>NDFG01000021.1:128006-142576 GCA_002167245.1 Sporophila hypoxantha
GCCCCCCTTCACCCCTCCGGTGACCCCAAATTCTGTCCCCAGCACCCCCTGCTGTCCCCTCCTTGTTTGTGGGGTTCTCTCCCCGGGTTTGGGGTGGGACCTGGCCCTGAGGTCCCCGTCCCCTCCTGGTGTCCCTGTCCTGTGCCAGGGGCTGCAACGGGGTCATGCCAAGGATTTGGGGCCATCCATTGGGTCATGGATGTGCTGCTGTGCCCGGCATGGGACCTGGGATGGGATCGATGGGATGGGATGGGATCCATGGGATCTATGGGATGGGATCCATGGGATGGGATCCATGGGATCCATGGGATGGGATCCATGGGATGGGATGGGATCCAAGGGATGGGATCCATGGGNGGGATCCATGGGATGGGATGGGATCCAAGGGATGGGATCCATGGGATGGGATCCATGGAACCTGGGATGGGATCCATGGGATGGGATGGGATCCATGGGATCTATGGGATCTATGGGATGGGATGGGATGGGATCCATGGGATCTATGGGATGGGATCTATGGGATGGGATGGGATGGGATGGGATCCATGGGATGGGATCCATGGGATGGGATGGGATGGGATCCATGGGATCTATGGGATGGGATGGGATCCATGGGATCTATGGGATGGGATCCATGGGATGGGATGGGATCCATGGGATGGGACGGGGGGCTCTGCCCAGACTGGATGGACATCAGGGAAGGTTTCCAGATCCCAGAGAAGTGGGCATGGAGATGGCAGAGGGGCAGGAGGGGAGATGGGTGGGATGGGAGAGGAGCAGCAGGAAAAGAGGGAAGGGAGAAGAACATCAAGAAAAGTGGAGAGGAGGGGAGATGGGCATGAGGAAAATGGGTGGGAAGGGAGAGGAGCAGCAATAAAAGTGATCAGGAGGAGAGATGGGCATCAGGAGAAGTGGGCAGGAGAGAGGGGCAGCAGAAGTGAGTGGGAAGGGAGATGGCATCAGGAGAAGTGGGCAGGGGAGAGAAGCAGCAGGAGAATCGGGCAGCAGGAGAGGTGGGCACCGGGACAAGTGGGTGGGAAGGGAGATGGGCACCGGGAGAAGGTGGGAAGGGAGATGGGCACCGGGAGAAGTGGGTGGGAAGGGAGATGGGCACCAGCAGCAGTGGGCAGGAGTGGAAATGCCTCTCCAGCAGCTCCATCTCTCCAGCTGTGCCACCCCGGGGGCGCCCCGATGGAAATCACGCTTCCAAAATAAAAAATTTAAAAAAACCAAATAAAAGATAATTTAAAAAAACCCTTAAAAACCTGCCTGCAAAAGGCCGAGCTGGACTCACCGAGCTGCTCCTCTCCTCCTGTGCAGAGGCTGCTGCGGGCTGTGCCGTGGCACCGGCAGCATGGGAGGGGGGGAGGCTCCCGAGCCGCAGCGCCCGTGCCCGCCCCGGATCCCGAATCCTGCGCTGCCACGGCCCGGGCTCGGCGGGGATTCCGCGATTTTTTTATTTATTTTTGGGATTTTTTTGGGGATTTTTCAGGGAGTGACCTCCCCGCCGCAGCTTTGCAGGAGAGACTGGCGAGCCCCTGGTGCTGCCTGGCGTTATAAATAACCTGCGATTTCTTTCCTCCCTCTCCCTCCTCTCCCTCCTCTTTCTCTCTCTCTCCCCAGCCTTTTCTCTCAGGAGTGTTGGCACTTTCCAGGCTCCCTCTGCTTAACGACTTAGCGGCGTTGGGATGTTGTTTTTCAGGGCTCTCCTGCGTTTCTCATCAGGGAGCTGTGAGGAGGCCTCTGGCCAGGTTAGGGAATGTCAGGTTTTGGGGATGCTGGGGGGGAAAAACGAGGAATTTTCCCTGAATTTTTTACACTTCCAGGAGGGGAGATGTGGGCCCTGCTCCGAGTGCTCCCCAGGAAGCCTCAGTTTGTGCAGTGCCGCCGTTAAATATTTGGGATAAACATTTCCATGGACGATAAGGCAGCAGCATCCAAAGTAAATAAATTCCCGACCAAAGGGGCCACTGTGACAGYGGGAATTTGTCTTCGGATTTGGCAGCCTGGGGTTGCCAAGCTGGCATTTCTGCAGGCCGGGAAAATCCACAGGGGATTGGGGGTCTCATCTATCCCACCAGGATTTGGGATATCAGTCATCCTCCCGGGATTTGGGATCTCATTCGTCCCAGGATTTGGGATCTCATCCATTCCTCTGGATTTGGGATCTTCACCCATTCCCCCAGGATTTGGGATCCCACCTCTCGAGGAGTTTGGGATCCCATCCATCCCTCCTGAGATTTGGATCTCATCCATCCTCTGGGATTTGGGATCTCATTTCCCCAGGATTTGGGAATCTCACCATCCGCCAGGATTTGAGTCTCATCCCTCGCTCTGGGATTTCGGGATCCATCCATCCCTCTGGGATTTTGGATCTCATCCATACCCCAGGATTTGGATCGTCATCCAATCCCTGGACGGCATCAAGCCCGGGTGGGGATGGGGATGATAAGAAACAGGAGCGTTCCTGAGGGTGATCCACGCTTGCGGGAACAGATTTTGGGGCTCACCCAGCGGCCCGATGGGGGGTCCTGCAGATCTGATCCCAGCCCTGTCCTGTCCCTGTCCCATGCTGAGGCTCTCCTGACCTCATCCAAGGAAGGGAAAAGGAAAGGGAAAGGAGGAAGGGAAAGGGAAAGGAAAGGAAAAGGGAAAGGGAAAAGGGAAAGGGAAGAAGGAAGGAAGGGAAAGGAAGGAAGGGAAGGGAAGGGGGAGCCCGGAGCTCCCGGATCCTCCCGGCAGCCTGGAATTATTTAGCGGCGCTCAGCAGGTGCCAGCTCCCCTCCCTGGGCTCCGTTCCTCCTTGTTTTCCATAGGAAATTCCCAGCCAAAACATCCTCCCGGGGGGGAGCCCTGCGGGGATCCTGAGCGCTCCCGCCGGGAGGAGGAGGAGGAGGAAGAAGAGGAGGAGGAGCAGCGATGTGAGCGGAGTTCGGTGGCCGGGCTTGGAGGGACACGCTGTACAGCGGGGACTCAGCCAGAAATCCCGAATATTTGGGATGGGAAGTGTGCCTGGAAAGCACAGCCCGTCTGCAGGGAGGGAGGATGTGGAGAAAGTGGGAAAAGAGGGCAGGGAGAGGGAGGGAAACCCCAGGGAAGGGAGGTGGGAAGGGTTTTTTATCCCCTCTGAGCGTTGTGGTGGCAGCTGGAGCGGGAATCTTCCTTCTCTTCCTTCTCTTCCTCCTCTTCTTCATCTTCCTCCTCTTCCTCTTCTTCATCTTCCTCTTCTTCCTCTCTCCAGGTACCTCTCATTGCTCCATCCATGTAGGGAACCCTCATTTTCTTCATCTTCCCCCTCTCCCTCCTGCTCCTCCCGCTGCTCCAGGCRCTCCCTGGCGGGAGAGCTCTGCTCTCTGCGGGGTCCCCCGGAATTCCCCGTGCCCAGGGAAGGTCCCGATGGATTCCCACCACCCCAGACCCCGCCAGGGCCACCCCTGGGGCAGGAGGGAAAGGGAACCCCTGAGGGACTCCGGGAATGGGAACCCTGAGGGACTCCGGGAAAGGGGGAAAGGAACCCTGAGGGACTCCGGGAACGGGAACCCTGAGGGACTCCGGGAACGGGGGAAAGGAATCCTGAGGGACTGCAGGAAAAGGAATCCTGAGGGACTGCAGGAAAGGGGGAAAGGAACCCTGAGGGACTCCAGGAAAGGGACCCTGAGGGACTCCAGGAAAGGGGGAAAGGGAGCACTGAAGAACACCGGGAAAAGGAACCCTGAGGGAGTCCGGGAAAGGGGGAAAGGAACTCTGAGGGAGTCCGGGAAAGGGGGAAAGGGAACCCTGAGGGACTGCAGGAAAGGGGGAAAGGAACTCTGAGGGACCCCAGGAAAGGGGGAAAGGAACCCTGAGGGACTGCAGGAAAAGGAACCCTGAAGGACTCCAGGAAAGGGGGAAAAGAACCCTGAGGGACTGCAGGAAAGGAAACCCTGAGGGACACCAGGAAAGGGGGAAAGAAACCCTGAGGGACTGCAGGAAAAGGAACCCTGAGGGACTGCAGGAAAGGAAACCCTGAGGGACTCCAGAAAAGAGAACCCTGAGGGACTGCAGGAAAGGGAAAAAGGGAATCCTGAGGGACCCCAGGAAAGAGGGACAGGGAACTCTGAGGGACCCCAGGAAAAGGAACCCCTGAGGGACTGCAGGAAAGGGGGAAAGGAACCCTGAGGGACACCAGGAAAGGGAACTCTGAGGGACACCAGGAAAAGGAACTCTGAGGGACCCCAAGAAAGGGGGAAAGGAACCCTGAGGGACTCCGGGAAAGGGAACCCCGAGAGAGTCCGGGAAAGGGGGAAAGGGAGCACTGAGGGACACCGGGAAAGGGGGAAAGGGAACACTGAGGGACACCGGGAAAGGGGGAAAGGGAACTCTGAGGGACTCCAGAAAAGAGGACCCTGAGGGACTCCAGGAAAGGGAACCCTGAGGGACACCAGGAAAGAGAACCCTGAGGGACACCAGGACCCCTTTGGGGTGGAGGCCCCACATCTGCCCAACAACTGCAGGGATGGGAAGGTCAGCAGGGAGAGCTGATCCAGCCCTGCCTCGACCTCCCCGCTCACCCCGAGCCTCCCTTTTCCCTTTTCCCTTCCCAGCCGCGCATTCTTCAGCCCAAACAACATTCTTGGACCGAGATTTGAGGGAATCTGGAGGGACTCGGTCACCCGGAGACGGAGCAACAGCCGAGCGAGCTGCTGGAAACTCTGAGCGGGGCTGAGCCGGCCCTGCTGGATGCTCCCGGAGCTCCTGGAACCACCAGAATTCCATGGGAGCYGCTCCACAGCTTCCCCGGCATGGCGAGAGCCCAGGGAGGGGCAGCAAATCCCAAATCCTGCATTGTCCCTTTCTGGGGCTGGGGCTGGGAGATGTTGGGAAGTGCTGGGGCAGCGTTTTCCCCCCGTCCTGCCCCAATTCCAGGCTTGGAATCTCCCGTGGTTCCTGCCTGGTGTCTCTGGGGCTGCGGGTTGCTGTGGGGTGGGCTCGGTCCTGACAGTTCCCAGCGCCATGAAATCCTCGCAGCCCATCCCAAACTCCCACATCAAACTCCCAGCCCATGGAATGTCCTTGTACCCCACCGAAAACTCCTGTCCCCATGGAATCCTCACAGCCCATCCCAGCTTCCCAGCCCCACAGAATCCTTTCTTTTCAGCCCACCTCAAACTCCCAACCCCACAAAATATCCTTCCACCCCATCCCAAACTCCCAGCCCCATGGAATGGCCTTGTAGCCCATCCTGGATTCCCAGCCCATGGAATCCTTTCCTTTCACCCCATCCCAAACTCCCAGCCCATGGAATGTCCTTACAGCCCGTCCCAAACTCCCATTCCAAAATCCCAGCCCCACAGAAAATCCTTGCAGCCCATCCCAAAATCCCATCCCCATGGAATCCTTTCACGCCATCCCAAACTCCAGCCCTATAGAATCCTTGTAGCTCATCCCAAACTCCCAGTCCCATGGAATCCTTACACAAATCCCAAACTCCCAGCCCCACAGAATGTCCTTGTAGCCCATCCTGGATTCCCAGCCCATGGAATCCTTTCCTTTCACCCCATTCCAAACTCCCAGCCCTATAAAATGTCCTTACAGCCCATCCCAAACTCCCAGCCCCACAGAATCTTCACAGCCCGTCCCAAACCCACATCCCCATGGAATCCTCACAGCCCATCCCAAATTCCCAGCCCCATGGAATGTCCTTGTAGCCCATCCCAAACTCCCAGCCCTATAAAACGTACTTTCACCCCATCCCAAACTCCCAGCCCCACAGAAGTGCCTCTGGGTCCCCTCTGGCTTCAGCCTGAGGTCTCCATCCCCTTCCCTACAAGCCCCAAGTGCTGAATTTCCAAATCCCTAATTCCCAAATTCCCAAATTCCCTCATTCCCTCCAGGCCAGGAAGAGCTGCCTGGGCACAAGGAGGCTCCGAGCTCCTCTCAGCCACTGGAAAAAAAAGGGCTTGGAAAAGGTTAAAGGATTCGTTTGGAGCAGAGCTGGAAACTCTGAAGCGTTTCCTCATCCCGACGTTCCCTCCTGTCCCTGGACTGCTCTGACACCTCCATGGACACGCGGCCAAACACATCTGGGAGGGCTGGGCTGGCCAGGGACCCGCTGGGATCAGCAGCTCTGGGGTATTTGGGGTCATTCCCTCAGCCCCATGGAGCTGGGAGAGCAGCTCTGGGGTATTTGGGGTCATTCCCTCAGCCCCATGGAGTTGGGAGAGCAGCTCTGGGATATTTGGGGTCATTCCCTCAGCCCCATGGAGCTGGGAGAGCAGCTCTGGGATATTTGGGATCATTCCCTGGGCCCCATACAGCTGGGAGAGGCTGGAGCAGCTCTGGGATATTTGGGATCATTCCCAAATAGAATTCCCATATTGCTGGGAGAGGTTGGAGCAGCTCTAGGATATTTGGGGTCATTCCCTGTGCCCCACACGGCTGGGAGAGCAGGTCTGGGATATTTGGGATCATTCCCTGTGCCCCACACAGCTGGGAGAAGCTGGAGAAGCTCTGGGATATTTGGGGTCATTCCCTGTGCCCATGGAGCTGGGAGAGCAGGTCTGGGATATTTGGGATCATTCCCTCAGTCCCATAGAGCTGGGAGGATGCCTGAGGTGTTCCCATTCTTGGATCCCAAATCTCTGTTTTCCAAGGCCTGCAGTGTTTCCATTTAAATCCCTGTAGGACGAATAAATCCCTATAGGAGAAATAAAATCCCTATAGGAGAAATAAAATCCCTATAGGGCAAGTAGAAATTCCTATAGGACAAATATAAACTCATACAGGGCAAATTAACTCCATATAGGAGAAATAAATCCCTATAGAACAAATAAAATCTCTGTAGGACAAATAAAATCTCTGTAGGACAATTAAAATCCCTATAGAACAAACATAAATCCCTATAGGACAAATAAAATCCCTCTAGAACAATTTAATCCATCTAGGAAAAATAAATCCTGATAAGATAAATAAAATCTCTATAGGACAAATAAAATCCCCATAGGACAATTGAAATCCCTACAGAACAAACATAAATCCCTATAGGAAAAMTAAAATCTCTATAGGACAATTAAAATCTCTATAGAACAAACATAAATCCCTATAGGACAAATAAAATCCTTGAAGAACAAATAAATCCATCTAGGAAAAATAAATCCATATCAGACAAATAAAATCCCTATAAGAGAAATAAATCCAAATAAAATCCTTATAGGACAAATAAAATCCCTATAAGAGAAATAAATCCAAATAATACAAATAAAATCCTTATAGGACAAATAAAATCCCTATAAGAGAAATAAATCCAAATAAAATCCTTATAGGACAAATAAAATCCCTATAAGAGAAATAAATCCAAATAAGACAGAAAAAAATCCCTGCAGGACAAATGTAAATCCACATAGGGCAAACATAAATCCCTGTAGGATGAATTAATYCCATGTAGAAGTTAATTAATTCCATGTAGAAGTTAATTAAWGCTGAGCTGTCCCTCCTGGACCCCTCAGGGTCCCCCTGGCTGGGGAAGGTCACGGCCCCGAGCTGCCCTCCCAGACAGGCTGTTTGTGTCTGCAAARCATCCCAAATATGAACCAAAATAACCCAAAAAAGGCAAAAATAATAAAGGGAAAAAAGGAACATCAGCTGCCTGGGAAAGCCATCAGCATTCCTGCCTGCTCCAGCCACCTGGCATCCCCAAAAAATTCCCAAAAATTCCCAAAAATTCCCAATCCCGGAGCCCTGCCCGGGCACCTCTGTGCCCTCCCTGCCCTGCTCCAGCTCCTCCCGAGCTGCCAAACTCCTCAGGGAGAAAAGCAGAGCGTTTGGGGGAGTTTTTTTTTTAAGAAGAGAAAATAAAAAAATAAATTGGAAAAAAAAAAAATAAACCAAACTCGTGGGAGATAAACAGGAGGAAGGAGCGGGGCGTGGGCGGCGCTGCTGCTCTGCAGCTGAACCGAGGATTTGAGGGGGGACTGGGGGGTCCTGACAGCGATTTTGGGGATGAAAGGAGCACCTGGGGCGAGGTGGCACAAGGGGGATGTGTCCCCTGGGGTTTGGGGTCCCTCTGTGCTCCCCTTTCCCCCTTGGAGGGTGGGAGCTGGGATTTTTGGGATCATTCCCAGGAGCCCGTGGAGCTGGGAGAGGCTGGATTTGGGGTCTGTGGGCTGCCACAGCTGGGACAGGGGTGGGCTCTGGGATATTTGGGATCATTCCCTGGGCCCAAAAGAGCTGTGAGAGGCTGGAGGAGCTCTGGGATATTTGGGATCATTTCCTGGGCCCCATAAAGCTGCAAGAGGCTGGAGGAGCTCTGGGATATTTGGGATCATTCCCTCAACCCCACAGAGCTGGGATGGGCTGGAGCAGCTCTGGGATATTTGGGATCATTCCCTGGGCTCACAGAACTGGGAGAGGCTGGAGCAGCTCTGGGATATTTGGGATCATTCCCTGGGCCCCATAGAGCTGGGATGGGCTGGAGCAGGGTCCATGGCAGCCACAGCCAGGCTGGGGATGGGTTTTGGGATATTTGGGATCATTCCCTGCACCCTGTGGAGCTGGGAGAGGCTGGAGCAACTCTGGGATATTTGGGATCATTCCCAAATAGAATTCCCATAGAGCTGGGAGAGCCTGGAGCAGGGTCCCTGGGCAGCCACAGCCGGGCTGGGGATGGGAGCTGGGATATTCGGGATAATTTCCTGGGCCCTGTGGAGCTGGGAGAGGCTGGAGCAGCTCTGGGATATTTGGGATCATTCCCTGGACCTCATGGGATCATTCCCTCATTCTCTGAGCCCTATGGATCTGGGAGAGGCTGGATTAGGGTCCCTGGGCTGCCCCAGCTGGGTTGGTGATGGGCACCGGGATATTTGGGATCATTCCCTCATTCCCTCATTCCCTGGACCCCATGGATCTGGGAGAGGCTGGAGCAGCTCTGGGATATTCGGGATCATTCCCTGGGCCCCATGGGATCATTCCCTCATTCCCGGGGAGTTGGGGAGTGTTGGATCAGAGTCCCTGGGCAGCCACACTGGGCTGGTGATGGGTATTGGGATATTTGGGATTGTTCCCTGGGCCCCATAGAGCTGGGATGGGCTGGAGCAGCTCTGAGATATTTGGGATCATTCCCTGGGCTCCATGGGATCGTTCCCTCATTCCCGGGGATTTGGGGAAGGCTGGATCGGGGTCCGTGGCAGTCGCTGGGGCTGGGGGCGGCCCGGGTGCCGCAGAGCCCGGGCGGGGCTGGCAGCCCCCAGCAATGATCAGCGATGATCAAAGCGGCTCCTTCCCCACAGCCCTGGCTGCGAGGATCGGAAATCTCCCGGCTGCTGCTGCTGCTGCCGGCGGGGGGAAAGCAAGGCCCGCTGCTGCCGGCAGAGCATCTGCAGCTCCGGGAGGGGATCCGGGGGGCTSGGAGGGGGTGTCGGAGCTCCGGGCTGCGCGGGGCTCACGGGGCATCCCTGCCGAGGTGAAAACAGGGAGCTGAGGAGCTGGAACTGCTCGGGAGATGGAGCAGGCGAGGAGGGGGCGATGGGGCAGCGGCCAGGCCGGGCCAGCCCCTCCCAGGGCCGGGTCACCTCTGTTTCTGTCACGGGCTGGGGACATTCTGCAGCCCATCCCGCTGTCCCCTGCCCCATCCCGCGGTCCCCTGTCCCATTTCCTGTCCCCTCCCCATCCCGCTGTCTCCTGAATGAGTTGTCCCCTGCCCCGTTCCCTTTCCTCTGCCCCATTCCCTGTCCCCTGTCCATCCCTCCGTCCCCACCCCCCTGTCCCCTGTCCATCCCACTGTCCCCATCCCGCTGTCCCCACCCCTCTGTCCCCTGCCCCACCCCTCTGTCCCCATCCCGCTGTCCCCTGCCCCATTCCCTGTCCCCTGCCCCACCCCGCTGTCCCCATCCCGCTGTCCCCTGCTCCATTCCCTGTCCCCTGTCCTTCCCGCTGTCCCCATCCCTCCGTCCCCACCCCGCTGTCCCCATCCTGCTGTCCCCACCCCTCTGTCCCCTGCCCCGCAGCCAGGGCCCGCCCGAGCTCCTCTCCCTCATCCCGTCCCGATTCCCGGGGACGAGCCGTGCCCCGCTCCCGCTTGGATCAATTCCCGATATTTCCCCTGGATTCCCCCCTCTCTCAGGGCTGTGTGTGCCGGATCGGAGCGGGGACAGCTCCCAGGTGTCCCCGGGCAGTCACCGCTGCCTCCTGCTGCCCTCGGGGTTTGCGAGAAGCCGTTTTGGGGGCTCAGCTCCCCCTCCTGCCCCGCTCCGAGGCATCACGCAGGAACCCACGGCAAACCCCAGCCCGCAGCCCCATCCCGGCAGGAACATCTGGAAAAGCCCTTTTCTCCCCCAAAACAGCTGCAACAACGCGGCCTCGACCCCTCCACCTGCTCGGGGTTTGCTCCTCGGCTCCATCCCAGCCCCTGGGGTGTCTCCCCCCTTTCCCCCTCTCCATCCCTCCCTCTGGAATTGCACAATGGAACACGTTGTGTCCGGGAGCCTCTCCCTGGCTCCCGGGCTCGGTTTTATCTCTCCCTTCAAAGCCGGAGGGAAACCTCGGAGCCAGACACGCGGCCCCAGCTGGGCCGGGAATGCGGGAAGGGATGAGACCGGGGCCGTGGCTCCGGATTTGGGATGCTCTGAGCTCTCCCTTTACAATGCCCAGTAACGTGGAAAGGGCAGAACTGGATTTTGGATTCCTGAGTGCTCCCTTTCCATCCCAGGGAATGAGGGACAGGGCCTGAGACCTGGATTTGGGATGCTCTGAGTGCCCTTTGGCTTGTCTCAGGAATGAGGGAAGGGTTTATCTGGGATTCTGGATCGCTCTGATAGTGCTCCCTTATCCGGTGTCAGGGAAGTGAGGGAGGGCTGAACGCTGGATTTTGGATGTCTCTGAGCGTCTCCTTTACTCCCAGGGGATGAAGAAGGGCTGAAACGCTGGATTTGGGTCCGATGCTCCCTTTGCCTATTCCCATGTAACGTGGATGGGGCTGAACCTGGATTGGGAATGCTTGAGGCATCCCTTTGCCCATCCCAGTGAACGTGGGAAGGCCTAATCCTGGATTTGGGATCTCTGAGCTCTCCTCTTTCCTAGGGAATGAAGGGAAGGGCTGAACCTGGATTTGGGTGTGTTCTGAGGCTCGCCCCTTTGGCTGTCCTGAGAATGTAAGGAAGGACTTATCGCTGGATTTGGGAGTTGCTCTGGAAGTGCCCTCCCTTTTGCTGGAATGTGGGAAAGACTGATCCTGGATTTTGGGATTGCTCTGAGCGCTCCTTTTGCTGGGAATGTGGGAAAGACTGATCCTGGATTAGGGATGCCCTGAGTGCTCCCCTTCTGCATCCCAGGGAATGAGGAGGGGGCTGAATCTGGATTTAGGATGCTTCTGAGCGCTCCCGTTGCTGTCCCTGTGCTGTCACAGCCCCGTGACAACCCCGAGGTGTGAAAAGCCTGGAAACATTCCTAAAATTCCCAGCAAAAGCCACCCCGGCTGCTTTTCTCCYCCTGGAAAGCCGAGCAAAGGGAAGGAGGTGCCCAAATCGCCGAGCCCACCATGGCGCTCAGCGCTGCGAGCCCCCAGGAACAACCTCGGGAAAAACCGCTCCTGATCCCGGGATTTCCAAAATTCCCGAGGGGATTCGGGAGCTCCGGCGCCGCGGGGAGGGATCGGGATCGCTTCGCTGCTGATGTGGAAGCTCTGGGTCTGCTCGGCTCCCCMGGTTCTCCTGCCGGGAGGAGGCAGCGCCGGCCGCTCCTCTCTCTCCTCTTTCTCCTCCCTCTTTCTCCCTCTCCASGCTCCGATATTCCCAATTTTCCAGCCGGGGAACGTGCGCTGATTCAGGCTGCGAGGAACAGCGCAGCTCGTCCCGAATCCTCCCAATCCCAAAGCGCTTTTCCAACAATTCTCCTCTTCCAGCGGCTCTCTGACCTTTTTCATTAATAAATCAGCCGCGTTATTGGAGGGATGAATAATTCACCATCGCACCCAGCCCCGCGCTCGCCCGGCGCCGGCGGCAGAAATTTAATTAATTAATCCTCTCACGGAACGCCCCCGAGGGCTGCGCAGGGATGGGGATGGATGGCGATGATTCCAGCGATGCTCCAGGAGCATCCCAGCCCCGCTGGTGGCTCCGGGATATTCCAGCAACTCATCCCGGTCATCCCCTCTGGAGATATTTTAATTTTTTTCCCCTCTCCGGGTGCTTTAAAGGGGGGAAAATTCCCCTGCCTGAGGAAAGCCTCGCAGGATCCTCTCCCCGAGCTTTCCCTCTGGGAAATAACARCGGATTTTTTGATTTTTCCCGACCTTTTCCAGCCGCGGCTGCTCAATAACGGCAGATCCTGGGTAAATGTCTCCATCCAGGTGTGTTTAACAGGGAGCCAGGAGTAAATTCCTGCCCTGCTGGTGTGGGAGATCCCCAGGTGTCGGATTGGGAATCACCCCCCAAAATCCTGGCAGGATTTCGGATTCTCCTCCTGCGGCCACTCGGGAGGGGTGGGAATGGTTTTTCCTTAGTTTTGGACTCCATAAAGATTTCACCCCTGGACGGTGCCAGGGATGATCCCGGGGATGGGGGGGGCTCCATTCACTCTCTGGGCGGTTTCCAGAATTTTCCTCCTCTCTGCCCCCCCAAATCCATGAGGAAATGGAAAGGGAAAGCCGCAGAGGCGCGGGGTTAATTAACGAGCAGCCTAAACGAGGTCTGGTACTAATTACACATCGCCTGGGCCGGGAAGCAGCTGCGCAGCGACGTGGCCGTGCATGGGGGGCCCCCCTGTCACCCATGGGTGCGAGGGCACCCCCGGGCACCCCAATCCCAGCTCTGCAGGATTTGGGGAGCAGCGGACACCAGGGTGGGGACCCCCAGCCGTGTCCCCCTATCCCAGCAGGGATGTCCCGGGGGATTTTGGGGTGGGAGAAAGAATCCCAGGATGATTTCGCTGGGAAAACACCTCTGAGATCGTTAGGAAGGGATGTGGGGCGGCTTTTGGGGCTGATCCCTCTGATCCAGGGAAAGATTTTCCCAGTCCCAGCATTCCCCGGAGCCGCCCCGGTCGCTGCCTCTCCCCCCGCCCCGAGCSGGGCAGGGAATGTGCTGGAAAATCTCCGCGTTTCCTGCAGCTCCTGAGGCGCGAATGTTGCCCTTGGCCGCGGCTGAAGCGGCTTTTTGTCGGGAGAACGGGCCGCGGGAATGATCTGGAATCTCCTCCCAAAGGTTTCTCCTCCTGCCCTCCTTCTCCCGGCTTTTCCCAAACACGATCCCGGGGGATTTGCGGTGCTGGAGCATCACCGGGACAACCCAAAACCCCAAATCCCTGAGCTCCCAGCTCTTACCCAGCCTTTCCCCCCCTTCCCCGGGCTCCCTCCTCGCTCCTTCCCGGCCCTCCCAATTAAAGGCTTCCGAGCGAGGTTGTTCAGAAGCTCCACAGCTCCAGAAATCCCAGCAGGTCGTCTCTGAGGAGAACTTTCAAAGGCTTTCTCCACTCTCAGAGCCCTTGGAGCTCCTGGGTGGATGCAGGAATGCAGGGATGGGCACAGGGATGACAAAGGCACGGCACAGCTCGGGTTTTAGGGAATTCCAGGCTGAGATTCCAGCTCCCAACCCTTCCTGTGTGGTTGGAGCCCCGGGTGCAGCTCCCAGGGACAGCCAGGACAGGGCTGGRTCATGGAAACCTCCCTTGATTCCATCTTTCACTCCAGCTTTGC
The DNA here is from genome assembly GCA_002167245.1 of Sporophila hypoxantha. Lineage (NCBI taxonomy): Eukaryota > Metazoa > Chordata > Aves > Passeriformes > Thraupidae > Sporophila > Sporophila hypoxantha. The sequence continues at coordinate 141,670 of NDFG01000021.1, forward strand.
TTCCACTTCTCCAGGAGGAGTTTGATTCSTGCCCCAGCTCTCCCTGCTGGGCTGTGTCCATGTTCATTCCCAATCCTGCAGGAAACCACGGAATCCTGGGGGAGTTTCCAAGAGCTCCAGGCGCAGGCGGGTATCGGGATTGTTCCTCTCTTGAAATGTCATAGAAGTTGGGTGGGAAGCATCAAGGGATGTTCCATTGGAGATGGAATCTGCGTGATGTGTCAACCGCATCTGTCATCCTATCCAATGGATCCATCCATGGATTCCATCCCATTCATTCCATCCAGGATCATCCTCATCATCCATCATCCATCATCATACTCATCCATCCATCCATCATCCATCCATCCATCCATGGATATCCCATCCATCCATCCGATCCATCACCATCCACTCCATCCATCCATCCATCCATCTCCGGATCCATGCATATCCCATATCGATGCCATGCATTCCATCTCATCCATCATCCATCATCATCCATCCCTCCATCCATACCATCCAATCCATCCATCCTCTCATCAATCCTCCATCCATCCATCCATCCATCCATCCTCATCGCATCCCATCCATCATCAGCACATCCATCCATCCATATCATCATCCATCACCATTCCATCCATCAATCGGATCCTCATCCATCATGCCATCCAATCCAATCCATCCATTCCACCCATCCATCCAATCATCAAATACCATCCCTCCATCCTCCATCCACCATCCATCCATCCATCCATCCATCCATCCATCCATCAATCCAGACAAAAAATACCATGAAGAAAACACAGAAACTACAAAAAACAGACCCCACCACCCCATGTTACCGGTGCAAATGCCACACAACAAACAACATTCGCTACTTATCTCAGCACCCAAGATAAAAAAAAAATTCCAAAGCAACCAGAAT
>NDFG01000021.1:238199-249822 GCA_002167245.1 Sporophila hypoxantha
GGAGCACACCTGGACTCAGGTTTGGCTTTGGGAGCACACCTGGACTCAGGTTTGGATCTGCTGCACACCTGGACTCAGGCTTGGCTCTGCTGCACACCTGGACTCAGGTTTGGATCTGGAGCACACCTGGACTCAGGTTTGGCTTTGGGAGCACACCTGGACTCAGATTTGTCTCTGGAGCACACCTGGACTCAGGTTTGGCTCTGCTGCACACCTGGACTCAGGTTTGGCTCTGCTGCACACCTGGACTCAGGTTTGGATCTGGGAGCACACCTGGACTCAGGTTTGGTTTGGGAGCACACCTGGACTTGGATTTCAATCTGGAGCACACCTGGACTCAGGTTTGTCTCTGGAGCACACCTGGACTCAGGTTTGGCTCTGGGGCACACCTGGACTCAGGTTTGGCTCTGGGGCACACCTGGACTCAGGTTTGGATCTGGAGCACACCTGGACAGGGGTTTGGATCTGGAGCACACCTGGACTCAGGTTTGGCTCTGCTGCACACCTGGACTCAAGTTTGCATCCCTACCTCCAACACCTACCCCAGATCTTTGCCCCAACCCTCAGCACCCCAATCCTGCAGAGATCCTTCACCTCTCATCCCCTGGGCTGCACCATCCCCTTCCCAGGCTTTGGGGACGGATTCTCCCTCCCCTCCTGCCCTTCCTTGGTTGTTTTATTTTTTTTTTTTTTCCCCGGAGCTCAGCCTCATCCATCGCCATCCTTTATGGATGAGATGTGTCATTCCTGACCCGGGTTCACCGCGAGCTGCCAGGGACGCTGCCAGCCCAGCCCGTGGCCCTCGTTASCTTAATTGCTCCTCGGGAGGCCGGGACTCGCCAAGCCCGGGGCGTCCCGGTGCTCCATCACCGCCTGTCACATCCCGCGTGGAGCGGAGCGGGGCTTGGAGGGGGAAAAAAAGGGAGAAAACGGCTCGGTGGCACTGGAAATGAAGGGCAGGTTCCCACGTCAGAGCCGGGAGCTGGCATCGGCTGTCGCGGCAGTCAGCGGGGACAGGAGCTGCTGGCGTCACCGCTGATGTGCGACACAGGCACAGCAGGGAGGGAGGGAGGGACATCTGTGCCAGAGCCGCAGCGCGGACCCTCCCGCCGGATCCGAGGTGATTCCTGCAGCCCCGACGTGTTCCCGGCATGCCAGCGAGGCTGGAGAGTCCCTCCAGCATCCTGGAGTCCGAGCTGTGGCCGGTCCCCGCGTTGTCACCTGGAGTGTCACATCCACGCCTTCCTCGGGCACACCCAGGGGTASGGACTCCAAAGCTCCCCGGGCAGCTCCAATCCTGCTTTTTCCAGGAAAAATTCCTCCTGGTGACCAAGCTGAGCCGCCCCTGTGTGAGGGCAGTGCCGCGCCCAGCAGGTGGCTGGGATGTCCCTGTCACCTTCCCAAGAAAGGCAGGGATCTGCTTCTCCAAGCTGGATTTCCTGGGTGCCAAAAGCTCGGTGTCCACAGGGGAAGATCCTGCAGGGAAAAATCCTGCAGGTAAAAATCCCTCAGGGAAAATCCCTCAGGGAAAATCCTGCAGGTAAAAATCCCTCAGGGAAAATCCTGCAGGTAAAGATCCCTCAGGGAAGATCCTGAAGGTAAAGATCCCTCAGGGAAAATCCTGCAGGGAAAATCCTGCAGGGAAAAATCCCTCAGGGAAAAATCCCTCAGGAAAATTCCTCTATGAGGAAAATCCTGCAGGTAATAATCCTCAGGGAAAAAATGCTGCAGTGTAAAAATCCTAGGGAAAAATCCCTCAGGGAGAATCAGGCAGGTAAAAAATCCCTCAGGGAAAATCCTGCGGTAAAAATCCTCAGGAAAAATCCTGCAGGGAAACATCCTCAGGGAAAATCCTGCAGGGAAAATCCTCAGGGAAAATCCTGCAGGGAAAAATCGCAGGTAAATCCTCAGGGAAAATCCTGCAGGTAAAATCCTCAGGGAAGATCCTGCAGGTAAAAATCCTCAGGGACAAAATCCTGCAGGGAAAAATCCCTCTAAAGGGAAGAATCCTGCAGGGTTAAAAATCCCTCAGGGAAGAATCTGCAGGTAAAAATCCTCAGGGAAAATCCTGCAGGTAAAAATCCTCAGGGAAAAATCCTGCAGTAAAACTCCTCAGGGAAAATCCTGCGGGAAAAAATCCCCTCAGGAAAAAACCTGCAGGGAAAATCTGCAGGAAAACCCTCAGGGAAAATCCTGCAGGTAAAGATCCTCAGGGAAGATCCTGCAGTAACAAATCCCTCAGGTAAAAATCCTCAGGGAAGACTCTGCAGTAAAAATCCCTCAGGAAAATCCTGCAGGTAAACAATCCCTCCAGGGAAAATCCCACCCAGTGTGAAGTGGCTGTTGTCCGAAAAAAAAAAAAAAAAAAAAAAAAACAATCTCCAGCTGCATCCAGTGTCCCAAGGCAACGGCTGTTCCCAGTGAATTTTCCCATCCCTTTTCTGCAGTGTCGAGCCCTGCTGCTGCTCTTCCTGCTCCTGCTGCCGTGAGCTCCCCCTCTCCCTCTCTCCCTGCTGTGACTCATTTCTCTCTGGCCAAGAGAAATTCTTGGTTTTAAAGAAAGCCTGAAGGGTTTCATACTGCAGAAGCTCCAGCAGGGTGCCATGGAGCTCTTTACAGTCTGGCACTAAGGATGATGGATGGCATGGATGGATGATGGATGGATGGATGGATGGATGGATGGATGGATGGAATCATGGATCCATGGATCATGGATCCATGGATCCATGGACCATGGATGGATGGATGAGGATGGATTGCGATGATGGATGGATGGATTGGGGGATGGATTGATGGATGGAATATGGATGGATGATGGATGGATGGATGGATGGAGGATGGATGGATGGATGGATGGGGATGGATGGATGGCGCAATTGGATGTGACTGCGACGGATGGATGGATGGATGATGGGAGGAGTCTCCACATAAGATAACGGATTTGAGAGAGATAAGGAGAATTCACGAAGCATGCTCGCTAACAATCTCCATGCGAGCATAGGGAGAGCCAGGTCGAGAGGCTGGATACGCGACGCTCACAGCACATATGAAGAGATCTAGGTTAGTCTTCACTTGATGGTTCACAGCGCTAAAAGGAGTATCTGGCGAGACAATTGGAATAGGAGAGTTCCACAAGATTGGCTGCACAGACAAACGCTCTCTGAACACATAGCCGTAGTAGCGTGTTGTTAGTGAGACACACAGACGCGATTGATATTGGGGCGAGTTCTTCATCAGGATATTCCCTGAGAATTTTCGCAGTCATTCACTCTCCTGAGAACTCCCCTGATCCGCCTGGTCTTCGCGAAGAGAGAGGTGGACACACCTGCTGCTGACTCACAAAGCCTCGAAGCAGACTATTGAGTACACTGGAAGTTCCCCGGCCAGATGGAGCAACTGCGCGACAGTAGCACAGGTGTCCAGTCCCCAGGATGAGCTGTGAAGGTCCGCTTCACCAACCATCTCAGGAACCCACGAGACGGCCTTGGCTTCCCTTGCTCCTGCTGATCTCCAGGGAAGCAGAGGAACACTTCCCTCCTGCCAGGGACACAGGCTGTCCCATTCCCAGGTGACATTTCATGCAGCTATGTCCTGCTCCTTCCGGTGGATAGGGGAGCTGCCAACCCTAATCCTAGGGCCTTCTGACAGTGACAGGAGTTTGGGATCTGGGCTTGATATCACTCCTGGCATCCACCAACCCTGGGATGGATTTCCTATGCATGCCTCTAAGATATGCTTGCTTCTCCAACATTTCTAGTCCATTTTAATACATCCACGCTCACTCCCGCTCTAGTGTGGCGATGTATCACTCTCTCTATAATCCATTATCTCCATTTCCCCTACGAACTATAATTGCGACTCACGCCATCCCAATGCGAATTCTTGGTAAGAACTAATATCATTACACAGATTGACCCACGTGATACACTTAGCTGACCAAGAGAGGGAGAGGGTAGGAGGCTATACATTACCTGAGTCTACTCACTGCACTCATTACTGATGAGTCAATACTATCTTAAACTATCTCATTGAAGGCCTCGGACCATTGCAGGAGCGATAGGGTGCTGCTCACGTGCAGACTAATGGCTTAGGAACGCTTCTCTCCGCATTTTGGTGAGTTAATAATTCCTTCTCACTCACACTGTTTCCCGCAACCGCAATCCCATCTATACTACACTCAGGACTCCCTAGCAATACCTACTTAGGACCTTGTTATTAAATAATTATATATATATCATCATCGTATCAATATGTCAACCTGTTGTGGTGACTCTGTTTGTTTACTTATTGTTATATGTAACCTGCATTATAATGGTTCTACTTTTTTCTCACGGCTCTCCTAGTTTCGCTCTCACTCTCATCTCTAGCCACGAGCTCAGGTTAATCATGCAGTTAGAGATTTACCTATGAATAAATCAGTGGGAATAACATGTTAGAAGGAGGAGAAATATTATTTTCCGTGCTTATTTAGGCGTGTGTCGGAGCGAGAGTAACCTGACGTGAGCCGTTCCTCAGAATTAAACAGCTACACTATCTGCACTCCTTAAGAGCAGAATCTAATAAGCATAATTGGAGAGTATGAAGTAATAATTATAAGCGCAGTAATTAATAGTAGACATTTCTATAGTTTTGTTCGCACTCAGAATAATTGCTCTAATGACTACATATAGTTTATAATTCTCTCACCACTAATTCTAAGGTCCCCAATTTGTTTTTTCTTTCGCTAAAGTTATCTGAGAGTGAGAGAGAGATCACACTACATGTCATTGTCTGCAAAGCAATCTTTTCACTCAGTTTCACCCTTTTGCTTGCTTGTGTTTATAACCTGTAGCACAGCTCTCAATTTTGGAGATAGTTTTTCTAACTAGTGTCACTTGAGAATATAGAATTTTATTAAACACTACACAACGTTGTGAGAGGTTAGTGAGATTGGTACTGGTATCTCATTTTCTGAACATTTGAGACCGACTAAGTGGTGATACAACTGGAGTTATTTGACATTTCTTTGACATGACTGCACTCACTCTTCTCTTCTGGAGGCTCTATCAGTCCCATTAGGTATGATGGTAATTAACGTCTCTGTGAGCTTCATTAATACATATACCGATTAGGAATAGTTTCATAGCATTCTTTGGGAGAGATTATCATCCCTTTGTCGCTTTTGAATATTCATGATCGCCTCTTTTGGGACATACATCATATGCACTCCTCTGTCTTATCGATATATTTCATCACAGATGTCCTCTTTATGAGGTGCTATATATTAAAAGCACGCATATCAAACAGACATACTAAAATTAGATTGGGTGGATATGTGGTCATAACCATTAGCTTATAGGAGGTATCTCATGTCCAATCTCCTTTTATACGTTCAATGATTTTTGACCCAAGAAAATCATCAAATCTGCTTGGGAGATGCGATTAACACTTGTATAATCTTTCTCATCGGATATTGGTTCAGACACACCTCTATGTAGCAATTCACTCATGGGGAGCTATGACTAATGCATATCTTACTCGTCTTTTTCGCGGTGAGTTTCAGCACCCAGTCTTGTAGCTAGGGTATTTTCAAATCTCCCTCTACTTGTGTGATATTCTACTTTCTTCTTCAGGAGAGTGAGGCCACACTGCTTTAGATATTGACTCAGTCGCTGCGAGTCAGAACTGTCCATGGGACAAAGACAATCTTGGTCACACAACCGAAATCATTAACCGTCTCGAGAATATTCTCTCGTCTAATCCCAACAGTGATGGACAGCAACACAAAATCGTGTCAGGTGGTGGTGGACACGAGATATATTAGATCACTTGACTCTATACTAGGACATCATGACATCCAACAGAGATTCTGTTAAGCGATATAACGTGAAATGTTTACTCGGAGGGCACAACGCACACACCCTCCCCTTGCCCTCTATCCCACCTCACTTCTTAACTCTCGCCACCCGATCTCCACTGGACAAATTCAGTCTTCACACTCTCATCACTCAGCATCACAGCGCGAGGGAGAAGTGAGCTTTAGAGGAGGCACTCTGAGAGCTCACTTGCGCTCGCACTTGTGACACTCTATGGAAATAGGCCCTCCTGTGAGGTTCATTGGAGAACAGTCTCATATTTTAATTTTTGTTCTTGTAGAATGTTAAATTATCATCTCCACATCTAGTTGTCTCGCGCAGTCTCCTGTCTAGTGTTGGGGACTGCTGTAAAAAAGGCCGTCTTCCTGGACAACGCTCATCGACCAGTTCGTGAAGCGTCACAAAAGCGTTCTCTGTCTCTGGGATCAAACTCCTGCTCTTCGCCTGTCGCATCTTCAGTGACTTGACATCCTTTGCTCGACCGACTGCTGCCATGTGGTGTCTTAATCTAAAAGACTCGAGGGTGCGAGACCTCAGCCACCGCATGTCCAAGCTACTCTCACACGATATTACTACCACCAGCAGCATGCTTGCGTATGAGTGAGGAAGGTAATTCCGGTCACGCATAAGCAGGGCATAAGTGTGCTTGAGTCCTCACGCGCTTCCATTTCTGATCTCGCAGAGGACCTGCGGGTAGTCGAGCCCGGGCAAGCCGTTGTCTATACTACTCTTCCCTAGTCCTCGATCACTGTAACGGAGTAGCTACCACATCTGTAGTAACACACGACACAGACCACTCGAGTCATTGCCAACACCGTCGAACCGGAACAGCGGGACTCATTCCGCTCGGAGGGGCCCCAACACGGCAGACGGACACGCGACGCCTGCGGTAAGCTTGTTCATAAACATGCTGCTAATTAAATTATTCTTCCTAGAGCTGCTATTGCAAAACAGAGACGGAGAAAGGGCTAATCAAGGTGATCTCCTCCTTGTGGATCAGTGTGCCATAAGGGTGAACGGAAAGAAACGAGGTCGGAAACTGGAGGGATAAAACTGTTACTAAATTATTCGGGATCTACTGAGTGGGGGGAGTTTGTATTTCTCCAACAAGATGTTATAGTTATGAAATTCACACTGGGTATGCCTGGGTGAGGGAGGGCGCGGAAAAGCCTGTGTCGGAGGGGGATCTTCAATGGATACAGAAGCTTGCGAGTCACAGGGTATTTTTCAGTATGGCACTAAAGCTGTTCCCCCTCTGGAAGTTGTTTAAATCAGAAGGTGTTTGACTAGCATCGTGATTGTCATATGCATTTGCTTGAACCTGGTAGACTCACATCAACAATAACAATTGTTTCAATAAATTTAAAAGCCTCTTCCTAGCAGGGACCTTGTGGCTCTGAAGAAGAGACATGGACCAAAAGGTTATGAACCTGACCTACTTCTCACTGATAAATGGTTCCTTTGGATCAACAGTGTGGCTTGTTCCGTAGGGATAAATACGAGCAGAGGCAGATCCCATAGAGTACTATGGAAGGACATCCACTTGAGATATTCACATCATCAAATATTCTTTTCATTGGAGAGGGTTAGTATGTAAATATATGGTGTTCTCTCGAATTTACTCTATATTATATACAATACTGGCCGTAGCATTTCACGGACATTTATGGAAAATTGAGCATTGCTAAAAGGATTGTTGGTGAATGAGAAGGGAACAGCTCCGAGGCACCTGGTGATAAGATTATTTGGTAGCAGTGACTTACAACAAAACGATATTCATCTCCCCTAATTAACCAGTATAAGGGTCTCATAAATTCCCCTAAAACTTTGCCAAACCAACAAGTCCATTCCTCTGGTCCTATTCTCTCTCATCTCTTCTTCAACTGAGCCCTTGTTACAGAGAAGAACACGTGAGACGAGCATCTAAGATAAAGGAAATTGAACGGATGTTGTTGCGCACTCAATCGTGAATGCAAGGAACTGAGCGGTCAGGTATGAAGAGAGAGTCCTAAGAGGGTCGAGAGGATAGAATGCGAATAAATATTACAGATATAGGTGTACGCCGGGAGAGGACGGCGGCGCACAATTTGTATTGGTCTTGACTCTTGAGGTGAGCTGGCCATAAAGAGACTAAGTGGCACAAGCTGAGAGGCATTGCATATAGGTGTGAGTAAGAGAGCAGCGAGGTCAACAGAAACTTTTTGGATTAGCTCGTAAACACTAGTCGATTGTTTGCGCTATACGGTACGGCTGGATCAATGCAAGACAACTACTTATTCTTCTTATCTGCGTCGTCATCCTCCATATACCTGACTCAAGACGAAGCACATCACGCCTTGAGAACCACAGGCCACACACAAACCAAGACATTTCTTGTTCCTGATAGGAAGTAGGCAGCTGTTGGTAGTTTTGGAAGATGATAGGTGAATAGCTGTTTGTTATAATGAGAGACACCCTGAATAGCAAGAATAGGGAAAAAAAAACCAAAACAAGAAGAGAAAAATACCTTTGGGAGTGAATACATGTTTGCTGCTTTATTAGGAAATAATAAATATCTCACTATACAGATCATTTCTCCATCTAAGCATTCCTTTAGACTGCATAAAACCCAAGAAAACAGCTTCCTAAAGGCAAAAACCTGCATTCCTGTTTTGCAAGAAGCAGTTGAAATCTGTGATTCTAACATGATTAACAGAATCCAAGATGAGGAAACATGCCTTGGAGGACATTTTCTATCAAAAATATAATCTTTTCAGAAACTGCCTGACCGTTGGTTCTCCCTATGGAATTAATACGTCAGTTGTAAAAGCTAAAAAAAAACACAACCTCAAGCAGAAATGGAACGTAAATCACAAGCACAGCTTGTGATTGTCCAACAGATTGGTGGGACAATTTGGTAAACATTATCCATAAAATGGCACATGCCATGAAAAAAAAAAAAAAAAAAAAAAATGAAAAAAAAAAAAAGAAAAAAAAAGAAAAAAAAGAAACAGAGGAATATCAACATTCCCCAATGGGAACAAGAATCTAAAGTCAAAATCTGGCCCTGAAACTACTGAGCCCATTCCTGCTTTCTTCGCCGGTCTTTTTGTACAGATCCACAGGCAGCCTCACAACACCCATAAGAAAACAGGAAAACTATTGGGTGACCATTGGTGTCGTTCTCTCTTTAATAAACTCTTTTGAAAAAGTCGACGAGTGACTGAGGGAATCAGCCTCCTTAACAAAAACTACAGTATACTTAGAGGAAAAACATGAAATCAGTGGTAAAAAAAAAAAAAAAAACAGTGAGGCTGAAGGGTTACAATATCTGCGTCTGTCATCACCAACAAAGCTTACTAAAGTATGGGGATATTACTCTGCATCAATGACAGCTAATTTCAATTCAAAAAATGAATCCCAATTAATTTCTCTCTAACACTTACAAGGGCTTGAAGGGACGCACTTCCATGTGTTTCAGAAAGGTCAACATGTTTGACAGAACTCAGAATACCAAAAATAATGGCGTTCTGTGCTGTCCTTGAAAGCAAGACACTAAATCGTTTCCTTCTTCATATGGCAATATTTTCAATTTCAATCTACTGCCAAAGACAGAGATCACTGTGGCTACATTAGCGAGATATTTAGAGCAATGGATGGTTCTGGTTTATACTCCGCACTATGTGTCATAAACCAGCAGACTACTCATGTCTTATTTCTAATTTTACTTCCTGATTTGACTTGCACTGGGATAATAGAAAACCTGAATCAAACAATACCATCTCTATCACAGTATGACCTATTGTACAAAATGGTTATGCTATCCTCAGGCTAGTATGATATATTTTTATTAAATTATGTATTAGATACATAATTTTTTTTCATTAGATTAGGGACCAGGACACATTACTTTTAATTCTCTACCTTCCAGAATGAAGAATTTCAAGATTTTAAGTTGTAAGCCTTTTTATTTGAGTTGTTGTAGAACAATATAAAGTCATGCTACGGAGTCTACTAGATATTCCTCTCAAAAGAAAGCAGCTTAAGTTGCATGAGAGGTGGTGGTTAACTGGGGTTTGTGTATAACAACAGTCAAAAATAAGCATTTAAATGGTTTCAGGAAACTAAAATTATTAAATAGACAAATGAGGATGGCAAGTAGTCAATAAAAACCCTCCAATTATGTTTCCTGTTGCCTTTTTTTTGTTCTTGTTTTTTAGCATCAAATTAACAATACACTACCTTCCTCTCTGCTAACAGCCTAAAGAGCTTAAGCTGTCTAATAGTGCCTAGCACTGAATGACATTGAGTGGTACAACATTCCTGTCTTTATCTTAAAATGACAACCGTGGTGAATTTACAACCCTCCTAATCTCTTTTTACAATCACTGTACAAATGCACTGTGACCATATCCAACTCTAACAAGATCACATAGGAAAAGAAATTACTGTACAAATAGGATCACATTAATTGCACCTTCACACCCATGTCAACCAAAGCCTTGGAGAGCTGCTCAAACTGGAAGAATAACAGTTGAGTTCATGTTCATATCCGCCTTAGTGTTTGTTCACAAGAAACCTCATAAATTTCTTGAAACGTGCTTTCCCTTTTGGCTAATGCAAAGCTCCAGACTGGTGCAGCAAATATATGATGTATCATTTTTTTTTTGTGAACATCTGAAACAAATAGACATCATACCTGAGAGTGTCTAATTGAAAAATAATTCCCCCTCCAACTATGCACCACCTTTCACAATATAAAAAATATCAATTTTAATAACTTAATATTCATTTAAGTAATTCGAGGGCATGATTGGAGATTTTCCCCATTTGGCTGATTTGGATGAGTAATGGCAATCAGAAAGACTATAATAAAAATAGATAGAGGATGCTATTTTTATGTCAGAAGAAGGATCTCTTTTTATACAGACAATTAAACTTTTAAGTAGATTAAACACAATTAAATTGAAGATTCCTACTAAGAAGTATTTTTCAAAACACACAGTGTTAACTGATTGCACATATGGGAAAAATTTCAACGTATAATTCACTCATATTTAATTATATTATGATGTATAAGGCAATGAAGTCATAGCTTAGGAACAGAAACCAGGCTACTTGTTCAAACACAGTGGAATATTATCCCTATCTCAAAGAGGTAAAATTGAAAGGGTCATTATTTTTTGTGGTCTAAACTATCATAAACGTTTACTAATGTATCAGTAAGAGCCTGAAATTTCCACTTGACAGCCTAACAGTATGTACACATCCGGTGTGGGCTGATAATTTGAAAGCACAATAGACACAGGCGCATTCAACCAGTCCGTTACCAGTGTGCAGTTTCCAGCAACTAGGACAAGGCCAAGCCAAATAACAACTTTAAGCCTTGGACCTGAGGACAGAGGGTGATGAGCATCTCTAATGAACGTGGCTCACTCTGTATCTTCCAAAGCAACACAGCCAGCTCTGATTTGCTTATCTTCTTGTGTGACCTGTGAGCCTGATTACTGTAGGATGTGGAACAGAAATAAGATGCTGCTGAACCAAAAACACACTTAGCTAATTATGAAGCCATCAGGAGACCAGTTACTGCCGTCTAGACACTAGCACCCAGCGAACCACCACACCCAGAACACGCAGAAAACGGCATGCGCCGTGTCATCTTGGCAGGAAATTTTTATCCACAGCAAACGAATACAGGGTGAATCAGGGTAAATTCGGTGACTTGCAAAAATGTACAGACAACAAGTATATTAAATCCAATCGTTGTCCCGCCTGTCTTCGCGGAC
>NDFG01000021.1:249847-278362 GCA_002167245.1 Sporophila hypoxantha
AAGGATGGATAGGGATCAAGGAGCTCTCAGCACCCAGGACCCAGCAGATGGAGCCAGGTTTGGAGCTGGGATGGGACCCCACACTGGTGCAGGATTGTCCCTGGGCTCAGCCTGGATGGAGCAAGGATGGGATGTTCCAGCTGCTGCAAAGCCTCTGGGAAGCACAAGCCAAGTGTTGGGAGGGAAAAGGAAAATATTTCAGCTTCAGAATTGTCCCTGCAGGTTCTGAGGATCCCCAGCCTCCCCCTGCTCCTCTTTGGGGAGGGTGGGAACAGCTCCAGCCCCACAAACCTGGAGCACTGCCCCATCCCTGGAAGTGTCCCCGGCCAGCTTGGAGCAACCTGGGACAGTGACAGGTGTCCCTGTCCCCAGGGATGAGCTGTAAGGTCCCTTCCCACCCAAACCATTCCAGGATCCCACGAGACGGCCTTGGCTTCCCTCTGCTCCTCTGCTGATCTCCAGGGAAGCAGAGGACACTCCCCTCCCTGCCAGGGACACTGCTGTCCCCATCCCAGGTGACATTTCCTGCAGCTCATTCCCTGCTCCCTTCCCGGCTGGGGGAGCTGCCACCCAAATCCTAGGCCCTTCTGGACAGTGACAGGAGTTTGGGATCTGGGATTATCCCACTCCTGGCATCCCACCACCCTGGGATGGGATTTTCTGGGGTGTCTCAGTGGCTCCAAATCCCAGATCACTCCCTCCCGCCTCAGCGTGGCTTTCCCAGCCCTTATCCACCAGCTTTTCCTGGTCAATATTTGCACTCCGCCTTTCCCAAGGAATTCTTGGTGCCTCCTCCGTGCCCGGCACGCTGCCAAGGGGAGGGAGGGCATCACCACCGGCTCACATCTGCACCTCCCGGAGCAAACTCCAAACTTTCCCTGGCAGCAGGGGCCCCTCGGGAGCCGTGGGTGCGGCCACGTGCTCCTGGAGGAAAGTTTCTCCTCCGTTTTTGTGATTAATTCCTTCCTCCCACCACAGCCACCCGCAATCCCATCTATATCCATGGCTCCCCACTCCTCCTCAGCTGTAAAATATTTATAAATCCCTACATTAGGGCCCTTTTTCTTTTCTTTTTTTTTTCCTGCCTTTTTTTTTTTCCCTTTCTCCCCTGCTGGGCTCCCCGGCTCTGCCGAGCTTCAGGAACTGCTTCATTTCCATAAATCTCGGGGAAGCTGTGAGGAATAATTTCGGTTTTTGCTCGGGGAATGCGCTGCTTTTTTTAATTGCACTCATCTGCAGCTCCTTAGCAATGCATTATTGATGGTTATTATTCCAATAAAGGAGCCGTTCCTGGTTTGTTGTTCCTTGGAAATGTGTCTGGTTTTCCTTATTCCCTTTTTCTTCCTGTTTTGGGAAGAGGTCACCCTTGCATCCAAGATTTTTCCACTCAGTTTCACCCCTTTTTTTTGGTATTTCACCCCTCTTTTGGGTATTTCATCCCTTTTCTTGAATATTTGACCCCTCTTTTGGGTATTTTATCCCTTTTCTTGAATATTTGACCCTTCTTTTGGGTATTTAATCCCTTTTCTTGAATATTTGACCCTTCTTTTGGGTATTTCATCCCATTTTTTGGTATTTCACTCCTCTTTTGGGTATTTCATCCCATTTTTGGGTATTTCACCCCTCTTTTGGGTATTTCATCCCTTTTTCTTGAATATTTGACCCCTCTTTTGGGTATTTCATCCCTTTTTTGGATATTTCATCCCTTTTTTTTTGGTATTTCACTCCTCTTTTGGGTATTTCATCCCATTTTTTGGTATTTCACTCCCTTTTCTTGAATATTTGACCCCTCTTTTGGGTATTTCATCCCTTTTTTGGATATTTCATCCCTTTTTTTTGGTATTTCACTCCTCTTTTGGGTATTTCATCCCATTTTTTGGGTATTTCACCCCTCTTTTGGATATTTCACCTCTCTTTTGGGTGGCACCACAGCTTTGCCCTGTGGCATCAGCGCCAGTGATGTCCCCTAATTGTCACCCAGCCTCCCCAAGCACCTGAAGGTGGGGTTAGGAGGGGAAMTCGACCTTTCTGGAAGCAGGAATCCAGAGGATCCTGTAGGATGGGAATGTCTGGAGGCTCCGGGTGGCTTTGCTGGAGCTCCACGTGTGACACAGGGGCTGCCCCGCTGGTTTGGCCTCCAAATTTTGGATTTTGGGAGTCTCTTGGGGCTTTGAAAAAGCYGCTCCCAACCCCACAACTTTGTGAAGGTGACAAAAGTGACCCTGCTGGGGTCACCCCTGCCTTTGCTGTCGCATCTCAGGATTTCACCTCCACTCTCTGTGGGGTCACCAGGATCCAGGTGGGACCAAGAGCATCTCCAGCTCTTCCAGCACCTTCTCCCCGCATCCCTGGAGGGAAGAACGGTCCCAAAGTAGGGCTGGGGAGCTCCCCCGCCTCCCCGGCTCGGGGCTGACAGCTCAGGAGTGACGGGCAGAGCGTTTTTCTCCCTCTCCCTCGCTGTCACTTCGCTCCCCTCCCTTTCAGCACCGCCCACCGCGCTGTCACCGCCGGCAGCGGGGACTTTCCTCGGGGCCCACCAAGGTCCCCGAGCTGTTACCGCGCTGCAAACACCGAGTACAAGGTTCCTCCTTGATGTGAGGAATGAAACGAGGTCGGAACTGGAGGGATAAAATGTTCATTTCGGGATCTCGGGGGTTTTCCCTGGAGTTGTTTCCCTGGGAGTTGCTGGGGAGGGGAATGGGGGGATCCATGGAAAAGCACGGATCCAGCATCCCGGAATTCCCCTCATCGCACCCAGAGGTTCCTCCTGAGCTGTCACAAATTTTGGGGGTTTAATAACGGGCCCTGAACAAATTTAAATCCTGCCGTGCTTCCAACTAGAAATGTGCAGGGATGGGGAAGGGAACAGCTCCGAGGCACTCTGGTGATGAATTCTGTAGGTGAGCAAACAGTTTCATCCCCTAATTACAGCCATAAAGCAAAAATCCCTCCCAATCCCCAAATTCCTCCTCTGGCATTTTCCCTTCTCCTTTCAAGGCCCTTTTCCCTGATCAAGGAGCTGCTTAATTAGGAATTAACGGGGCTGTTGGAGTAATTGGGAGCAGGAATGGGCTAGGAGAGGTTCATTAGCGCGGTGATGGGTAATTAGCAGTTCCGTGGCTGCGGGAATTTTTTTTTGGGGGGTCTCCAAAGGCTTTGGAGTGAGGGGAAAGGTGGGAGCAGAGCAGGSAATTGGTGTGGATGCCATGGGACCGGGATGGGACCTTTTCCATTGGCATCCCAAACYCCAGGCAAGAATCCAAGCCTTGAACAGGCACCTCTGGGTGCTGCAGCTCAGGGACGAGCAGGGAGAGGGAAAAGAGGGATAAAAAGCAAGAAAAATCCTTTCAATTTCCTTTGCAGCAGCTGTGGGAGCATCTCCAGCTCCGTGGTCCCTGCAGTGCCCCCAGGACCCTCCGGCATTCCCGGCAGAGCCTCCTCAGGGTTTATTTATCCCCGAGCAGTGACAGCGCTGCCGCTCCTCTCCCTATATTTAGCCCTTGAATGGAGAGAGATTTCACAGACGCCTGACTCTGCCTTGTGCTCCAAAGTCACTCAGTGTTTCCACGAGAAACCCGGGGGGTCCAATCCGGAGCTCAAGTGAACAAAATCGTTCCAAAATCCGTTCCCAAGAAATCCTCCCGCCAAAACCCTTCCCAAAATCCTTCCGCAAAAATCCTTCCAACCAATCCTTCCAAAATCCTTCCAAATCCTTTCCAAAATCCTCCCAAAATATTCCCAAAATCGATTCCCAAAATCCTTCCCCACAAATCCTTCCCAAAATCGGTCCCAAAAATCCCATCTCCCCAATACCTCAATCGTTCCCAAAAATCCTTCCCCAATAATCTTCCCCAAAATCAGTTCCCCAAAATCCTTCCCCAGATAATCTCCCAAAATCCTTACCCAAAATCCTTCCCCAAAATACGTTTCCCAAATCCTTCCCAAAATCCTTCCCAAAATCCTTCCCAAAATCCTTCCCAAATCCCCCAAATCCTCCCAAAATCCTCCCAAATTCCTCCCAAAAATCCTCCCCATCCTTCCAATCTCAAATCGTCCATTCCCCAAAATCCTTCCCAAATCGGTCCAAAATCCTCCCTCAAAAAACTTCCCAAAATCCTTCCCAAAATCCTTCCCAAAATCCTTCCCAAAATCCTTTCCCGTGTATTCCAGCGGTGCTGGATTTACCCCGTCCGCCCCCTCCGGGGATGAGATCAGGATCTGGCCCTGGGTTTTGATGGGTTTGTAACTTGGCTGATACAACTCGGCTGATTTAATTCATTTTTCGGGCAAAAAAACTCCACCTACAAGTTCCCAGCCTGGGAGGCATTAAAAGCAAATTAATCCAAATATTAGAGGCTGGGTTTAAAGGGRAATCATCAGGGAAGCCAGATTTTTTTTTCTTTTTTCATTCTTTTTTTTTAGGGAAGAGCCTGGGGGAGAAGTTTTCTGTTTTGGGATTATTTATTTTACTTTGGTGCTGCTGGGTCTCCTCAAGGCCTGGCACTGCCCACTGCTCTGCTTCACTTCCAGAGCAGCCAGAAAAGCACTGGGAGAAGAAAAGAGGTGGCAAAAATYGGGATAACAACTGAGATTCCCATGGGGATTTAGGGCCTTGATGGAGAACTTGGGTGCTGCTGGTCACTGGGGGGGTTTGGCTGATTTTCCAGGGAATGGGAAGGGAGAGGCCTTTGGGATGTGGTGGGGATCCAGAGGAGCCTGCAACAGGTGCTGGGTGCAAGGAACAAGAAAATTAATCTGGGAATCCACCCAGGAATCCATCATGGGAATCCATCTGAAATCCCCGGAATCCACTGAGGAATCCACCAGGAATCACTGGAGTCCATCAGAATCCACCAGGAATCCATCTGATCCGAATCCACCTCGGAATCCACCAACTCAAAATCCCTTCCTGCCACCCAGGACAGAGCTCCTGGCTGGATCCCAGCTGGGAAAGGGATTTGATCCCTTGCATCGCATGCCAGACCATGGGAAAATAAAAGGAATAAATCCCAAATCCGAGGAGGTGAGGAGGAACAAAGCTCAACACGCCCTGCAGGGATCTCCCAGTGGGATTCCAAATCTCCCTCAGAACTCTCCATGTGAGCTCCTGACAAGAGCCAACCAGCCTGTTCCCTGTTGTCACCCCAAAAAGTCCAGCGTGTCCCCATTGTCACCGCAAATCCAGCCTGTCCGCATTTTGTCAGCCTCGAAAAATCCAGCTTGTCCCCATTGCCACCCGAAAATCCAGCCTGTCCCCAGTGCCACCCCCGTGCTCTGGAGTTGTGTCCTTCTCCTCCCTGCTCCGGGTGCAGTGTGGGGACACCTCTGTCACCACCCTGARGGTGGCCAAGCCACCAGGAGGAGCAGGTGGCCTGTGGCTGAAGGGGGTGGAGCAGGAGGGAAGCAGAGACACGCACAGAGGGTCCCAAAATATTCTGTGAAGGAATTTTTCCCATCTGCAGCATGTGGGGACAGCTCGCTGCTGGCTTGGAGGTGACACTCCTGCTCCTGCCAGGATTTTCCCTTTTTCCTCCATGTGCTTCTCTTTAAACGTGGCCTGAAAGAAGCTCTGGGGCTGTTCATGGTTCTGTTCAGGAATCACCACACAGGAATCACATTTCCCATATGAATTTTGGCTGCTCCCTCCCGCAGCCACTGCCCCRGGTGGAAAATCTGCTTTTCCCCCATTTCAACCCAAACCCAGGAGCCTGAGGAGGTTGCAAATTCTCAGCATAGCCGAGCTGCCCTGCTCACACGGCTTCCCTGAGGCAGGAAGGCTGATTTCCTTCCAGGAGCCCGAATCCAGATGGTCAGAGATTCCTTCCAAGCTCCCAGAACCTGTTGGAAAAGGCCATTATGTCTCAATAGCAGTTTTGCATTGGAAGTGGTGCCTGCCAGCTGCTCCAACACCTCTTTTCCAAGCTGTTCCTTGCTCATGGAGAACCAGTCTGGTCRGGGCTGGCAGATTTTGGTGGAGGAATAAAATCCTTGGGTTTATTCCCATTTTTTTTGTGTCAGGCAAACGTGGAGCGGTTCGGTGGAAGAGGCCTGAGTTTGGTTTTTGAGACTTGTTTGTCCTTGTCATGAGAATCCTCAGCCCTGAAACATTTTATTTTCAGTAGGAATAACCCTGTGAACTCCCAAGGAGGAATTGAGGAGGAATTCCAAGCCCAGGGCATTTTCCTCTTCCCAAATCTCCCAAGGATGCAGAGATGGAATGAAATCCAACATGGGCAGCTCTGATGTCATTTAGGTGACTCCAAACAACATTCCCTGCTCCAAAACAATCCCTGGATCAGCTCAGCTGAGCGGGAAGGTCCATCCCAGTGAGCTGAGGGAGGGWTTTTGCTGGAAAATGTTATGGAAATGAATTCCCAGCCTTGGGCTCCACATCCAGGCCCTGCTCTGGCCTGTGCAGCACCTCAGGGCCTGGGGGCCTTGGSATGTGGAATTATGGAGGTGCAGGCCCTCAAGGGGGAAAAAAACCCTTGGGAGCACTAATGAGGGGTTAATGAGGGGCTAATGAGGGGCTGTGGCCGTTCCACTGGTTTAACTGGAGTCCAAACTGGGCCTCGGGAGGGGATCATTGAAGGCGCCCCCTCCCAGCCCTGCTGGGCCCGAGGCCGCCGCGTGTGGGCAGCAGGGCCAGAGCTTTTCCTGCTTTGGGAAGGATTCCATGAGGGATTTTATCCGGGTTCCTTTGGAAAAAGGGGTGAGAGTGGGATCTGGAGTAGGGGGAGGCTGGTCATGCCAGACCCTTGTGGCTCTCAGAGTGATGGTGGCCCATGAGGGGACAGGGT
The DNA here is from genome assembly GCA_002167245.1 of Sporophila hypoxantha. Taxonomy (NCBI): domain Eukaryota; kingdom Metazoa; phylum Chordata; class Aves; order Passeriformes; family Thraupidae; genus Sporophila; species Sporophila hypoxantha. The sequence goes on from NDFG01000021.1 coordinate 256,648, forward strand.
GGGTCAGACCTGAGAGTCAGCCCCAAAATTGCTAAAAGCCCACAAAGAACCCCAATTTTGCCACAGGTGACAAAGTTCCTTCTGCCTCCCCCACATCCAGAGTGGGGAGGGGGTTGGGGGGTTGGACATGAGGGTGCCCTCGCTTTTTGGAGTGCCCACACTGCCCATGGGGGTCCCCACATTACCCAAAAGTGATGGTGGCCCATGAGGGGACAGGGTGGGTCAGACCTGAGGATCAACCCCAAAATCGCTAAAAGCCCACAAAGAACCCCAATTTTGCCACAGGTCACAAAGTTCCTTCTGCCTCCCCCACACCCGGACTGAGGAGGGGGTTGGACATGAGGGTGCCCTCACTTTTTGGGGTGCCCACACTGCCCATGGGGGTCCCCACATTATTTGGGGTCACAACCCCTGCTCTGCCCGTGGGGTCCTCCCACTGTTTGGGGYGCAAACATTCTCTTGTCCTGGGGGTCCCCCAACTTTCTGGGGGTGCATCCCCCCACTCTTCCCGGGGGGTCCCCACATTGCCTGGGCGTGCAAGTACGGGGATGCCGGGGGGGTCCCCAAATTGCCCAGGGGTGTCCCCACCCTTTCTGAGGTCACCCACCGCCCCGTCCAATTGTGTTCCCACCCTGCTGGGGTCGCCCAGTATTGCCTGAGGGCGTCCCCACTCTTCCCAAGGCGTGTCCCCACCCTTGCTGGGTGCCCCCATTATGCCGGGGGTGTCCCCCACCCTGGTTGGGGCCCCAGGTGGTCTTTGGGTGTCCCCACCCTGCTTGCGGGGTCCCCAATTGCCTGGATGTCCCCATTCTTCCGGGGGTGTCCCCACCCTGACTGCGGGTCCCCATATTGCCCGGGTTTTCCCCACCCCGCCTGGGGTCCCCATATTGCCGAGTGATCCCCATTCTTCCCCGGGGTGTCCCCCCATTATCCAGGCTGTCCCCCAACCCTTTTCAGCATGCCCCCCCACTCTGCCCATGGGCTCCTGCCCCAGTTTGGGGTCCCCCCACCCCGCTGTCCCCCCCGGCCGTGCCCTTCACCCCGTTCCTTTCCCCGTCCCCCTTAAGCAGCCGTCGGGGCGTGCAGCCACCTTAAGGGAGCCCCTCCCCCGGCGGGCTGGGACGAGCCCTCCCCCTCCCTGCCCGCCGTCCCCTCCCTCGCCGGCCCGGCCCCGCACGGCCCCGCACGGCACGGGGGTTGCCATGACAAGCATTTTCTCCCGTTAGCTCCGGGATCGCTCCCCCTCCATCCCATGGCCAGTCGCGGGGGCTCCGCCGCCAGCCGGGCGCCGTGGGACCGGAGCCGGTGAGTGCGCTGGGGGGGGGACCCCGCCAGCGGGGTACGGGGGTCCCCAGGGGGGTTGGAGGTGTTGGGGACACTGCGGGGACGCACGGGAGTGGCGTGGGGTGGCCGTGGAGGGGGTTCTTTGTAGGAGCGGGGGGCGCGGGTGGGTGGGAGCATCGCTGTCCCCGCTGTGCCGGGCGGGTGGGGCGCGGGCAGCGGGGATTTCACCGCCCCGCTCCGTGCCAGTGCAGCAGGTGGGATGGGGGGGACTCGCCGTGGGGTCCTACACCATGGAGGGGCTCGGTGTGGGACCCCCCCGGACCCCAATCCCGCGTGGGAGAGGTGGGGTGATGGGGTGACCGCGGTCCGGCCGCTCCGGGGCGTGGGCGGCTGCGGGGCGTGCAGCCCCCAAACATCTTGTGGGGGGCAAGTCCGGCAGCCCCCCCGGGATTTGGGGTGGGGGAGGACGCTCCGGTCGGATCCTACAACTTGTTGCCCGCCCTTGAGGCGGCTGGTGGGGGGCGCGGGGGTTCCCGGTCGCGCGTGTTGCAGGATTTTTTGGGAGGCAGCGAGTTGTGGCATTGCGGGGAGGAGGAGGAGGATGAGGATGATGGAGGAAGGAAGAGGCGGGGGAAGGGGAGGGGGGCTTGCGGCAGCCCAAGGACAGAGCGGGGAAGGTGCTGCGTGGGAGGGTTTGGGGTGTTTTTTCCCCACCTGTGGGGTAGAAAAGGGGGCTGCTCCCTGCCTGGAGTGGGGTGACTGGGGTGGGGGGCGGTGGGATGCGGTGGGGAGATGCGTGGGGGTTGCCCACGCCACGGCTGGGCACGTCCCCCTCCTGCCTGCACCAATCCAGCTGGGCAGAGCCACAGCAGAGAAAACAGGAGTGGGGAGGCGGAAAATAAATTAAAAAATAAATCAGGAAATCTATTGGAAGCCCGGCCAGGCTCCGGCCTCGTCCGCCTCCTCCTGCCTCTGCCCTCAGCGCTCTCCCTGCATCCCAGCCCCGGCTCCGGAGCCTCCCAGCATCCCTGGCCTGGCTCGGTGGGTCCGTGCCCCCCGTGGGCTGCCCGGCGGCGGGGGGGCTGTGCGGAGCTGGGTGGTCCCTCCCTGCTTCGCCAGAGGCGAGTGGAGATGTTGGGAGGGGAGGAGGGACAATAGGTTATTGTGCTCTTATCTCTGGAGACCTGAGCTTGGGTGGGGGTTTGCATTGCGAAGCTCAAACCAGTGCAGCCAGTTTCTGCCCGTGGCCGTGGACGGGCAGCCCTGGACGTGGGTGGACGGGCAGGAGCAGAGGGCAGCGAGCTGGGCTGGAGGTGAGTGCTCGGAGCTCGCCAAGGGGCACCCAGAGCCGTCCTGGGGCCGGGGGACCCCGAGCTGAGCCCCCCACCCCAAACCCCCTGCGCTGCGTGGGCAAGGCAGGGTTTGCACCGCTGCCTGCGCCCTGCCTGGCTCCAGACACTGCCCTCAATCTTTCGCTTCTCTGAGCACTGAAACGCACCTAAATTATTAAATCATGAGCGAGAGAGGCTGACGCCCCCGCGCTCCGCCAGCCCCACCCCGCCGCGCCCCGGGGATCCCTCCCCGGCCCTGGGCTTCCCTCCCCGGCTGCCCCCTCGGRTGACCCCCTCGGAACCCTCCCCGCGGGCTGCCTGGCGGCTCTGGGGGGCTGCAGGTGCCCCTCGGATCTGAGGGGTGCAGGACCCTTCCTCAGCGGTGGGCGCTGGGTGGGCTTGGAGGCCAAACTGCGCCCTGTGGCTGCCTGGGGCCGGGCTGGATCGCCTCGGGTGAGTGCATGGCCGTGGCGCGGGGAAGGTGCCGGTGCCGGGATGGGGCAGGTGGAGCTGGGAAGCGCCCAGGGCAGGAGGCAGCGCTTCCCCATTCCTGCCCTGGCACCGCGCATTCCCCGCGGGCTCCGGCCCCGTCCCGCCCTGGCCGCCGGCGGGGCCGCGGCTGCCGCTCCCCGCCCSAGCCCCGGCTCCTTCCCCGCTTCCTTCCCGCCTGGAAAAGCGCTGGGAAGTGCTGCGAGCGCTGCAGGTAGAGAGGTTTGAGAGGGCGCAGGCTGTTGTTGGGTGTTGGTTTCTCTTTTTTTTTTTTTTTTTCTTTTTTTTTTTTCCTTTCTTTTTTTTTTTTTTTTTTTCCGCTGGCGATGATGACGGAGGGAATTGACCCTGCGCTGCCAGCCGGCTCGCCGCCGCGTGCCGTGGGTCGCATACTCTTTCCCTAGGGGAAATCTGTCGGCTCGTCACCCGGAGGCCTTGGCGGCGGAAGCCTCCGGGAGCCGCCGCTGAGCCGAGTCCCGTCCGGCAGAGGCCGGGTAGGGCGCGGGCAGCCGAAGGGTGGCACAAGGTCCTTTGGGGCAGGATGAGTAAGAGAGCAGGGTAGGGAGCGGCTGCTCCTCTCCACTATTGTATTAGGCGGTCGAAAGCGCCGGGGGTGGAGCTTGAGCCTGGAGTTTCCCCTTGTCCCCAAGCCCTGGCGACGACGAGCCGCTCCCTTCCCGCGCCCGCCCGCCTCGCCGGGGCCGCGGGCTTCTCCGCTCGTTTCCCACGCTTCTCTCTCGGGGTTTACGTGGTTTGGTTTGTTTTTGTTTCCCATTTTTTCCTGTTTCTTCTCAACCTGCTAGGCGCACGAGCGGAGTTCCCGCAGATGGCCACACGCAGTTCCAGCAGCGCGGGTTGGAGCCTCGGGGATTTGGGGACCAAATCCTCGCGGGGGAGGAGACCTCGCAAGCCGCGCCCCGGTTTTGCTGCTGCTGCTTGCCTGCTACCCCGTGCAGGGCCCGGCGAAGGCTGGCAAGCTCTGCTTCCTTCCTCGCCCACGGCTCCTCCCCGGCCGGGCACGGCTGCGCCACGCTGGAGAAAGGAGCCGGCGGAGACACCTGCGGTGAGAGCCCGGGATTCCCGCTGGGCAAGCGAGCTGGCGACGACCGCGGCTGGGAGGCGCCGGTGACCGTGAAATGGGTGCGGTGTTCCTTTGGGCGATGGTGACCGTTACGTCAGTGTGGCCGTGGTGATGGGATAAAGTGTCCTTTGGGAAGTGACCAAGGGTGATTGTGGGCCGTGGCAAATGGATGCATGGTCCTTTGGGAGTGACACAATGGTCAGTGTGGCGCTGTGGCAATGATGGGGACGCAGATCCCTTGAGATGTGAAGTGCCATGACTCCATGTGCTGCAGTTGCAGTGTGGTGTGTACCATGGCAGAACCATTGATGGAGGGGACAGGCTGTACAGCAGTTGGATGAGGTGACCAGTGTCGTGTGGACCAATGGAGTGGTGACCAATGGCAGTGGAAATGACACAGAGTGACCAGTGCTAAGTGTGACCATGGCAGTGGGGTGACCATGGCAGTGGAAATGACCAGAGTGACCAGTGCTCAGTGTGACCATAGCGATGGATGCAGGCTCTTCGATGGGAAGTGGCCACAAATGGTGCCACTTCCCTGGTGTCCCCCATGTCCTGTGGCCTGCTGAGAACTCCCAGATCCAGGGATGCTGCAGCATTCCCAGTTAGGAATGGCTGTTCTCACACACCAGAGGGGATCTGGTRTGCAGAGCTGGGAATTTGAACCCATCCCTGTCCCCCTCGTGTTGTGCTGGGTGGGAAYAGGGATCCCATGGGTGGTGATGGGGCTGGAGATGCTCCTGGGGGAAGAAACTTTGATGGCAAAAGTGGCAGATGTGTCCCCAACCTCCCTCCTCTCCACACTGGTGCAGGCAAAGGTGACGAGCTGGGTGACAGGGACAGRCAGGTGACAGGATCCTGCCCAGCCCAGTGGTTTTCCAGTGGAAGCCACTGGTTTTCCCAGTGACATTGGGACAGGGAATGTGTTTTGGGGTGCAGGGCCAGCCTCGGGGTCCCTGGGAGCAGTCAGGTGACAACCACAATCCCTGTCACCTCCTACCGGCGCCGAGGCCGAGCTAATGAACCCTGKGACTTTGATGTTTTAATTAGTTGCTTTTGGCTTTAATGCACGGGGATAATAGAGTTTCTACGGACTTATAAACCCTGCCCCTCTGCTGGATCATTAGGAAAAGGGAAAATACACACGAGGTAAGGCTGGGTAGGGACAGGAGGGAAGCTGGAGCCCTGTGGAGTGCATGACACCCGCTGGGGTGTCACCCASCCAGCTGGTGACTCTTTTAAACCGCTAATTAAGCACCTTAAATCCTGGGAGAGCTCTCTGTGAGTAAGAGCTGAGTTCAGAGTCCTCCTGCGTTTGTGAGCTTCTGGGAGGGGTCTCAGATTTGAACGTGGGAAGCTGATGCACAACGAGGCCCCTGGAATCAGGGATTGGGGCTGTGGGATTCCCTTTTGGGGCTGGGGGGYGAGCAGGCCACTGTGGCCCAGGCTGGTGGCGAGGGACATGGGGACCTTCATGGGGGGCTCCTGGGCAGCTTCCTGGGATTTCTGGATCGTGGCATCAAGTCCTACATGGGGACCTAAATACGGACCAGGAGGGTGCAGGCTGGGGAGGGGACACACAGCTGTGACACCAGCAGCCCAAATCCTGCAGCTTTGGGATTTGGAAGGGACGTGGGATTGATCATCCATCGTGGGATCGATCATCCATCGTGGGATCGATCATCCATTGCCCAGTGCCAATGGGAGGAGAGCTCCTGGCCTCTGGAATCCCTCCCTTCCCTGTGGCACAGGGGCTGTGGCAGCCCCCAGGGCCACAGCGGTGCCACACTGCAGGGACCAGGCCACACCAGTGCCACAGCAGTTCCACAGCAGGGCCACACTGCAGGGATTGGGCCACACCAGTGCCACACCAGTGCCACATTGCAGGAACCAGGCCACACCAGGGCCACACTGCAAGGACCAGGCCACACCGGTGCCACACTGCAAGGACCGGCCCACACCAGGGCCACACCAGTGCCACACTGCAGGGACCAGCCCACACCAGTGCCACACTGCAAGGACCGGCCCACACCAGTGCCACACTGCAAGGACTGGGCCACACCAGTGCCACACCAGTGCCACATTGCAGGAACCAGGCCACACCAGGGCCACACTGCAGGAATTGGGCCACACCAGTGCCACACCAGTGCCACACTGCAAGGACCGGGCCGCACCAGTGCCACACCAGTGCCACACTGCAAGGACCAGCCCACACCAGTGCCACACTGCAAGGACTGGGCCGCACCAGTGCCACACCAGTGCCACACCAGTGCCACACCAGTGCCACACTGCAAGGACCAGCCCACACCAGTGCCACACTGCAAGGACTGGGCCGCACCAGTGCCACACCAGTGACACACTGCAAGGACCAGGCCACACCGGTGCCACACCGGTGCCACACCAGTGCCACACCAGTGCCACACTGCAAGGACCAGGCCTGTCCCCTGCCACCCCCGCCCACTGCGGCCACCCGAGGCCGGGCCCTGGCGTGTCCCCAGCGGGGGGAACTCCTGGCCAGGGCAGCAGCAGCCAAGGGGAAGCTTGGGCCAAGTGTCGGCCTTTTGTGCTGACGGGGAAACTTTTCCTTCGACGCTTCCACGGCAGGGATGAGTCGGCAGCTGGGCTGAGCCGAGCGGGGCGCCGGGGGCGAGGAGCAGCCCCGATTTTGCCATTCCGTGCCGTATCCCCGYGTTTTGCCGCCGCCGAGGCCGCCGTGGGCTGCGGGAAGGAGCAGCGAGCTGTGCCTGGGCAGAGCGCGGCGCGTAGGAGTCCCCACCCGGAAGAGTTTGTCCGGCGGGGCCGGGGAGGGAGGAATCCGATCCCTCCTTTTCCCAGGCTGGGATCCCAGCGCGCTTGGCTCTCCGTGGCCTTGGCCGGCTCCCCGCTGCCGAACCCCCCTCAGCGTGGGTCTGGCCCCCCGCTCATCCCGCCGGGCCGCGAAGGGTCCCGCAGCAGCGATTCCCGACATCTCCTCTTTGTCTGCGGCTCGGAAAGGTCAGCCCTGCCTCGCTCCGTTAAGGAGCTGTAAATAATCCCGCTCCTTGTGCCGCGGGGCCGGCTCCAGGGCTGAGCCCAGCATCCTCCTCCTCCTGCCCGGGCCCAGGAGCCGTGCCAGGGGAGGTGATGCCAGCCCGGGGGGGGACGCAGCGCTGCAGAGCCGGGGGGCAGCGGGGTGCGGGCGGCCCGGGGGGGACAGCGGCGTGTCCCAWGCCAAGGGCAAGACTCGGGATGGCTGCTCCCGGCTCCTGCCTTCTCCAGGCTAAAAATAAGCCGCTGGCCCTCACCGTGCTGCCTCTGCTCGGTCTGGGGGGGCTGGCGGTGGGCAGGGGGTGAATCCGGGCCCCGGGGGGAGCGCGGGGCAGCGCGGCCCCGCGGGGCGGTGGCAGGGCCTGCGTGGGGTTGGAAGCGACCTTTGCTCTTTGAGCATCGGGGTCGGTGATCGGATTTTCAGGTCCGGGCTCGGATTTCGGGCAGAAGGTGTCTGATTTTCGGCGCCGTTTCTCGAGATGCTAATTAAGGACCCTGCTGCAGCAGCTGGAGCTTTACTGTCCCTTCGCCACCCCTCGCTCGGCCGGGAGGTGCCCGTGGCCCCTGGAATGCCCCGTGGCCCCTGGAATGCCCTCGGCTTTTCGCTTCTCGCCTTTTGTTCCTGCTTGGGAATGCCGATGCCTCGCCTCTCAGGGGCTCCAGCTTTTCCAGAGGCTTAGTGGCATGGCCCTCACGGCATTCCAGCTCCTCGCCTCCCTTCCCACCTTCTCAAAAATAACCCCGTGTTGCTGGAGCCCTGCTGGGGGCACAGCCCAGGATGCGGTGGCAAAGCTGCTTTCCCACTCCTGCCATTCCACAGGCAGCCCAGGGACCACCGGGGAACAAGCCAGGAGATGGCTCAGTCCTCCAGCAGTCCCCTTCTCTTCCTTGCTCTGTCGAGCCCCCTGATTATTGGGATGATCCAGGAGATGGCTCAGTCCTCCAGCAGTCCCCTCTCTCTCATCCTTGCTCTGTCGAAGCCCCCTGATTTTGGGATGAATCCCCAGGCAGATGGGATGGCTCTGAGCGGGATCTGCTGCCTGTGGGATGTCTCGTGGCACCTGCAGAGCTCAGCCCGGCTGTGTCCCAGCCCCGGCGTGACGGATCGCTGCAGCTGGCAGCTGGGAGCTTCCCGGAGCTTCCCRCTCCAGAGGGGCTTCCTGCCGGAGCCGGGCACGTGGCTGTGCCAGCAGCAGGGATCCAGCATGGCCTCGGTGATGGGGACATGCCTGGGGCTGACCCAGGCTGGGAGGGAGCTCGTGCTCCGGCGTGAACCTGAGTTAAACATTATTCCTGCCTCTGGAGCAGSGAGGGATTAGTGCAAGGAGGGAGAGCTCGGTGCAAGGAGGGGGAGTGCAGGGAAATGAGGGCAGGCTGGATTTGTGGCCGTGCTGGCAGCTGGGAATGCCAGGCTGGCACTGGAGGAGTCTCAGGATAGCTGGAGTGAGACTGGAAGGGGTCACAGTGTGGGTGACAGCCTCTGGAGCAGCGAGAATGACAACCAGGATTCATCCTGATGGCACAGGCCTGGCTGCCTTCTCCCAGGGCTGAATCAGCTGCAGGGAGCCGGGATCAGAGACTTGGCTGGGCTGGGAGAAGCTGGGAAGCGTGGCTGGGATCTTTCCTGGGTGTCCCTCTCTGCAGACGTGGCTCTGAGTCACCACATCCTGCCTGGGAAAGTTTTGGGTCCCCACACTTTCATCGGAGCAGGCGGGCAGAGCTCTGGGATGGGCCTCAGAGGGTCCTGCTGGATTCCCTGTGGGAGCCAGGCCATCCCTAGGGACAAACCTGTGGGGCTGGGGGCCACAAACCCCYGTGTGCAGGCTGGAGCTGGGAGAGAGTGAAACTCCACATCCTGCATTTCCCAGTGTGACTGGTGCTGGCTATTTTTAGTTGTCCAAATTAAGCTCGCCTTAAATGCTGTCTTTTGAGGTTTCTTTGAGGGAGGAGGCCTGGAGTGGTGTTATTTCCCAAGTGACTGATTGCTCTCCAATCTGACCCCAACTGGACTGGCCAAAAAAACGAAAGRAAGGAGCAAAGCTGTGGCTGGGAAGCATCTCCTCTCCGCAGAGCTGTGCCCGAGGGTGTTCCCTGAGTCAGCAGGAGATTTCCTGGGGGAAGGAGAAAGTAAACAGCATTCCCATGGGGAAATCCAGCTGRAAAACCTCATCCTGCTACTTGCTGTGGCGTCCCCAGGGTGTGCTGTGCCCCTGGGAGCCGGCCTGGCTGTTCCACGGGGTGGTAAATCCACGGGTTTCTCACCTCAGGGACGTTTTGGGTTTATTGGACAGTGCTGGGTGCTGGTTGGGGCTCCTAGAGGAGGTGAAAAGGGCTGGAACCACGGGTGGGGTGCTGAGATGCTGCTCCCTGTTTTGGGGGAAGCTCATCCAGAGGGGGCTGTCCTGCTGTCCGTGGATTCTCCAGAATGGTTACAGCCCATCCCATGGACCCAAACCCCATCCATGCCGTGCTCCAGCTCCGTATCCACCTCTGGATTTTGTTGTGCCAGCTCCTGACTTTTCATCCCTTGGGCCTGGGGAGGTCTGGGACCTGGCTGGGATCTGTCCCCTCTGGGAATAGRGTCGTTGGGAAAGGATCCAGGAAAAGCCAGCAGGGAGCAGAGGATCCCTTGTGCCTTTCATCCCTTCCCATTCCCTGCTTCCCTTCTTGGCACCGTTTTCCCACCTCTCCCCATCCCTGGATGTGCTTGGTGCCTGTCTCACCTCACCGGGCACCTGCTGGAGCATCCCCCACCCAGAGCTGGCTGCAGGAATGGCCTTTCCTCGCCCTGCTTCCCCTCCCTCCCTCAGCAGCAGCAGCAGCAGCAGCAGCAGCAGCAGCAGCAGCAGCCGGGCGTTTCCGTGCAGGTCAGCAGCCAGGGGGATCCTCCGGCTCCTGCAGTCGGACGTGAAGTGCATGGAATCCCGGGAAGCTGCTGCAGATGGAGTTTCTGCAGCGCCAGGGGGACGGGGCCCTGCGGCCCCAGGGGCTGGAGTGAGGAGCTGGAAGTGTTTCCTGGCGTTTCCTGGCGCTTCCAGGCTCGGGACTGTCCCTTTTCCCTCTGGGAAGGACAATGAGGGAGCCTCCCTTCCTCCTCCCTTCCTCCTCCCACTCCCCCGGACGCAGCTGCCTGCACAGCCCGGCCTTGTTGTGTCTCCAGTCCCTGGGACCTGGCTGGGATCTGTCCTCTCTTGGGGTGATCCTTTGGGAACAGGGGCGTTGGGAAGGGATSCAGGAAAAGCCAGCAGGGAGCAGAGGGATTTTCCCAAATCTCAGCCTCTTCACCCGGGACCTGCCTCCCCTCAAGTGTGGGAGCAGCCAAGGTGGTGCTGGGGGACCCCAAAAAGATGTTCTGAGGGGACCCCCAACCATTCTGAGGGATCCACAACACATCTGAGGGATCCCAAACAGTTCTGGGGGATCTCAAACAATTCTGAGGGATCCCAAACAGTGCTGGGTGATCCAAACAGTTCTGGGGGATCCCAAACAGTGCTGGGTGACGCCAAAACAGTGCTGGGGGATCCCAAACAGTGGCTGGGGGGACCCAAACAGTTCTGGGGGACCCCAAACAATTCTGAAGACCCCAAACACAGTTTTGGGGACCCCAAACAGTGCTGGGGATCCCAAACAAAATCTGAAGGACCGCACAAAACAGTTATTGGAGGACCTCCAAACAGTGCCTGGAGAGACGCCCAAACAGTTCTGGGGGATCCCAACAATTCTGAGGGACCCCCAACCAGTTCTGGGGGATCCCAAACAGTGCCGGATGACCCCAAACAGTTCTGGGGGATCCAAAATTCGAGAGGGACCCCAAACAGTCCTGGGGGATCCCAAATAGATTTTGAGGGAATCCAGACAGTGCTGGAGGATCCCAAACAGTGCTGAGAGGACCGCCAAACAATTCTGAGGAGGATCCCAAACAATTCTGAGGGACGCCCAAACAGTTCTGGGGATCCCAAACAATTCTGAGGGACCCCAAACAGTTCTGGGGGATCCCAAACAGTGGCTGGGTGACCCCAAACAGTTCTGGGGACCCCAAACAGTTCTGGGGATCCCAAACAATTCTGAGGGACCAAAACAGTGCTGGGGAGACCCCCAAACAATTCTGAAGGACCCCAAACAGTTCTGGGGGACCCCAAACAGTTTCTGGGGGATCCCAGACAATTCTGAGGGATCCCAAACAATTCTGAGGGACCCCAAACAGTTCTGGGGGATCCCAAATAATTTTGGAGGAATCCAGACAGCGGAAGGATCCCAAACAAGTGCGGGGACCCCAGACAATTCTGGGTGACCCCCAAACAGTTCTGAGGGAATCCCCACATAGTTTTGAGGGATTCCCAACAGTGCTGGACAACCCCAATCCGAGCTCCCACCCTGCATTCCCGCTCTCCTTGTTATTCCAAGCAAACCCCCCTGCCCAGCCCCTGCCTGGGCTCTGTGGGAGGTGATGGAGAGGATGAGGAGGGCCCCTGATACTGCAGAGAAAATGCTGGGGAAGGGAAGAGGAAACAAAGCCTTGGGAATGGAGGGGATTCCGGCAGGCAGAGCAATCCTGGCGGGACAGCTGGGCTGGAGGGGAATTCCTGCCGTGGGTTTGGCATTTTTCCATTGGGATGGGGAGCGGGAATCACACCCTGAGCACGGGTGTGTGTGTGTGTGTCCATGCTGGGCGCCAGTGTCCGGGGAATCCCTCGCTGTATTCCCACAGATCCCTTGCTGTTTCCCACAGATCCCTCGCTGTATTCCTGGATCCCTCACTGTTCGCCCGATCCTCACTGTGTGCCCCACAGATCCCTCGCTGTAATTCCTGGGATCCTCACTGTGTGTCCCACAGATCCCTCACTGTGTTCCTGGTCCTCACAGTACTCCTGTGGATTCCCTTGCTGTATTCCCTGGAATCCCTGTGTTCCACAGGTCCCTTGCTGTATCCCATGGACCCCTCACTGTATTCCACAGATCCTCACTCCTATTCCTGAGATCCCCTCGCTGTATTCCTGGGATTCTTCTCGTATCCCTGCGGATCCCTCGCTGTATTCCTCGGGATCCTCACATCCATTCCTGGGATCCCTCACTATATTCCCATAGATCCCCTTGCTCTTTCCCGGGATTCCTCTCTATATTCCATGGATCCTTGTTATATTCCACGATCCCTTCTGTATTCCACGGATCCCTCACTGTATCCCAGGATCCCTCTCTCTATTCCTGGATCCCTCGCTCTATCCATGGATCCTTGCTGTATTCCACGGATCCTCAGTGTATCCACAGATCCCTCACTCTATTCCCAGGATCCTCTCTCTATTCCTGGATCCCTCACTCTATTCCCATGGATCCCTCGCTGTATTCACACAGATCCCTCACTCTATTCCCAGATCACTCTCTGTATTCCATGGATTCCCTCTGCTGTATCCACAGATCCCTCACTCTATTCCCGGATCCCTCACTGTATTCCATGGATCCTTGCTGTATTCCAGATCCTTGCTGTATCCCACAGATCCCTCACTGTATCCCACGGATCCCTCTCTCTATTCCCAGGATCCCTCACTCTATTCCCCGGATCCCTCTCTGTTATTCCATGGATCCCATTGCTGTATTCCATGGATCCCTTGCGGTATCCACAGATCCCGTGCTTGTATTCCCACAGATCCCTCTTCTCTATTCCGGATCCGTCTCTCCCTTGGCTCCGTGCTGCCGCTCGGTGCAGCTCGGTGCCCAGCTTCGGTCCACTCGGCCAGCTCGCGGCCCCTAACACCGGGATTTTCCCGCCTAATCGGGCCCCATATCGCTGCTAAAGCCGGCAATTATCCGGATTAGCGCTGCTGCTTAGAGCCCCACCTGGGGCAGGGCCGGGCCGTGCCAGAGCTCCCACAGCCCAGTCCAGCAGACACGGGGGCTGGTGGCCACTGTCACCATCGGGTGACCCCAGGGCTGCTTTGTTTGGAGGCTGGGCAGAGGCTGTGCGGGTTTTGGGGGGCATTATTTGGGGTGTGAGCCCCCCCGCAACACCGTCCCTGTTGTGTCTGAGGTTGAGCTCATCCTAGCAAGGCCAGGCTGGGCTTGGAGCAGCCTGGGATAGTGGGAGGTATCCCTGCCCATGGAATGGGATGAGCTTTAAGGTCTCCTTTCATCCCAAACCATTCTGGATTGATCCCAGCATTGTTGCAGGTGGTTTTTTTTGGGGGGAGCTGGGATTTATGGCAAAGCCTGGTTTGAGGGCATGGAAGGCCCCAGTCCCTCCTTGCAGGAATGCGATGGTCCATCTGAGGGAAGGGATATCCCAGTTTTGCCGGAGTTACTGGTGCAACTGGGAGGTGCTGGGAGGAGGGAACACGTGGGGTTGGATGTGGCATAAACAGGATGGCAGGTCAGGACTGTGCCAGGCTGCAGGGCGGGGTGTGGAGGTGGGGCTGGGAAATGCCAGGGCTGGCAATGCCAAGGGTTGGGAATGATTGACAGGGCTGGGAATGCCAGGGCTGGGAATGCCAGGGTTGGGAATGAACTGACAGGGCTGGGAATGCCAGGGCCTGGAAATGCCATGGGTGGGAATGACTGACAGGGCTGGAGAATGCCAGGGTTGGGAATGACTGACAGGGCTGGGAATGACAAAGGGTTGGATGTCAGGGCTGGGAAATGTCAGGGTTGGGAATGCCAGGGTTGGGAATGACTGACAAGGCGTTGGGAATGTTCGGGGCTGGGAATGTTCAGGTTGGGAATGTCAAAGTTGGGTAAATGCCAGGGTTGGGGAATGACAAGGGCTGGAATGTCTGGGTTGGGAATGTCTGGGTTGGGAATGAACTGGCAGGGCTGGGAATGATGGGGTTTGGGAATGTCAGGTTGGGTATGTCTGAGTTGGGAATGTCAGGGCTGGGAATGACTGACAGGCCTGGGAATGACACCCCAAAACTCACAGCTTCCAGATCGAGGTGACTGCAGGGTGGCAGCAGGACAAAGTGCAATTTTAGGGGCAAAGAGCCCCATCCAGTTGGAAATACTCGCCCATGATGATGATGATGATGGTGGTGGTTTTTGGTGCCTCTCCCAGCTCATATAATCAGCACCTAATTAAAGCCCGCTCACGGTTTTTTAATTGCTCTGACTCCCCCCCAAACCGGGAATGTGGTGCCTGCTCTGGATTAGGGCAGTGCCTGGCGCTGGTGGGAAGCAGAGCTCGAACAAAGCTCCTCTCCAAAGCACATCCAGGGTTTTTTCCAAGGTTTTTCCATCCCTCGAACATTTCCTCAAAACACCGGTGGGGTTCAGCTGGGCAGGGCTGTTGGGGCGGGTGAGCACCCTGTGGGCCACCCCTTGAGTGGGGGGTGCCCAGGGTGGGGTGCCCAGCGTGGTGCCCCTTCCCTCCCCGCCTCTCCCACCCACCCTGGATCCCTCTCGGAGCCTCCAGGCATTTCCCCACCCCCCAGCCCGCCTAGATTCCTCCCATATTTATTTTCGCAAGCTGATTCCTGCTGTTTGCTCAAACCCTCGCTTCTCCCGCCTCGGGGGGCCGGGGTGGGAGGACCCTGGGAGGCTCCCGGGGGTGGCTGTGCCCCCTCTCCAGCCCATCGCAGCCCAGAGGAGCTTTCCCTCCCCTTTGCCCTGCCCCTCCGCCATGCTTCTCCTGGCCCATCTGGCTCTCCCTCTATATTTCTCCATATTTTCCAAGCTCTGATTTGCCTCTCCCGCCTGTTTTTTTTTTTTCCTTTCCTTTTTTTTTCCGATCTCCACACCACCACCGCGGGGAACTTTTTCTTATTTTTTTTTTTTACCCCTTTTGCTGGCCGAGGAGGGGGGGGTCTCCATGTAAAGATTTTGAGGATGGGGGTTTCTTTTCTCCGGGATAAATATCGCCTTCCCCTGCTCGCCTGGCTCCCTTTAATTAGACTTCTTACTGCATGGAACAGTTCGCAGTTATATATGGAAAACAGCCCACACTTTCCCAGGAGCGGGGCATGTTGGGAAGGGAAACGGGAGCAGCCGGCGCGCTTCTTCCTGGGAGCCGCGTGGTGTTTTCCTATCGCTTTTCCGACTTTATTTTTTTTAACCCTTTGCAGCAGCGAAAAGCGCTCGCAGCCTTTTTGTTTTTAAATTTAATTTAATTTTTTTTTTTTTTTTACCCCTCTCCCATCCCTCGTTGCTGGCTCGTCCCTTAGAAATCCCCGCTAGGCTTGGGTTTTTTGGGTTTTTTTTTTTTTTTTTGATGGGAAAATATGGATTTAGGGCTGGAGGAGAGTGGGGAGAAGGAACCCAGCTAGCGGGCTGGCAGGAGTTACAGGGTGGCCGGCAGGGATGTGATCCAGAGCGGGAATTCTCGGAGCTGGGAGCAGGGACCACCATCCCGGCTGCACGTGGTGGGCGGTGGCAGGAGGGGCATTGCTGTCCCCAGCCCTTCCCCGTGTCCCAGGGCTGCTGCACCCTCGGGAGCTGAGTGCTGGGGACGCCCTTCCCGCTCTGGAATCATCGAGGTTCCCTCTGCAGCACATCTGGAATTGTTGGGGATCCCCCAATTTCCCTGTGGTGTCCAGCAGCTCTGCCTCTCCTGCCTCAGTTTCCCAGAGGGGGATTTTTGGGAGGGATTGCTGCCAGTTTGGTTTTTTTTTTTTTCCACGGGATTCTTCACCGGAGCAGGGAAGAGGAAGCGGCTCCGGCAGTGACAAGGTGAGCCACCCTCGCTGTCCTGGGGTGTCCTGGGCACCCCAAACCCACGGCTGCCCCCTCCTCCTGCTGCCTGCCGCGACAGCAGATGCTTCCCCGCGGCTGCTGCTGCTGGAGGAAGTGACGCGCCCGATTTTCATCCCCCAGGGATCTTCGGGTAGGAATCCCCCTGTCCTGTGTAATCCTGCTAAAATACCGTGCCTGTGTCCTCCTGTCCTGCCCGGTGGCTCTCCTGTCCCCGAGTGTTGTTTTTGCCTCTCAGACTGCCCCGTGCTCTGGGTTTGATTTAATTTAGGCCGAGTTTAACATTCAAACGAGATGTGGGAGGTGGGAGTTGGGATTGGTGGGATCTCTGCTGTTTGGGGCCGTGCTCAGGTGTGTGGGGAGATGAGCTGGACACCAACTGCTCCTGGTGCTTCTGGGCTGCCCCATCCCATGGGAGAGCTGGAATGGCAGCGAGCATCCTCCCCTGTGGCTTGGGGTAACCTAGGGCTTCTGCCCTGCTTCTTGTCAAAGGGAAGTGTCTCTGGGATCATCCAAAAAAATCCAAAATCCTGGTTGGGAAGAGCTGGGAATGGTGGGGCAGCATTCCCTGCCCTGGTGCTGGGATAACCAGGCCTCTGCCCCTGCTTCCTGCCAAAGGAGTGTCCTGGGATATCCAAATCACCCCAAAATCCTGGTTGGCGGAAGAGCCTGGGAAAGGTGGGATAACCAGGCTCTGCCCTGCTCTCTGTCAAATGGAGTGTCCTGGGGCTCCAAACAACCCAAAATCCTGGTTGGGGAGAGCTGGGAATGGTGGGAGCAATCCCCTGCCCCTGGGACTGGATAACCCAGCTCTGTCCCAGCTCCTGCAAAATCACTGCTGTCCCTGGGATCCAAACCCCAAAATCCTGGTTGGGAGAGGCTGGGAATGGTGGGATAACCCAGGTCTGTCCGAGCTACTCCTGCACTAAGGATGTCTGGGGTCCAAAAAGACCCAAAAATCCTGGCTGGGGAGAGCTGGGAATGGTGGGATACCAGGCTCTCTGCCCAGCTCCTGGCCACAGGAATGTCCTGGGGTCCAAAATCCAAATTCGCTGGTTTGGGGAGAGCTGGAATGGCAGGAGCATGCCCATGCCCTTGGGCTGGGATAACCAGGCTTCTGCCCCTGCTCCTGTCAAAGAGTGTGCTGGATCCAAAAACCCAAAATCCTTGGTTGGGGAGAGTTGGGAATGGTGGGATAACCCAGGCTCTGTCCCAGCTTCTTGCCTAAGGTAATGTCCTGGGGTCCCAAAACACGCCAAAATCCTGTGCTGGGGAGAAACTGGGATGGTGGGAGCAATCCCTGCCCTGGCTGGGATAACGCAGGCTCTGTCGCCAGCTCTGCCTAAGGAGTGTCCTGGGATCCAAAAAATCCACAAATCCTGGTTGGGGAGAGCTTGGGAATGGTGGGATTAACCCAGGCCTGCCTCCAGCTCCTGCCTAAGGAATGTCCTGCGATCCAAAACACGACTTCAAAATCCTGGTTGGGGAGAGCTGGGAATGGTGGGAGCATCCCTGCCTGGGCTGGGGTAACCAGGCTCTGCCCCCGCTCCTGCCAAAATCCTGCTGTTCTGGGAATCAAAAAATCCAAAATCCCTGGTTGGGAGAGCTTTGCGGAATGGTGGATAACCCAGGCTTCTGTCCCAGCTCGCTGCCTAAGGAGTTGTCCTGGGGTCCAAAAAACCCAAAATCCTGGCTGGGGAGAGCTTGGGAAATGTGGGGATAACCCAGGCTCTGCCCAGCCTCCTGCCAAAGGAATGTCCTGGGGTCCAAATATTCCAAATCCTGGTTGGGGAAGTAGCTGGGAACTGGGCAGGAGGCATCCTGCCCTGGGCTGGATATACGCCAGGCTTGCCCCGCTTCCTGTCAAAGGAGTGTCCTGGATCCAAAAACCAAATCCTGGTTGGGGAGAGCTCTGGGAAAATGGTGGGATAACCCAGGCTCTGTCCCAGCTCCTGCTAAGGAGTGTCCATGGGTCCAAAAATCCAAAATCCTGGTTGGGGAGAGCCTGGGAATGGTGGGATAACGCCAGGCCTCCTGTCCCAGCTCCTGCCTAAGGAGCTGTCCCTGGGATCAAAACCCAAAGTCTGCTTGGGGCTGTGCCAGGATCGGCTTCTGGAGCAGAGGGCTCCGGGCTCCTCCCTCCTGCCCTCRGCACCCTCCCGGCCCTGTGGCCTCTGCTGCAGCCTGGCCAGCTCAGACACTGCCCCCAGCCTGTCCCTGGCCTCTCCTGCTCCTCAGGGGCCTCCCAGGACAGCATCCAACTGCTGGGGCTGCAGCMTCTCCCTGCGAATGGCATCCCCATCCTGCCAGGATCCTCGGTGTCACCTCCCTGCTGGCCAGGTGTGACAGGGACTCTGCCAGGGCTGGGATGTGGCCACTGCTCCGTGTCCATCCTGGAGTGCTGCCAGAGCAGCCCCAGGGCCTGCTTTGCTGCTTTGTTTTTATYCTCCAGTCCTGCTCCACGATTCCAAGCTGTCCAAATCCCAAAGCTCGGCTTCGGACTCGCTCTGGGCTGTGAATCAGAGCTGAGCCAAGCCCAGGGTGGGTCTGGAGGAGGGAGGAGAGATGGAAGAGGCAGTGGGGTGGGAGATGCTGCTCTGGACACCTCCTGCAGCAGATCCACCTGGAGGGAAGGGAAAGGAGGAGAGAGGAGTCACCCACTGTGTGCCAGCTGCTGCCACATCAGCCCGTGGTGGCTTCCCMGTGCTCCCAGGCTGGGAAGAGCCCATTTCCTGCTGCCAGGTGGGATGGAGGAGTGGACAAAACCTCGTGCTGGCATCCAGGACAATCCTCMCAAGGGCTGTGCCACTGTCACCTCCAGGGACCAGGAGAATTTGGGGAGAGAGGGGGAGATGCAGAGCAAAGAGCAAGGCAGCCCAGCTCCTCCCTACCTGAGGGCTCCTGTGCAGAATCACGGAACTGYTGAGGCTGGAAAAGATCTTTTAGATTGTCAAGTCCAATCTTTAAKCCAGCAGTACCAAATCCAGCACTACAGCACCACATCTACRTGTCTTTTAMTGTCCTCTAGATGTTACACTCAGGTGTGACWTCCACATTCTCTGATTTTGAAAGCCAYGCTCTCTGATTTTGGTGACCAGACRATCACAAACAAAACCMTTTGGTGTTAAAAGTGCCAGGGCTGCTGGGSAGGTGGCAGAGGGGCTGAGCAGGGGATGCTGTGCCCCTGCAGAGGGTGAGGCCTGCAGGTGTTTGCTGCTGCAGGAGAGGCTGGCTTTGCTCCCCATCCTCCTGCATTCCTGCACCGGCCCTGCTACCTTGTAAAGCACCAGAGAATAATGAGAGGAGCGGCGCTGATTTAGTGCAGGCGCCGCCAGAGAAATACCAAGGCCTTAGATGGAAACATTCCCCCTGACAGCTCGCCTGGAGGCTCCCTGCTTTTCCTTTGCTTCCACCCCCGTGGAATTCCTGGGCTGCTGCACCCTGAGGCTCGGGGAAGCCCCGGCTGGGGGCGAGGGCAGATTCCTGACCCCCGGCACCGCCAGCTGCGCCCGTGGCTTTGGCACGTGGATGTGATGATTTTGGAGGCCTGGACAGCACAAACCAGAGCTGTCACAGCCCCTGGTGGCAGCAGGCTCAGAGCTGTGGGGTTTGGCGTTCAGGGCTGTGGGTTTGGGGGCTCAGGGGTGTAGATTTTGGGGCTCAGGGCAGAGGGATTTGAGGAGCCGCGTCGTGGAGCGCCGCATCCRCGCCAAGGCCGTGCCCAGCGTTCCGCCTCCGGCCTCTTCCCTGCCCTTTGCAGGAGTTAATTGCTGCCTTGGGCACGCCAAAACCCAGCAGTTTTCCAACGTCAATTAGCAGGAGGCAAAATAGGAGCAAAATGGGAGCCAGAGCAGCTGGAATGAGCGGGGTGGTGGCGGCCGCGTGAGTGCCCTGCAGGGTGGCAGCAGGGACATTCATTTTGGGGAATGTCACCTCCTCCTGCCTTTTCCTGCTGCTTTCACCGTGACCTTGGCCCTGCTGCCATCCCTCCTCTTGGCCTGGCAGGAGGAAGGAGAGGAGGATGGTGTGACATAGCCRGGCGTGGGACAATGCTCTGGTGGCTTTTGGTGTCACCTGCGTGGGGACAAAGGTCTGCGGCCAAGGGGGTGACAGCCGGTTTGGGGACAGGCCCCCAGCCTTGTGCCCTGCACGTGGCAGCCCCGTGGCCGCGCTGCTGGCACCGGGAATGGCGCGCCTGGCACAGCCCTGTGGGAGGAAACACTACGGGGCTGTCACCGTGGGTGACAGTGACATCGCTGGTGACAGTGACACCGCGGGGCCAGCGGCTCTTGTGGCACCCTGAGCCTGCGGTAGCCGGTGGCTTGTGGTGTGTCCCCCTCCTTTGTCCCCAGCCCGATGTCGCCAATGCCGAGATGCTGCTTGGGAAATGCGAATTGTCACTCGTGGAGATGGGAATTGTCACTCGTGGGAAACGGGAATTGTCACTCGCGGGGACACGCAGGGATGCGGGACACGGGGACCCTGCCCTGCCCGCGGGGCCTGGCGAGGAGCAGCCTCAGGGGCCGGATCCCAACAGCGAATTCCCGCAGGAATTCCCGGGCTGCAGCTCCAGCCCCGCGCCCTGGGCTCTGTCACTGCTCCGTGCCTGGTTTGTCACTCGCTTTGTCACTCGCTTTGTCACCGGGCTGGTGACTCAGTTTCCCTGGCACAGCGCTGCTGCTGCCGCGCTCTGTGAGGCCCCAGCGCTTCCCGGGCGTTTTCCTGCTCCTTTTCCAGGACATTCCCCCCACTTTTATTCCCCCCACGTTTATTCCCCACGGTTTTTTCCCTCCCTCCTCTCCGGATGGAGCCTGCGGGCTCCTTCCCCCTCTGCCCCGCCAGGAGCGAGGGGGTCTGGCTGTCACCGGGCTGTCCCCCGTGYCAGGGTTGGGCTCTGCAGTGTCCCCAAGGTGTGGCACTGCGGGGTGGCACTGCGGGGTGCGGGGGGGCCCCTCCGGGCAGGGCAGTGTCGCTGTCCCCACCCCTGGCGGAGGAAGCGGATGCTGCTGCGGGAGGAGGGGACATCCCGCGGGTGCCACAGGTGGCTGTCCCCGGGTGCCACCGCTTCTGCTTTCGGCACCTGCGACCACCCGGGGCGAGGAGGGGGGCGAGGGGACAGCGGCGTGGCCGGGGGAAGGGGACAGGTCCTCCTGAGCTGGCACAGGGTCCCTGAGTGCCGGGGGGTCTGTCCGGGTTGTCGCAACCTGGCCTTGTCCCCTTCACCTCTCCGTGGCACCAGGATGGAGGTTCCGCCGCCGTGACCTTCTGCCACCCTGCCCCTCCTCCCCGAGGGTGACAATCCCGGCTGGGATGTCCCCTGCCCCTCCGAGCCAGCCCCGAGCGTGAGGTTCGTCCGTGTGCGCCGCCGCCACCTCCTTGTCTCCTCCCCCGCCGCAGGAGGTGACAGCCCCGCCGTGTCCCCTGCGGGCGGCCTGGCCCGGCGCCGCAGGGGTTAAGGAGGGAAGGCTTCCCTTGCCAGGGGTGTTGCTGGGAACAGGCAGGAGCAGGAGCGGGAGCCGCTGCCATCTGCACATTGCGATTTGGTGAGTGTGCAGGGGAGGGGCCCCCCAGGCCCGCCGGGGCCCCCCTCCCGCTGCCCGCGGTGGCTCCGGGGGGACACCGGGGACCCCACGAGCCCCCCCCGAGCCGCTGTCACCGCGGGCTGGGCACCGCGTGCTCCACGTGGCCCTGTCCCGCCAGCACAGGGAGCCGGCTCAGCCCCGGTGTGGGGGTCGTGCCCCCTCCCTCCGTGCCCTCCCTGTCCCCAAGGCTGTCACCTGTGCACAGTGCCGAGCCTGGTCCCGCATTCCCGCTGGGAAGGTGCTTTCCCCTG
>NDFG01000021.1:307923-322981 GCA_002167245.1 Sporophila hypoxantha
AGCTGGGCTGGAGCGGGGTGGCATCGATCCTGCAGCTTCCTGCTGCTGCAGGGACACGGGGCTGGCACGGGGGTGTCCCCAAAGTGACATGGGGCTGCCATGGGGGTGTCTCCCCCAAAGTGACACGGGGCTGGAAGGGAGGTGTCCCACAGAGTGACACGGGGCTGGCACGGGGGTGTCACCAAAGTGACGTGGGGCTGGCACAGGGTTGTCCCCAAAGTGACATGGGGCAGGCACAGCGGTGTCACCAAAGTGACATGGGGCTGGGAGATGTCCCCAAAGTGACATGGGGCAGGCACAGGGTTGTCCCACAGAGTGACACAGGGCAGGCACAGGGGTGTCCCCAGAGTGACACGGGGCTAGCATAGGGTGTCCCACAGAGTGACACAGGGTGGGCATGAACGTGTCCCCAAAGTGACACGGAGTGGTCACAGGGGTGTCTCCCCCAAAGTGACACGGGGCTGGAAGGGAGGTGTCCCACAGAGTGACACAGGGCTGGCACGGGGGTGTCCCCAAAGTGACACAGGGCTAGCACAGGGGTGTCCCCAGAGTGACATGGGGCTGGCAAGGAGGTGTCACCAGAGTGGCATGGGGCTGGCACGGGGGTGTCCCCTCAGAGTGACTCAGGACTGGCACAGGTGTCCCCAAAGTGACACAGGGTGTCCCACAGAGTGACGCAGGGACAGGCACAGGAGTGTCCCCCCCAGAGTGACACAGGACTGGCACAGAGGTGTCCCACAGAGTGACACAGGGCTGGCAGGGATGTGTCCCACAGAGTGACACGGGGTGGGCACGGGAGTGTCCCCAGAGTGACACGGGGCTGGCAGGGGGTGTCCCCACAGAGTGACACGGGGCTGTTGGGAAGGGCATCCCTTGGAATGACACAGGGTGGGCACAGAGGTGACACAGTGACATGGAGCAAGGAGGGAGGTGTCCCCAGACTGACACGGGGCTGTTGGGAAGGGCATCCCCTGGAATGGCAGGGAGGTGTCCCCAGGAATGGCTCGGAGCTGTCCCCTGAGTGCAGGACCTGTGTCCCCTGTCACTGCCAGGCTGCTCCAGGCACCACCAGNTGGCAGGGAGGTGTCCCCAGGAATGGCTCGGAGCTGTCCCCTGAGTGCAGGACCTGTGTCCCCTGTCACTGCCAGGCTGCTCCAGGCACCACCAGGATGTGCCCAGGGCCATTCCTGGAGCATCCCGGGACCTGGCAGTGGCCCTGGGGACATCTTAAGGTGGAGAAGGATGGGATGGGGGGGTCCCTTAAGGTGGTGCTGGGGACACAGCTGTGTCACACTGCCACTGTCACCATCGCTGGCTCATGGCCTGGCACTCCACCAGCATTATTAGGAGTGGCAGTGTCACACTGCCACTGTCACCCATGGGACCCCATGAGTGTTTATGGCATTATTAGGGGTGGCAGTGTCACTTTGCCACTGTCACCATCGCTGTCTGGTGTCCTGGTACCCCTTCAGCACTTGTGGCTTTATGGGGGTGGCTGTGTCACTTCACCACTGTCACCCACTGCTGCCTGGTGGGACCCCATGAGCATTTATGGCTTTATAAGGGTGGCAACGTCACTTTGCCACTGTCACCATCGCTGTCTTGTGTCCTGGTACCCCTTCAGCACTTGTGGCTTTATGGGGGTGGCTGTGTCACTTCRCCACTGTCACCCACTGCTCCCTTCTGGGACCCTGTCACCATTTATGGCTTTGTTGGGGCTGACTGTGCCACCTTGCCACTGCCACCATCACTGCTCCCTCCTGGTACCCCCTCAACATTTMTGGCTTTATTAGGGATGGCYGTGTCACCACTGTCACCCATTGCTGGCTCATGGGTTGGAACCCCCTCAACATTGATGTCTTTATTAGAGGTGGCCCTGTCACTTTGCCACTGTCACCCATCACTCCATCCTGACACACCCTGTCAGCATTTATGGCTTTATKAGAGGTGGCCACATTGCCACTGTCACCCRTGGCTGCTGGCAGGCTCTGAAGGGRCTCAGGCTCCCTTTTATTCCCCRTTTTTCCCCATTTYCCCCCATCCTCACTCCCAGCTCCGTGTCCTGCTCCCTCCCTGTGTCCCACCCTGTCCCAGCAGCACCAGCCCAGATCTCAGCTGGGATTTGCTGTCCCCAGGGCTGGGAGAGGCTCCCGCAGCTCCAGGGGCTGCCGGGGACAGGGCTCAGGTGGCCACGGGCACTGCCAGTGCCAGAATTGCCCAGAATTGCCCAGATTTGCCCAATTTGCCCAGATTTGCCCAGAATTCCCCAGAATTGCCCAGATTTACGGCTCATTTGATGTAAACAAGGCCACCAGTCTTGGTGCCAGCTGGCAGCACCTGGGCACTYGCCAGGCTGCAACCTGGTGTCCCCTGCCTGGGGGTGACAGTGGCACAGCACTGCTGCAGCCTGGTACATTATTTATTTGTTTGTTTATATTTTGAGTCATTAATTATTTATAATTCTGTTTATTTATATTTTGGATTTATTTGCTTATATTTTATATATCTATTTTATCTTTTAATGTATTTTGTATCTTTAATTTATTTATGTTTTTAATTGTTTAAATTTTATATGTTTATATATTAGCTTTAAATGTATTATTCATGTAATTAATTCCTTTGTTTATACTTTATTTATTTATATTATATTTATTTATACTTTATTTATTTATGTTTTATAATTTATATGTTATTTATATTGAAGTTGTTTATAGTTTATACTTTATGTAATTTCTATTATTTATTTGTCTCTATTTATAGGTTTATTTTATTGATTTGTCTATACTTTATTTAGTTATAGTTTATTTTAGATTTTATTAATTTGTTTATAATTTATTCATTTTTATTTTTATTTATTTGTTTATACTTTATTTATAGTCTATTTTAAATTTTATTTTATTTATTTGTTTATAATTTATTTATTTTTATTTTATTTATTTGTTTATACTTAATTTATTTATAGTTTATTTTTAGTTTTATTTTATTTATTTGTTTATACTTTATAATTTAATTTTTATTTTATTTGTTTATAATGTATTCATTTTTATTTTTATTTTATTTATTTGTTTATAATTCATTTTTATTTTTATTGATTTGTTTATACTTGATTTATTTATAGATTATTTTAAAATTGATTTTATTTGTTTATACTTTATTTATAATTTAATTTTTATTTATTTTATTTATTTGTTTATAATTTATTCATTTTTATTTTTATTTTATTTGTTTGTTTATATTTTATTTATTTACCCCTTGTCTCCCCTCTGCCAGCACCTCACATTCTCTGGGTCGGGYAGGGAGCTGCTCCTGGATGAATTCCACAGGGACAGCAGTGGGATTTGCCCTCATCCCTGTTCTCCCCACCCCTCCAGGCCTGTCTGGGAACCCCACGGACCTGGAGAAGCGGCGTCAGGTCTTTGGCCAGAACTTCATCCCCCCCAAGAAGGCCAAGACGTTCCTGCAGCTGGTGTGGGAGGCGCTGCAGGACGTGACGCTGATCATCCTGGAGATCGCAGCCATCATCTCCCTGGGGCTGTCCTTCTACCACCCCCCGGGAGGGGACAACGAGCGTGAGTGCCGGGCTGGGCACTTGGGTCTGCCCCGTTCCCTGTGGGATATCCTGGGATCTGCCCCATTCCCTGTGGGGGGACTCTGGGATCTGCCACATTCCCTGTGGGGGGACTCTAGGATCTGCCACATTGCCTGTGGGATATCCTGGGATCTGCCACATTCCCCGTGGGATATCCTGGGATCTGCCCCATTCCCTGTGGGATATCCTGGGATCTGCCACATTCCCCGTGGGATATCCTGGGATCTGCCCCATTCCCTGTGGGGATATCCTGGGATCTGCCACGTTCCCTGTGGGAACAAAGGTTTGGGATGGGGACTGTGGGATCTGCCCCATTCCCTGTGGGGGGACTCTGGGATCTGCCCCATTGCCTGTGGGATATCCTGGGATCTGCCCCATTCCCTGTGGGGGGACTGGGATCTGCCACATTCCCTGTGGAGGTATCCTGGGATCTGCCACATTGCCTGTGGGGGTATCCTGGGATCTGCCCCATTCCCTGTGGGATATCCTGGGATCTGCCCCATTCCCTGTGGGATATCCTGGGATCTGCCACATTGCCTGTGGGATATCCTGGGATCTGCCACATTCCCTGTGGAGGTATCCTGGGATCTGCCACATTGCCTGTGGGATNCTCTAGGATCTGCCACATTGCCTGTGGGATATCCTGGGATCTGCCACATTCCCCGTGGGATATCCTGGGATCTGCCCCATTCCCTGTGGGGATATCCTGGGATCTGCCACGTTCCCTGTGGGAACAAAGGTTTGGGATGGGGACTGTGGGATCTGCGCCATTCCCTGTGGGGGGGATCCTGGGATCTGCCACATTGCCTGTGGGATATCCTGGGATCTGCCCCGTTCCCCATGGGATATCCTGGGATCTGCCACATTCCCTGTGGAGGTATCCTGGGATCTGCCACATTGCCTGTGGGATATCCTGGGATCTGCCACATTCCTTGTGGGGGTATCCTGGATCTGCCACATTCCCTGTGGGAACAGGGGTTTGGGATGGGGACTGTGGGATCTGCCCCCTTCCCTGTGGGGGGACTCTGGAATCTGCCCCATTCCCTGTGGGGGGACTGGGATCTGCCCCATTCCCTGTGAGATATCCTGGGATCTGCCCCCTTCCCTGTGGGGATATCCTGGGATCTGCCCCCTTCCCTGTGGGGGTACTCTGGGATCTCCCCCATTCCCTGTGGGAGCAGGGGTTTGGAATGGGGACTCATGGGTTCTGCCCTGTTCCCTGTGGGGGTATCCTGGGATCTGCCCTGTTCCCTGTGGGAGCAGGGGTTTGGGATGGGGCATTGGGTGGTGGCATCTGCCCATCCTTGGGGGAGAACCAGTTATCCAATGGGAATTCTCTCCAGGCAGTGTGTGGGGTTATCCCAATAAGAATTCTTTCATGTGGGGTTATCCCAATGGGAATTCCTTTGTGTGGGGTTATCCAAGCAGGAATTCCCTGCTCCAGGCAGTGTTTGGGGTTATCCTATGGGCTCTCTCCTGGGCAGTGTGTAGGGTTATCCCATGGGCTCTCTCCTGGGCAGTGTGTGGGGTTATCCAAGCAGGAATTCCCTGCTCCAGGCAGTGTTTGGGGTTATCCCATGGGAATTCTCCTATATGGGGTTATCCCATGGGCTCTCTCTGGGCAGTGTGTGGGGTTATCCCATGGGAACTCTCTCGTATGGGGTTATCCCATGGGAACTCTCTCATATGGAGTTATCCCATGGTTTCTCTTCTGGGCAGTGTGTGGGGTTATCCCATGGGAATTCTCTCATACGGGGTTATCCCATGGGAACTCTCTCATACGCGGTTATCCCATGGGCTCTCTCTGGGCAGTGTGTGGGGTTATCCCATGGGAACTCTCTCATATGGGGTTATCCCATGGGCTCTCTCTGGGCAGTGTNTATCCTGGGATCTGCCACATTCCCTGTGGGATATCCTGGGATCTGCCCCCTTCCTTGTGGGAGCAGGGGTTAGGGATGGGGCACTCCAGGTCTGCCCCATTTCCTGTGGGAACGGGGGTTTGGGATGGGGACTTTGGAGTCTGCCTGGTTCCCTGTGGGGATATCCTGGGATCTGCCCCATTCCCTGTGGGAGCAGTGGTTTGGGATGGGGACTGTGGGATCTGCCCTGTTCCTTGTGGGAATGGGTTTGGGATGGGGACTTGGGCCTGCCCCATCTCCTGTGGGGGCACTCTGGGGTCTGCTCCGTTCCCTGTGGGAGCAGGGGTTTGGGTTGGGGGCATTGGGTGGTGGCATCTCCCCATCTTTGGGGTCTTTGGGGGACGACCAATTATCCAATGGGGAGTTCTCTCCGGGCACTGTTTGGGGTTATCCAAGCAGGAATTCCCTGCTCCAGGCAGTGTTTGGGGTTATCCCATGGGAACTCTCTCATGGCGTTATCCCATGGTTTCTCTCCCAGGCAGTGTGTGGGGTTATCCCATGGGAATTCTCTCATATGGGGTTATCCCATGGTTTCTCTTCTGGGCAGTGTGTGGGGTTATCCCATGGGAATTCTCTCATATGGGATTATCCCATGGGAATTCTCTCATATGGGATTATCCCATGGGCTCTCTCCCAGGCAATGTTTGGGGTTGTCCCATGGGAATTCTCTCGTATGGGGTTATCCCATGGGAATTCTCTCATATGGGGTTATCCCATGGGCTCTCTCTGGGCAGTGTGTGGGGTTATCCCATGGGAATTCTCTCGTATGGGGTTATCCCATGGGGCTTCGCTCTCTGGCAGTGTTTGGGTTATCCCATGGAATTCTCTCGTATGGAGTTATCCCATGGGATTCTTCCAGGCAATGTTTGGGGTTGTCCCATGGGGAATTCTCTCGTATAGGGTATCCCATGGGCTCTCTCTGGGCAGTGTGTGGGGTTATCCCTTGGGAATTCTCTCATACGCGGTTATCCCATGGTTTCTCTCCCGGCAGTGTGCGGGCAGTCCACGGGCGGCGTGGAGGACGAGGGCGAGGCGCAGGCGGGCTGGATCGAGGGCGCTGCCATCCTGTTCTCCGTCATCATCGTGGTGCTGGTGACGGCCTTCAACGACTGGAGCAAGGAGAAGCAGTTCCGGGGCCTCCAGAGCCGCATCGAGCAGGAGCAGAAGTTCACGGTGATCCGCAAGGGCCAGGTGATCCAGATCCCCGTGGCCGAGATCGTGGTGGGGGACATCGCCCAGATCAAGTACGGTGAGTGGGGCTGGGGCTGGGGCTGGCAGCCTCTGAAGCAGAGTAGAAATCTTCCAGAGTAGAAATCTGTCACTATCGGACACGAAAGAATGCAAGCACACCACTGTTCTCCAGGTGAAGGAGGAAAGAGAGCGTTTATTTCCCTGACTCCAACGTTTATAGTTTTCCAAAAGTGACAGTGGATTGGAGGGTGACAGTGACACCTCTCCAATCACACTGGACAAACCAACAGTCCATCAACTTTCTCCTCCTCCATAAAAGAAGACAAAACAATCAGTTATTTACAGAAAGTGTCTGAGAAAGTTCACCACAAGAATGTCCATATCAGAAGGCCTAGAAAATCTTAAAAAACCAGGGCGACAGAAATCCATTTTGATTTAGGTGAAATGTACATTTTTGTGTTGAGTCTGTAGTTAGAAAACAGCCTGATTGCAAAAGCTTAGGCTCAGAGAAACTGCTTCAGTGAAAGACAGAGATAAAAGGGAGGAGACAGAAAGTGATAGAGACAGAGAGACTGCTGTGAGAGCAGGCCAGCCTGACCTAAGAATTCTTTCTGATAGAGAAGAACCAGCAGCAAATGTCACGAGAAATTAGTAAAAATGAATATGTATGAACCTATTGTGAAATTGTATGCATATGTATTTGAGAGGGGGATAAAGAGGGACCTGAAGTTCTCAGAGGTACCCATGTCATTGTAGGAGAATGATTCCCACATGTGTCCAGCGCTGTAATAAGCATACCGGCTTTACAACTTTCACAAAAGTTGTGCAGTTTTGATTATCTCCGCAAAAAACACCTCCTCCCTCCTTCTCCAGCCCTTCTTCCTTGAGGATGAGCAGCAGCTCCTCTGGCTGCTCCATGGAAATGGTGCCTTGGAGGTGATGGAGCTCCATGGCAGCATTTTCATGGAGTAACCAGCCTTCTCTTTTTGGCCTGGAGCTTTAAGGAGCTGCTGAATCATAATGAATTTATTTTATTCGTTTGTGTTAGTTTATTTAGTTTATTTTCCCAACCTTGTCCCTGTTGAGGAGGTTTCCTTATCCAGGAGATGTTGAGGAACATGTCTTTGGCCAGGAGATGTTGGGGAGTGTTTCCTTATGCAGGAGGTTTTGGGGAACATTTCCTTATCCAGGAGATGGTGGGGAATATTTCTTTATCCAGGAGATGTTGGGGAATATTTCCTTATCCAGGAGATGTTGAGGAATATGTCCTTGGCCAGGAGATGTTGGGGAGTGTTTCCTTATGCAGGAGGTTTTGGGGAGTGTTTCCTTATCCAGGAGATGGTGGGGAATATTTCCTTATCCAGGAGATGTTGCTGGATATTTCCTCATCCAGAAGATGCTGGGGAGTGTTTCCTTATCCAGGAGGTTTTGGGGAACGTTTCCTCATCCAGGAGATACTGCTGGATATTTTCTTGTCCAGGAGATGCTTGGGAATATTCTGTTATCCAGGAAATGTTGGGGAATATGTCCTTATCCAGGAATTGTTGGGGAGCATTTCCTTATCCAGGAGGTTTTGGGGAACATTTCCTCATCCAGGAGATGCTGGGGATTGTTTCCTTACCCAGGAGTTGTTGGAGATTATTCCCTTGGCCTGGAGGTACTGGTGGATGTTTCCTTATCCAGGAGCTGCAGCCCTTGGGATCAATCAGGCCCTGCTCCTCGTTTCCCAGGGGGAATATTCCTCCCATTCAGGAAGGAGATTGATCCAACACCGTGTTTGTTTCCCCAAGAGCCTGATTCCATTCTTGGCAGGTGGATGTGGTGGATTTTGGATGCATCAGGAGCTCTGGGAAGGATTCATTAGAACCAGATGGGGAAACACCGAGCAGAATCCTTCCCAGGAGTCTCCAGCGAGGATTTGGGAGCTCTTGGATTTAATTTGATTGCACCTGTCCCTCACAAACCCCACCTGCTGCTTCTCCTCCCTCCAGAGCTGCTCTGAGCCTGAGTTTTGGATCCTTTTGGAGCATTCCTGTGGCATGGGGGCAGGCCACAGGAATGGGCCTGATCCTGCTTTTCCTCCTCTCCAGGTGATCTCCTGCCAGCAGATGGGATCCTGATCCAGGGCAATGACCTGAAGATAGATGAGAGCTCACTGACCGGGGAGTCAGACCAGGTGAAGAAATCCATGGATAAAGACCCCATGCTGCTGTCAGGTGAGGGTTCTGGATGGATGCAGGGCTGGGATGGGATCAGGGTGGGCCCTGCTCTCAGGGAGGTGTGCAAGGCCAGGCTGGATGGGGCTTGGAGCAGTCTGGGATAGGGGAAGTTGTCCCTGCCTGTGGAGGGGGTGGAACAGGATGGGTTGGAGGTCCCTTCTGAGCCAAACCAGTCTGGGACTCTGTGGGATGGGAGCTGGGAGTGTCACCTGTGTGCCATGGCATTCCTGCCCTGCCAGGTACCCACGTGATGGAGGGCTCGGGCAGGATGGTGGTGACTGCCGTGGGCATCAACTCCCAGACTGGGATCATCTTCACCCTCTTGGGAGCAGGAGGAGAGGGTGATGAGGAGAAGAAAGTGAAGAAAGGTAAGAAAATGTCCTGAACCTGCCTTTTCTCTCCTTTCTCCCTTTCCTGGGAAGCATCCACAGGCTCCTCCCACATCAGGGTCAGCTCTCCTGGCCCAGGCAGGAACAGGGAGAGGTTGGGGGTCCCTCCCTGTCCCCTCCACCTGGTCCCCCGTGCTTCCAGACCTCTTTGGGACCCTTCTCCACGCCCTCCTCTCCATCCTGGAGCTGTGGGGTTGGTGGATCAAGGATCCTGGGAAGAGGGGCTGGTGGCAGCTCCCCTGCAGTGCTCTTTGCCCACCCTGTGGTGGTGGGGAGGTGAGTCCTGGGTGCCCACAGGGTGTTTTTAGCCCATCCAAACCCTGCAGGTTGGCTGAGGATCTCCTGAGCATTCCCTGAGCTCCCTGGGGCAAAGGAGGGGATGGCAGGAGGCAGAGGAGGGGTGGGACAGCAGCCAGGCGAGGTGTTCTCATCCTGCTGGCACTGGAGCGCTCTCCTGTCTCAGCTTTCACATCCAGCTGCTTATTCCCTGCTGGGGAAGCTCCCTGTGTCCCTGATGCCCTGCTCAGCAGGTTTGGCCTCACTGGGATCAGGTGCTGGCAGCAGCATCAGGCTGGCACTGCCAGCTGCTCCGGCATCCCCGCGCCAGGGAACCCTTCCCGGCAGGCGATGCCAGGCAGGAGAGGCTCCCGGGCTGTGCTGGCTGCCAGCTCCCAGCTCTGCAGCTGGATCCTCCTGCCTTCCCCAGCTCTGCAGCTGGATCCTCCTGCCTTCCCCAGCTCTGCAGCTGGATCCTCCTGCCTTCCCAGCTCTGGGTGTGGATCCCACCTTCCCCAGCTCTGGTGTGAATCCTGCCATCTCCAGCTCTGAACTGGATCCTGCCTTCCCCAGCTCTGGGTGTGGATCCCACCTTCCCCAGCTCTGGGTGTGATCCTGCCATCCCCAGCTCTGCAGCTGGATCCTCCTGCCTTCCCCAGCTCTGGGTGTGGATCCTGCCTTCCCCATCTCTGGGTGTGGATCCTGCCTTCCCCAGCTCCCAGCTCTGGGTGTGGATCCTGCCTTCCCCATCTCTGGGTGTGGATCCCACCTTCCCCATCTCTGGGTGTGGATCCCCACCCTCCCCAGCTCCAGGATCACTGAGATTTTGGAGCTGTGGAGCTCCCTGGGTTCAGCTGCCACCATGGAGGTGGCAGGACAAGGTGCCCTGGAAGTGGCACTGGGAGCCACCCAATGCTTGGAGCTTTCCCAGCCTTCCAGCTCAATGGATTTGGGAGCAGAGCAGGCCAGGGGGTGCCACCAGTTTGTCCCCACTGGAGCTGTGGGGTGACATAAAGCCCTTGTCACCTGAAGCTGGTTGAGGTGCAGCAGCKCTGGGCACCCCCCTGTGCCACCTGGACAGATTTTGGGGGCTCACACCTCCCTGCTCTGGGTCTGGTGCTGCCCACGGTGGGGAACAAATCTGTGCTTCCCATCCGGATCTGATGGCAGCAGGAGGGAAGGACCTGGAGCTGCAGGAGGATTTCTTCTCCTGAAAATCTGCTCTGTGCCTTCTCCTCCTGAAAATCTGAGGCACCTCCAGCACCCTCAAGGCACTGCTGGGGTTTGGGGGTGATTTACAGGTGGGGAAAAGCAGAATCCTTGGGACAGGGGTGCCCAGGGCAGCCCGGGAGCTCCGGAGCCTCGAGCTGTGTGTGGACCAAGGCGTGGTGGTGGTGTCCAGAGGGTGCCCACAGGAGTGGCCCCTGCGAGCATCCCAGCTGCTTGGGGAACGTGGCTCCTTGTGCTCAGCCCTCCCCCCTTTCTCTCTTTGAACAGGTAAAAAAAGCGGAGCCCCCGAAAACCGCAACAAAGGTAACGCCAGCCTCTCCATCCTTTGAACCAGCACCACACTAACTACCAAGCATTCCTCCTTCCTCCTTCTTCCTTCTTCTTCCTCCTTCCTTCCTTCTCCTCATCAGTCTGTGCTCTTTGCTGCTCCGGCGGGACTCTCGCCTCGTTTCTCCAGGACAGGGTGCAACGGTCCCGTGGTGTCCCCAAAACCCCARCCCAGGGCAGGGGATGCCTTGCTGGGACTGCCCAAAAAACAGAGGCCAGACCAAATTAAGGGAATAAAAAGCAGTTAAATTTATTGAAGGGCCTTCAGGTACATATAGGGCAGATGGAGCCCACCCAAAAATGGACCACAGGTCATGGGGGTTTTCACACTTTTATAATTTTGCATATTGGGGGTTAATCTGCCAATTACATTGGCATTACATATTACATTGGCCATTTGCATATTGGGGGTTAATCTGYCAATTACAGCTTCAGTTAATGAAGCCATYRACCCCAGATTTGCTCCCCCAACTCCCTTTTGTKTMCATCTCTCAGGGCCTGAGGCAGTGAGGTGTCCTTGATTCCCAGGCCTGGAGAGGAATTGTGTAAAAATGGGAAAGCAGCAGCTSACAMTGTGTRTGGAGTTTAGAGTTAACCACTAAAGAATTACAGGAYTATAAATGTATGGAAAAGATAAAAGCTAAAATCCTAAKGCATCACTGGRATGAACCTTCCCATTGTTCCTGTGTGGGGAAAAAACATTTTTCAGGGAGGACTTCTGGCAGAGCATCCCTTCCTTGGGATACCTCCATGACTCCCAGCAGGGATTTGGTGGTTTAAAGCTGTCCCTGCACAGGGTTGGCGTTCAGGGCAGAGCTGGAGGTGCCTTCTGGGCATTCCTGGGATGAGATTTCCCCCAGGGCCCGGCCCAGGGGACGCTTGCACCCTGTCCTGCCATGGCCTCGACTCCGTGAGCGTCTCCTCGCCAGTGTTTCTCACCCTGTTCTTTGCAGGCTGTGGAGGAAGCCCCATTTCTGCACCTCTCTCTCCACCCCTCTCTCTTGCTCTGTTTCTCTCTCTGTTTCTCTCTCTCTCAGCAGTTTGAGTTGCCCTCCTTGAGTCAGCTGTGTCCGGGTGCTTTGTTGTGTCCGTGTCGGGTCTCTTGTCACCGTGGAGCTGCTCCGGGGTGGCCTCCAGCCCAGGAGGGGACAGGTCCCGGGGTGGCCCTGGGGCCACTGCTGCTCCTCCAGCTCCACCAGCTCAGCAGGAGCCTCTGGTGGGCTGCCCATCCCTCTCCAAAGCTTCCAGGCTTGGGTTTGCCCAGGGCCGCCTTCCAGCTGGGTTAGCCCAGTTTTAGGAACAGGAAGCCGGGCTGTCTCGGGTCCCAAAGGCGTGGTGGATGGCTCCAGGCTGAGATTGGAGGATTCCTGGCTCCCTGCTCTTCAGTCTCCATCCCAATTTCTAACCCTCCCCTCCATCTCACCCCCTCCGTCGCTTCCCTGGCGAGCAATTCCTGCTGGGCTGCCCACAGGGCACTGCAGGGGTGGCACTGGGGGAACTGGGGACACTCATCGAGGCATTGGGGACACTGGAGCATCTCTGGGCTCATCCCAAAGCACTCCCAATCCTCTGCAGGCTTAGAGGCTGGAAGAGACCCCAAAATCTTGCCTAGAGGGTCTCTTGCAGAGGTGTGACRGGTGCCAGAGTCACCTCTGAGGATCCCTGATCCGTGGGCAGGGGGTAGATGACAGAAAAGCACCCCGGAGAGAGGTGGCATGGCCCTGGACACGGAGCTTCCATGTGCTCGGACGCGTGTGTGGTCGGGAGTGGTTCTTGTCCTGGATTTCTCTCTCTCTCTCTCTCTCTCTCTGCCACCACCATCCTCCTCCGTGGTGTCCTCCAGCCTGGCCTGGGGCTCTCCTGTTCACACGTGGTGTCTTCTTTTACCCCCTGGGCTGTAGCTAAAACTCAGGATGGTGTGGCCTTAGAGATCCAGCCCCTGAAGAGCCAGGAGGGGGTGGAAAACGAGGAGAAGGAGAAGAAGAAGGTGAAGGTGCCCAAGAA
This sequence comes from Sporophila hypoxantha, assembly GCA_002167245.1. Classification (NCBI taxonomy): domain Eukaryota; kingdom Metazoa; phylum Chordata; class Aves; order Passeriformes; family Thraupidae; genus Sporophila; species Sporophila hypoxantha. The sequence goes on from NDFG01000021.1 coordinate 321,068, forward strand.
GGAGAAGTCGGTGCTGCAGGGGAAGCTCACGCGCCTGGCGGTGCAGATCGGGAAGGCAGGTGAGTGACAGTGACAGTGACAGTGACAGTGACAGTGACAGTGACGTGACCCCAGAAGCTGGTGAGGAAGGGCTGACCCTGTCCCCCTGTCCCCAGGCTTTGGGATGGGCTGTGCTTGTCCCCTTTGTCCCCAGAACTTCCTGAGGAAGGGCTGACCCTGTCCTGTGTCCCTCAACGTCATCCTTTTCCCATCCCAGTGTCCCAGAGCTGGTGGAAGGGCTGTGCTTGTCCCCTTTGTCCCCAGAACTGGTGAGGAAGGGCTGACCCTCTCTGTGTCCCCTCTCCTTGTTCTGTCCCCATCCAGTGTCCCCAGAGTGATGAGGAAGGGCTGACCCTCTCCTGTGTCCCCTCTCCCTCATTATTGTCCCCATCCCCAGTGTCCCCAGAGCTGGTGGGAGAGAGGGCTGTGCTTTGTCCCCAGTGTCCCCAGAAACTGGTGAGGAAGGGCTGACCCTCCTCCGTGTCCCTTATCTCATCCTTGTCCCCATCCCCAGTGTCCCCAGAACTGGTGGGAAGGGCTGACCCTCTCCTGTGTCCCTCTCCTCATTATTGTCCCCATCCCAGTGTCCGCCAGAGCTGGTGGGGAGGGCTGACCCTCTCCTGTGTCCCCTCTCCTCATTATTGTCCCATCCCAGTGTCCCCAGAACTGGTGAGGAAGGGCTGAGTCCTCCTGTGTCGCCTCGTCCTTGTTCTTGTCCCCACATCCCCAGTGTCCCAGAGCTGGTGAGGAGAGGAGGGCTGACCGCTGTCCCTGTGTCCCCTGTGTCCCCTGTGTCCCTGTGTCCCCTGACGTCGTCCTCACCTCCGGCAGGGCTGATCATGTCGGCCATCACCGTCATCATCTTGGTGCTCTACTTCGTCATTGACACCTTTGGGTGCAGAAGCGGCCCTGGCTGGCTGAGTGCACCCCCATCTACATCCAGTACTTCGTCAAGTTCTTTCATCATCGGCGTCACCGTGCTGGTGTTGGCCGTGCCAGAGGGGCTCGCCGAACTGCGTCATCGCAATCTCGCTGGCCTACTTGTCAGTGAGGCGGGTGAGGAGGGACTGTTGAATGTCACCAATATTGTGGACAGGATGAATGCCTGAGCTTGCCTGGCTCTGCTGCTGAACCAAAAGAGCAGCAACTTTGGTGTTTCACCCCAGAGACACTTTTGGCTGGCTGGATGTGTTGGTGTTTCACCCACAGACACTTTTGGCTGGGCTGGGTGTGTGGGGTGTTTTACCCACAGACACTTTTGGCTGCTGGGTGTGTGGTGTTTCACCCCACAAATTGGTGGTTGGTGTAGTTCACCCCACACGGACACTTATTTGGCTTGCTGGCTGAGTGTGGTGTTTCACCCCACAGACACTTTTGGCTGGCTGGTGTGTGGTGTTTCACCCCACAGACACTTTTTGGCTGTGGGTGGTGTGGTGTTTCACCCCAGAGACACTTTTGGCTGGTGAGGTGGGTGTGTTTCACCCACAGACACTTTTGGACAGTGGCTGGTGTAGTGGTGTTTTTCACCACAGAACACTTTTGCTGACTGGGTGTGTGGTGTTTCACGACCACAGCCACTTTTGGCTGGCTGGTGATGTGGGTGTTTTCACCCAAAAGACACGTTTGGGCATGTGGGTGTTGTGGTGAGCGCACAAGACACTTTTTGAGCTGTGGTGTGTGGTGGTTTTCACCGCCAAGAAAGACACTATTTGGCTGTGTGTGTGGGTGTTTCACCGCCACAGACACTTTTGGCCTGGCTTGGTGTGTGGTGTTTCCACACAACAGACACTTTTGGCTTGGCTGGAGATGTTTGGTGGTTCCCCATCCACAGACGCACTTTTGCGTGGCTGGATGTTGTGTTTCAGCCCCAGAGAT
>NDFG01000021.1:338209-372431 GCA_002167245.1 Sporophila hypoxantha
AGAGAGAGATCCAGGCAGGGCCGTGACTCACCCCTGGCTTTGTCCCCAAGGGCATCGCGGGCACGACGTGGCCAAGGAGGCCTCGGCATCATATCCTGACCGACGACAACTTCACCAGCATCGTCAAGGCCGTCATGTGGGGCCGCAACGTCTACGACAGCATCTCCAATTTCCTGCAGTTCCAGCTCACCGTCAACGTGGTGGCCGTCATCGTGGCCTTCACTGGTGCCTGCATCACCCAGGTGAGCTCACCTGGGCAGATGGGACATGGGAGGTCTCACCTGGCTGGGTGGACATGGACTGGGTTCTTACCTTGGTGGGTATGACATGGTGGTGGCCGTCATCGTGGCCTTCACTGGTGCCTGCATCACCCAGGTGAGCTCACCTGGGCGGGTGGGACATGGAGGGGGTCTTACCTTGGTGGGTATGACATGTTGGTGGCCGTCATCGTGGCCTTCACTGGTGCTGCATCCAGGTGAGCTCACCTGGGCAGATGGGACATGGGAGTCTCACCTGGCTGGGTGGGACATGGACTGGTTCTTACCTTGGTGGGTATGACATGGTGGTGTGCCGTCATCGTGGACTTCACTGGTGCCTGCATCACACAGGTGAGCTCACCTGGGCGGGTGGGACATGATGGGTCTCACTTGGGCAAGTGGGACATGGTGGTGGCATCGTCGTGGCACCTTCACCGGTGCCTGCACCACCCAGGTAGAGAGCAGGGGAATGAATGAACCTGTTGGATTTCACAGRTTCCCTGTAGGTTGTTTTTCAGTGGAGCAGGAGAATAAACTTCTTGATTTTTAACAAACTTTCAGTGGATAGTTTTCTAGTGGAGCAGGAAAATAAATTTGTTGGATTTAGCTGGTTTTCAGTGGATTGTTCTTCACTGGAGCAGGAGGATGAATAAAYCTGTTGGATTTAACAGGTTTCYCRTGGATTGTTGAAGTTTAGAGATGTGACCAAGAGCCAGGGGCTGGGAGGTGCCTTGTGAGGCCATGCAGGGAGCTTGGAGCAAAGGAGAAATCTTTGGGAATGTTTTAGGAAGGTGTTGAGTACCCAAGAGCGATTTTGCAGAGGTTTTCAGGAGGAGAGTGAAACAAAGAGGGAACAAAGGTTTATTTTTGTGATGTGACTGTTCTGCTCCCTCAGGACTCTCCCCTGAAGGCCATGGAGAAAAGGAGAAATTTTTAGGAAGGTCTTTAATACCCAAGAGCGATTTTGCAGAGGTTTTCAGGAGGAAAGCGAAACAAAGAGGGAATAAAGGTTTATTTTGGTGGTGTGACATGTTTTTCTCCCCTGAAGGCTGTGCAGGGAGCTTGGAGAAAAGGAGAAATGTTTGGGAATGTTTTAGGAAGCTGTTAAATATCCACGAGTGATTTTGCAGAGGTTTTCAGGAGGAAAGTGAAACAAAGAGGGAACAAAGGTTTATTTTGGTGGCATGACACGTTCTCCCCCCTCAGAACTCCCCCCTGAAGGCCATGGAGAAAAGGAGAAATTTTTAGGAAGGTCTTTAATACCCAAGAGCGATTTTGCAGAGGTTTTCAGGAGGAAAGTGAAACAAAGAGGGAACAAAGGTTTATTTTGGTGGTGTGACATGTTCTCCCACTCTTTACCTGCAGGACTCTCTCCTGAAGGCTGTGCAGGGAGCTTGGAGAAAAGGAGGAATGTTTGGGAATGTTTTAGGAAGGCACTTAATACCCAAGAGCGATTTTTGAGAGGTTTTCAGGAGATGAGTGAAACAAAGAGGGGACAAAGGTTTTTTTTTGGTGGCATGACACGTTCTCCCCCCTCAGGACTCTCCCCTGAAGGCCGTGCAGATGCTGTGGGTGAACCTGATCATGGACACGTTCGCCTCGCTGGCGCTGGCCACGGAGCCGCCGTCGGAGTCGCTGCTGCTGCGCAAACCCTACGGGCGCAACAAGCCGCTCATCTCCCGCACCATGATGAAAAACATCCTGGGCCACGCCGTCTACCAGCTCACYATCATCTTCACCCTGCTCTTCGCAGGTCAGCTGCAGTGCCAGAGCGTCATGGGAGGGAGGGGAGGGGAGGGGAGAGGGGAGAGGGGAAGGGGGAATGGAAAGGGGAAAAAGGAAAGGGGAAAAAGGAAAGGGAAAGGGGAGGATGGAAAGGGTAAGGGAAAAAGAAAAGGGAAAAAAGGAGAAAGAAAGGAGAAAAGGAGAAGGGGAGGGAAAAAAGGAAAAGGAAAGGGAAAAATGGAAAAGGAAAGAGAAAAGGAAAAGGAAAGGGAAAAAAGGAAAGGAAAAGGGAAGAAAGGGAAAAGGGAAAAGGAGAGGGTAAAAGGAAAGGGTTTTTCTTTCTTTCTTGATTTCTATTGKTTTTTTTCTGTTGGTTTTTCCCTTTATTGGTTTCTATTGGTTGTTTCTAATGGTTTTTCTTTCTTTCTTGGTTTGTATTTTGGGACATTTTGGTCATTTTACATCAACGACCTTGGTAGAAAATTCATTCAGTGTAAACACAGATCCTCTTCTCAAACTTCTCTGTGGCTCTCAGAAATGCTGTAAAACCTCTCCCACATCTTCCCCTCCCCAAATCCCCTTTTTTCTCCTGCTCAGGGGAGAAGTTTTTCGACATCGACAGCGGCCGGAACGCGCCCCTGCACTCTCCCCCCACCGAGCACTACACCATTGTCTTCAACACCTTCGTGATGATGCAGCTCTTCAACGAGATCAACGCGCGCAAGATCCACGGCGAGAGGAACGTCTTCGAGGGCATCTACCGCAACCCCATCTTCTGCTCCGTGGTGCTGGGCACCTTCTTYGCCCAGGTGACCCCAGCCCGGGGGTTTTGCTTTGCTCCACTGGGATTCCATGGTTTCCACTTTGCTCCATGGGTTATTCCATGGCTTCTGCTCTGCTGCATGGGTTATTCCACATGGGTTATTCCATGGGTTATTCTGCTTTACTCCATGGGTTATTCCATGGGTTATTCCACTTTGCTCCATGGGTTGGTTATTCCACATGTGTTATTCCATGTGGCTTCCACTTTGCTCCCTGGGTTATTCCACGTGGGTTATTCCATGGGTTATTCCACTTTACTCCATGGGTTATTCCACATGGGTTATTCCATGGGTTATTCCGTTATTCCACTTTGCTCTTGTGGGTTTATTCTACATGGGTTTATTCCACATGCCTTCCACTTTGCTCCATGGGTTATTCCATGTGGGTTATTCCATGGGTTCCACTTTGCTCCATGGGTTATTCCATGTGGGTTATTCCATGGCTTCCACTTTGCTCCATGGGTTATTCCATGTGGTTCCACTTTGGCTCATGGGTTATTCCGTGTGGGTTATTCCATGGCTTTCCACTTTTGCTCCATGGGTTATTCACACGTGGGTTATTCCATGGCTTCCACTTTTGCTCCATGGGTTATTCCACGTGGGTTATTCCATGGGTTATTCCACTTTGCTCCATGGATTATTCTACGTGGGTTATTCCATGGGTTATTCCACTTTGCTTTGGGTTATTCCACATCGGTTATTCCATGGCTTCCACTTTGCTTTGTGGGTTATTCCACATGTGTTATTCCATGTGGCTTCCACTTTGCTCCCTGGGTTATTCCACATGGGTTATTCCATGGCTTCCACTTTGCCCTGTGGATTATTCCACTGGGATTGCTTCCAGACCATGGAAACTCTGATTTAGTCCAAATCTATGGGATGGACTAAAAACCCAAAATCCCAGCCTGGGTTGTGAGGTCCCTGCTCCTTTCTGGTGTCCCATAAGTTTTCCAGTCTGGATAAGAGGTCTTTGCACCTCTCTGGTGTTCCACAAAATTCCCAGCCTGGAAGTGAGTGAGGTCCTTGCTCCTAAAATTCCCAGCCTGGATGTGAGGTCCTTGCTCCTCTTGTAATCCCAGGAGAGAGGGAAGGGTGTGCCCCAAGGGGACCTTTCCATGCCCGGGATGTGACTCTTGTCTCTTGTGCTGCAGATCATCATTGTGGAGTTTGGTGGGAAGCCCTTCAGCTGCTCTGGGCTCACCCTGAGCCAGTGGTTCTGGTGCGTTTTCATCGGAGTGGGAGAGCTCCTGTGGGGCCAGGTAAGGGCCAGCCCCAAAATCCTGCCCCATCCTTCCCTCCCTGGCCTTGTTCTCCCTGGTTTTTCTCCAGGGCAGCTCTTTAGGAAGGTGTTTAGCATGGGGCTGATGCCCCTCCCCACCCCAGCAGCAGGAGAGGGACACGCCCAGAGTGACAGGGACATTCCTGGTGTCCCCACTGGGTCCTGGCAGCTCCCCTGGGCTGGTGGCACTGCAGCTGATGCCTTGASAAGGCTGAGCTAGAACAGAGGCCAGACAGAGCTAAGGAATAAAGCAAGGATTTATTAGAAGGATCTCCTCAATGGATCCACCTTGGGCAGCACAAGAGCCCAGCCAAGATGAACCAAAAGGGTCACAAAATGAACCCAAGATGAACCCAAAATGGTTACAAAATGGACATGTGGTCAYGGGGTCTCTCACTTTTATAAGTTCTGCTCCATTTGCAYAWTGGAGTTAATTGTCCAATTACAGCTTCAGGTTATGAAGTCCCATCCTTCTTGTTTCTCTCTTCAGTCCATGTTGTTAATGCTTTTGCGCCTAATATTTTGATAATTTGAAATTTGGATCATAGAGAGGGYCTGAGATTTGGATCATTTAAAATTTGAATCATAGAGAAGGAATTGTTTTGTCTCCCTACTCTGTGAACAGAGCTCACCAACGCTTCGTACAAAGCTCAGACCCGCACACTAAAGCAGCRCAGAATCTAAAAAATATAAAAGCTAAACCCTGAGGCACCCCCACCACCTCAGGCTAAGTCCCTGCTGTGTCCCTGCCTGTCCCCAGGTGATCTGCACCGTGCCAACGAGCCACCTGAAGTTCCTGAAGGAGGCTGGGCAYGGCATCACCAAGGAGGAGATCCCCGAGGAGGAGCTGCCCGAGGACGTGGACGAGATCGACCACGCGGAGATGGAGCTGCGGCGGGGGCAGATCCTGTGGTTCCGGGGCCTCAACAGGATCCAGACCCAGGTACTGGGGGGCAGCAGGGCTGGGGGGGCTCTGCCTGCTCTGTCTCCTCCTCTCTCTCTCCCCCTGCAGGGGTTCTGTCTGCAGAAAGGTGACAGCTGCTGCTCTCAGGATGCCATCGCCTCCCGGGCCAGGCTTCCACCTGTGCCATTGCAGGGAGCCAGGATAACCTGGATTTTGGGACAGCTGGGGCCAGGATAACTTGGATTTTGGGACAGCTGGATTTTGGGACAGCTGGGGCCAGGATAACTTGGATTTTGGGACAGCTGGATTTTGGGACCTGTCTCTTATACACATCTAGATGTGTATAAGAGACAGGCTGGGGCCAGGATAACTTGGATTTTGGGACAGCTGGATTTTGGGACAGCTGGGGCCAGGATAACTTGGATTTTGGGATAGCTGGAGATGGTGGGAGGCTGTTCTGCTGCAGGCACTGTGCTGCTGGTCAGCAGGAGGCTGGACGTGCCACTGATGGTCACCTYGGCAGCACAGGAGGCTGTGAGGGGAGCACGGAGCCCCCCAGGCTCTGCCCTGCTCTTGCTGGCTGCTGGGATGCTGTTCCCAGTGGGAATGTGCCCAGCGGGGATCTGCCAGCACCAGAGCCTCCCTGGTGTGGCTCCTTGTGCCAGCCCTCTGTGCCAGCTCCCTGTGCTGCACACCCAGAGCTCAGCCCCATGGCACACGAGGGGAGAAAATCTCTCAGTCTTCTTTTTACATCACTTGGTTCTCTCTGGCTTATTTCCCTGATTTTTTTCCTTTTTCCCCACCCCAAAAGGGTGGATTTTTGCTCCCACCAAGCAGGGAGAGCTCTGTGCCCCTCATTTCCCTGGAGGCCAGGGCAGAGCTGTCCCATGGAGGGAAATCCTGGTGTTGCCAGGCAGGCAGAGCTGCTGGGTCACCTCTGTGACAAACACACGGGGACAGGGGCTGGGGCAGAGTTAACTTCCCTTCTCTGAGCTGTCACCTCCACAGTGTCACCTCGATGGCCTCAAGGTGAAGCTCAGCCTCGGTTCCTGTGAGCCCTGAGGGGCAGCTGGGCTCTGTGTGGGGGTAACCAGAGCTTCACTGACATGAGGAACGTGCTGGGAGCATCCAGGCTCTCCTGGAAGTGGTGCAGATGTGCTGGAAATCCGGGAGCTCTGCAGGGCTGCAGTGCCAGAGGTGCCCCTGGGGCTGAGCCCGGGTGTTTCCCTGTGCTGGAGCTGAGATGAGCTCCTGCCACGTGAGAAATGGGTGCTGGCACMTCCTGGAGCTTCTTTGGGGTCCAACCCGAGCATTGGGGGTGCTCCTGTCCCCATTTGGGGTGTGTGAAAAGGGCACAGGGGAGAAGAGGGACATCAGAGTGGGGCAGGAGTGAAGCCRTGTGTGAAACACCTGCCCAGCCAGAGCTGGGGCTGGAGGAGGTGCCCAGAAGGTGCCACAGGGCTGGCATCACCCAGCCACAAAGTGCCCAGGAAGCCATGGTGGCCCCTGAATGCTGCTCAGTTCCTCAAGCCTTGGGACACATCCACAGGGCAGCCACAGCCCCGCCACCAGTGTGCTGCATCCCCAGCAGCCCTGAGGCCTGGGAGAGGGGCTGGGACATCTCCTGCTGCCACGGGGGCTGTGGGGAGCCCGTGGAGTGTCCCCAAAGTGGCCCCTCAGGGCTGAGGCACCAGGAGCCCTTCCCCAGCAGCTGCCCACTCRCACTCTGCCCACCCTCTCTGTCTCTCTCTGCTCCTCCTGCAGATTTTTGGATAACCCCAGGTGTTTCCTCTGCCACTGCCTCCCACCACAGCCCTTTTCCTGGTGGGGGGATCGACCCTGCTGCTCTGGGAAGGGCAGAGCTGGACACTCTCTCTGCTCCAACAGCAAAACCCCACGTGGGTTTTGGGAGTGGGGTGGGCTCTTTCATCCTTCCTCCTTCCTCCTCCTCTTCCTCGCCTCTCCATCCTCCTCCTTCCTTGCTGTCTGTCTGTCTGCCCGCCCTCCCTGTCCCTGTTCCTGGCCCTGGCCCTGTCCCTGGCCGGGTGTCGCTATCTCACTCTCTGGTTCTTTGCAGATGGACGTAGTTTACACATTCCAGACCGGCGCCTCCTCTTTGCAGGGAGCCCTCAGGAGACAGCCTTCCATCGTGAGCCAGCACCACGATGTAAAAAATGTTTCTAGCCCCACCCATGTAGCTCTTTCCTCCGTCAATTCCACTCCACCACTTCTGCTGTTGCTGCTGCTGCTGCATCTCCTCCTGCGGGCAGTGAGTGATGGTCTATTACAATGCATGACTTTAATGAGCACAGAGAGCACCTGCACCCCCTAACCCCGCCTGCTCTCTCTCCCTTCAGCCTTGACTCTCACACTCAGTCCCAAACCTGAAGGATGGGGTGGGAAACCCTTCAAAACTCCAGTTTTTTTTATGCTGTTAACAAAGTTATGAACCTTTCTGGTCCTTTTTCCCCCCAGTTCCTTGTTGCTTCCTCCAGTTTTACCTCTTCTCCTCCTTTGCAGGGCTGGTGTTGTGTCCACCCTCCTCAGGGTGGGCAAAAATTTGGCATTCTTGCTCAAAACCCCAAGTTCACAAGCATTGCTGGGAGGAGGGCAAGGCTGAGCCCAAATCCTGCTGGTTCTTCCCACTGCCCAGCTCTGGGACACCCCAGGGATGGGCAGAGGATTGCTTGAAATCTCTTCTGAGGCAGAGTGACCGCTGGGACTGTCCCCAAGGGGGGACAAACAGGATTTGCTCCTGCCCTGGGTGCTGCCTGTGGCTCAGCTGGTGACACCTCAGGGCTGCTGTCCCCGTCTCTGTCCCCACTGAGGGACTTGCATGGGCCTGGGGACATCTCTGTGCTGCCCTGGGGAGCCAGAGGATCCTCGGTGCCCACCTTGCTCTGCACACTCTGGATCCCAGGGTGTGCAGAACACTGCTGTGCATGGAGATGGGCATGGAACACAATTCCTGCTGGATCCCAGTGGGAATGCTGGGTCCTGGATCTGGCACTGGGTCTCCAGACCCTAAAAAAGTATGGAACACAATTCCTGCTGGATTCCAGTGGGAATGCTGGGTCCTGGATCTGGCACTGGGTCTCCAGACCCTAAAAAAGCATGGAACACAATTCCTGCTGGATGCCAGTGGGAATGCTGGGTCCTGGATCTGGCACTGGGTCTCCAGACCCTAAAAGAAGCCCTCTCTGTGTTCATCACAGGCTGCTCTGCACTTTCTGGATCTCAGGGTGTGCAGACACTGCTCTGCATGGAAAAGGGCATGGGACACAATTCCTGCTGCGATCCCAGTGGGAATTTTGGGTCCTGGATCTGGCACGGGGTCTCCAGACCCATAAAAAAGCCCTCTCTGTGATCAATCACAGGCTGCTCTGCACTTCTGGATCTCAGGGTGTGCAGACACACAACTGTACATGGAAATGGGCATGGAGGCCACATTCCTGCTGGATCCCAGTGGGAATTCTGGATCATGGATCTGGCACTGGGGTTCAGACCCTAAAAAAGGCCCTGTGTGGGTGCAGGGCTCTCTCTCTCTGTTCATCACAGGCTGCTCTGTACATGCTGGATCTCAGGGTGTGCAGACACACAACTGTGCATGGAAAACAATTCCTGCTGGATSCCAGKGGGAATGCTGGGTCCTGGATCTGGCACTGGGTCTCCAGACCCTAAAAAAAGCCCTCTCTGTGTTCATCACAGCCTGCTCTGCACACTCTGCTGTGCAGACACAGCTGTGCATGGAAATGGGCATGGAAGCCACATTCCTGTTGGATATCCATGGGAATTCTGGATCCTGGCTTTCCAGGGCCCCCAAAAAAGGCCCTGTCTGATGTAGAACCCTCTGTGTGTTCGGTGTTGGGGCTGGTGAGCACGTGGCCGTGGGTTCTGTCTGCAGGCTGGGAGCAGGGAATGTGGCTCTGCTGGATAATTGGCTTTTTTATTGCACAGTCACTTATCCCTGTTCTCCTGATTAGAGAAATACCCTCGGTGACTTTCTGGAGAGCTTTCAGGCTCTGCTGTTTATGCACTGTGGGGGAGGAGAGAGAATTTGGGATAATTTTGTTTTCTCTCTGTTTAGCTGACTCTGAGGCTGGCAGCTGATTGGGTTTAACCCCAGCGATTCTGGAGCAGCACAGCTGCCTCCTGCTCCTGCCTGCATCTGGGAAAACCTCCAGGATTTTCTGATGGAATAAAATCTGCTTAGAGGGGCTCAGAGCACAGGGTTTGCAGGGGTGGGGATGAGACCAAAATGCAGCTTTTTTGCAGTCTGTGGATCCATTTTGCAGCGAGGGAATAGAAAACTTGGATAGCTCATGCAAACTTCACCAGGAGCTAACCCAGGTCTCCAAATTTCCTGCTGTCTTCTTGCCTGGATTTCTCTTGTTTCCCTCTGCTGCTTCCCTCTCTCCCAAAGCTCCTCTTCCCCCCACACTGATCCGTGGTGTCCCTCTCCCGTGGATGAGTTTTTCCGGGGCTGGATTTGCTGTGTCCCTCCTGGAGCTGCTGGAGAGCTCTCAGGAATCCATGGTCAGGTTTTGGCAGAGCTCAGCTGCTCCCGCTGGGAATTCTGCCCTGGGCAGAGCCAGGGGCACGGGATGACATCCCGAGGGGCTCTCACCCAGCACGTGGAGGTTTCACGTTTCACAGGAATCGATCCCAAGCCTGGAGGTTGCGTTTGAAGCCTCCAGGTGGAGAGGAGGCGGGAGGAGCCGGCCGTGGGAGGGAGGGGCGGCTCCAGGCTGGGATTCAGCTCTGCCGGCGCTGCCTGCCTCATTCAGAACACATTTCCTCCCTGTTCCCTTCCTTTGAGAGGGAACAGCTGAATTCATCTCGCAGCAGGTGATGGAGAAGGGAGGAAAATCTGAGGGAAGCTGCAGCAGGAGCTCCTTGAGGGGGCTGAGCAGGAGACTGAGCGCAGATTGCCTGGAATTGCTCCAGGGAGCCTTCCCTGGCAGTGCTGGACAAATCTCCAGGGCTCTGGAGGTGATTCCTTGGGAGAGGAGATCTCCTGGTCCCACATGAGAGGTGGGGGCTTCTGTGGAGCTGCTCCTGAATCTGAATTTTAGATGCCACCCCCTTGTGGCTGTGACAGTCCCTGGGTCTCCTTGGCCACCTCCTCTTGGCTGTGACAGTCCTTGGGTCTCCTTGGCCACCCCCTCATGGCTGTGACAGTCCCTGGGCTCTCCTTGGCCACCTCTTCGTGGCTGTGACAGTCCCTGGGCTGTCCTTGGCCACCCCCTCATTGCTGTGACAGTCCCTGGGTCTCCTTGGCCACCTCTTCGTGGCTGTGACAGTCCCTGGGTCTCCTTGGCCACCCCCTTGTGGCTCTGGCAGTCCCTGGGTCTCCTTGGCTTGGTGGGACTGTTCTCCTTGGTTCAGTTGGTGTTTTAGGGCTCAGGATTTGCTGATCTCAAGTTGTGGCTGATGTGACAGATGATCAGTCTGAGGTGGCCCCGGTGGTGTCCCTTGTCCTGTGCGTTCACCTGAATTGATCCAAGGTCATCAGTGCACAAATCCAGCTCTGAATTGGTTCCCAGCTCCCTCAAATTCCCATTTTTCCAGGCCAGTGGTGCTCCAGGCTCACGCAAAGCTCCTTCCATGGAGCTGGAGACTGAGCACAATGACTGAGATTGCTCCAGGGAGCCTTCCCTGCTTCTCCCAGGGGTCTGGGAGAGGAGATCTGGTCCCACATGAGCTCTGCTCCACGGAGCTGAGGCTTCTGTTGCTTCCCTGGAASCCCAGCRGGGCTGGGATGTGACACTTGTCACCCCCTGAGCCCAAACCTGTGAGCTGGAAGGGTTTGAGGCTGGAATTCCAGAGGATCTGGAGGGAGCAGGGAATCCACTGTGCAGGTGTGTTCCCAGAGCTCTCCCTCCCAGTGCAGGGGAGGYGGCAGAGCCATGCCCTGGTGCTCTGGATCTCCTCCTTGAGCCWGGATTTCAGTGGAGCTGCCCCAGGAATGTGAAGGAATTCCTTCAGAATATCCAACAGAATCTGAATTGGTTTCCAGCTCCAACAAATCCCCATTTTTAACTGCCTTTGGAAACCACTGGGTCTCCTGCAGGTGCAGGGAAGGCTCCAGAGCTCCAGCAGTGKGGGGAACCCCACAGAGACCTGGACCTTCACCTGGATGCTCACAGCACCCACCTGGATCTGCTCCCAGGGGCTCCAAAGAGCTGGAGACACCTTTGGAAGCCCCACTCCTCTGCAGAGCTGTAGGAAGGACCCTCCCAACCCCACGCACGGCTCCCACAGTAGAGTTTGCCCCCGCTGTTTGCCTAACCCACCTCTTTTTGGAGCCGTAGTTCCCCCACCTCGTCCGTCCCTTGTCCTCGTGTCCGTCCGTCCGTCCGTCCACCCCGGGGCGCGCACACCCCCACACCAATTTAACGACTAATTAACGCCTTCTGGCTTCCATCCATCCGGACTGGTGGTGTTGGGGTGGAGGTTTGGAGTCATCCTGTGTCTTTTCTTGCAGCTTCTGAGGCTGGTGGGYCCCCAGCACCCCCGTAGTGCCTGACTCTGCCCCCAGTTCACCGTAGATGTCTCATTTTTGACCGAGCTGTCTGTTCAGTGGTGATTTTGTCGCTGTGGTCGTGCCGTTGTTTTCTTTTTTTTTTGTTGTTGTTGTTGTTGGATGGTTGTCTCTCATCATTTATTTCACTTTCTCCCTCGAGCCCTGCCCTCTGGCAGCAGCACTGACCCCTTGTTTTTTCCTCCCCACGCCGCCCAGATCAAAGTGGTGAATGCGTTCCGTAGCTCCCTGTACGAAGGCCTCGAGAAACCCGAATCCAGAAGCTCCATCCATAACTTCATGACTCACCCAGAGTTCATCCTGGAGGAAGACGAGCCTCGGACACCATTCCTTGACAGCACCGAAGACGAGCCCGAGCCTGACGGACTCCAAAAGCGAGGTGGGGGCAGCCTGGGGGGCTCCACGGCCCTCAACAGGAACAACAACGCCGTGGACAGCGAGTTCAGCTTCCCCGAGCCCGGGAGCCCCTTCCACAGCCTGGAGACCTCTGTTTGACCTTAGAACTTGGAATTCCCCCTCCTCCTCCTCCTCCTCCTCTTCCTCGTCCTCATCCACCTGGGCCCTGTGTGATCCCAGCACCAGTAACTGATCACACTGCTGCGGTCAAACTGCTCATGCCTGTATCATCAGCTGGGTTTTTTGGGGTTTTTGGGGTGGGGTAGGGGTTTAATGTGTTTTTTCTTTTTTTTGGTTCATTTTGTTCTTTTTTTTTTTTTTTACCGTTATTTAGCAGTGGGAACCAGAGTACCACCACGCTGGGTGTTGGGAGAGAGGCTAAGCCAAAAAAAAAAAACCAAACAAAAACCCAATTGTGCATCTCCATCCCTGATTTTCCGTGGTACTCACCCAGGGGAAGCTGCCAGGTTCTTTCCTCTCCAAGAGTTGGGCTTTTCACTTGGGGTTTTCACGTTGGAAAAATGCATGTTCCAAGGAAATTCAAATTGTTGTAGTCTTACACTCCCTCAGCCTGAAGGCTGGGGGTGCACTTGTGACTTGATTTTACTTTTTTGTGGGTTTTTTTTTTCACATGTGGTTTTTTGGGGTTTTTTCTTCKAATGTTGGGGTTTGCTCTTTGCTTGTGGGATTTGCCCCCCTACCCAGTGGGAAGTGGGGARGGGAAGTCACTGCTCCAGTGCAAAAATTAAGGAATAAACTAAAAAATCCCAGCCAGGGGAAGGTGTTTACTCCAAGGTTCAGAGATCCAGGGATGCCCACCAGTCTTCCACCTTTGAAAAATGGTGCCTGGGCTTCTTTCAGCTCCCCCTCTGTGTGTGCCCACACMTTTTTCTCTCTCTGTTTCCAAACTGGGAGATGAGAAATGAAGGGATAAATTCTGACTTTCCTGCAAAGGTGGAGGTGAAACTGCCAGGGAAAARGTGAGGAGAGCCCCCCCAGTTGTGAGGGATGCAGCTTCTTCCTGAGGAATTCTCTAGGAATTCTCTTCTCCTCCTCTAGGAGAGGCCTCTCTGCTGCTCTTGGTCAGGGGGGAAACTCCTGGGGAGAGGATTTTTGCAGCTCTCCCAGCTCCTGCCCTCCAGAGCAGAGGGGTTTTTGCCCTTTTTTCTGTGCCCTTGGGGTCCAGCACCCCTCAGCCTCACAGTGATTTGGGAGGAGGCTCCAGCCATGCCCAAAAGCTGTGGGAGGCTGAGTGGGGATCTGAATCCTGGGAAGGATCACCCCGGCTSTCTCATGGTCCAGTGGAAGGCAGGGATGCCCCTGGATGATCCCAGATTTTCCTGGAGGTTTGGTTTGGATGGCTGCAGGTGTCCCAGAGGAGGAGCTGCTGGAGGCTTGGCCTCACTTGGCTGCTTTTTTTGGAGCCCTTGAGCCCTGCCTCACCTCCAGCCCTGGGAACAACCCTGTGAGAGTCCCTTTCCATGGAATTGGCTCTGGATTGTCCCTCTGGCCATCCCTGGAGCAGGAGCTTGGGGGAAGAGAGAAGAGCTTGGGAGAGCTCTGCTCTCCTCCATCCCCTCCCCTTGAGCCCTGGGAACAACTCTGTGAGAGTTCATTTCCTTGGAGGTGGCTTTGGATTGTCCCTCTGGCCATCCCTGGAGCAGGAGCTTGGAGGAAGCTCTGCCACCTCCCTGCTCTCCTCCATCTCCTCCCCTTGAGCCCTGCCTCACCTCCAGCCCTGGGAACAACCCAGTGAGAGTTCCTTTCCTTGGAGGTGGCCCTGGATTGTCCCTCTGGCCATCCCTGGAGCTGGAGGCAGGGCTTGGGCTTCTTCTCCTCCATCTCCTCCCCTTGAGCCCTGCCTCACCTCCAGCTCTGGGAACAACCCAGTGAGAGTTCATTTTGTTGGAGGTGGCCCTGGATTGTCCCTCTGGCCATTCCTGGAGCAGGAAGCAGGGCTTGGGCTTCTTCTCCTCCATCCCCTCCCCTTGAGCCCTGGGAACAACCCAGTGAGAGTTCCTTTCCTTGGAGGTGGCCCTGGATTGTCCCTCTGGCCATCCCTGGAGCTGGAAGCAGGGCTTGGGCTTCTCCTCCCTTTGGGGAAGCTCTGGCACCTCCCTGCTCTCCTCCATCCCCTCCCCTTGAGCCCTGCCTCACCTCCAGCCCTGGGAACAACCCAGTGAGAGTTCATTTCGTTGGAGGTGGCTCTGGATTGTCCTCTGGCCATCCCTGGAGTTGGAAGCAGGGCTTGGGCTTCTCCTCCCCCTGGGAGCCTCCCTGCCCTCCTCCATCCCCTCTGAGGGGAGCAGAGCAAACGAGCTGGAATCCCATTCCCACCCCTGGATGGGAAAACCCTGGGATTCCAAGCCCTGAGGGGTTTTTTTGTGTTGATTTTTTTTTGGGAAAGGCTGGCTCTGGCTGGGTTCTCCTCCCCTGCCCCACCAGGAACGCACAGTGGAATCTCCCGTGCCTTGTCCGAGCACTGCCTGCAGCACCTCCTGCCACGCCAGGCCCAGATCTTTGCCAAGATTTAAGTGTTCCTTAAACCACAAACACAAACCAAGTGTCTCTGTGTCCTTCCTTGGGCTGGGAGGAGGAGGAAGAGGAGGAGGARGGAAGGATAAGCTCCTTTTTCCCGCTGAGGAAAGGTCTTTATCCCAAAAATCCCAAATATCCTGAATATCTCCAGTGTCCCACGCTGGTGCTGGCGAGCTGGGCTTTGTTCACTGCCAACAGCAAGAAGAAATTGCCACCACTGCCCGTCCCCAGTGCAAATTCAGTGTCCACCCCATGCCTGGCTCCTCCTTGCCTTCCTCCCCCCCAAAAAATAACCCAGGGGAGTGAGGGGATCTTGGGTTAAACACCAGGAAAAATAACACAAAAAAAAATCCCCAAACAAGGGGTGGTTGTGGGGTTTTGGTTCTGTGCTAAAGGTGACGTTGCTTAAAAAAAAAAACAAAAAAAAATTAACTTTTTCTATTTTAAATACTTGCAAAAAACAAAAAAAAAAAAAAGAGAAGATATGGTGTTCTTACAAACTTACATAAATATTTATTAAATACTTTTTGGGGGGATGCACCAATTTTTTTTTTCCTTTTGATATTTTTTTTAATACCTCAGACCTGTTGAAAAAAAGAAATAAAACCAAAAAAAAAGAAAGACTCAAACCAACAACAACTTCAAGCCAACTTTGGAGGCTCTCAAAGTCACTCCCAGAAATCTGTGACTGGCAGGGTTTGCCACAAGGGTCTGGTYGTTCCTTTAGTTTGCTCTATTTTTGTCGTTCTAGTTTTCCATTTTAGGAGTGGGGGGAGGGAGAAATAATGCTATATAAATATTATGCAAAAAAGAAAAAAAAGAAAAAAAAAAGAAAAAGAAAAAAAATCTAGTTTTCTTTAGCTCAGAAACTGATATTTTTACGTCAGCCATATGTATTTTGTTTAAAGAAAAAAAAGAAAATAAAGAAATCTTGAGTCCCGCCGCTGCTTGAGGGCAGTTGCAAGGGACACTTTAATTAATTCCGTGGATTAATTAATTCAGCCATCGGATGCCAGTCAGCTTCCTTTTCTCTGAGCAGCCATCTTTCTACTAGCTGTGAGTTGGATGACACAAATGGGGTTTTTTTATATAAATATCTATAAATTATGTTGGTGTATGGCTGGTTGCTTCAAGTATAAATGTTTCTTGTGCAGATTTCCTGTAAAGTTTTGTTTTTTTGGGTTCAGTTTCAGTGATATCCTGGCAGCAGCTGACTCTTGGCTTAAGTTATTGAGGACATTACACAAAAAAAGAAAAAAAAGAGATTTGGGGGAGATTGGTGCTCCAAAAACAAAGGCATGGTCGGCGGCACGGACTTTTGGGGACTTTCTGCAACATGCCTTGACTAGGGGGAGATATAAATATCCATATAAATATATATTATTATGAATAATTTCTGGTTTTTTTGCTTTGTTTGAACTGCCACGAGTGCGCGCGGAGCAGGGGAGGGCCGGCGCCGTGCCCGCCAGGAAGCGAAGCCACCCCCTCCCTCCTCCTTGTGATCAACTTGCCTTGGAATGCTTTGTTATTAAAACACTCTG
This sequence comes from Sporophila hypoxantha, assembly GCA_002167245.1. Classification (NCBI taxonomy): domain Eukaryota; kingdom Metazoa; phylum Chordata; class Aves; order Passeriformes; family Thraupidae; genus Sporophila; species Sporophila hypoxantha. The sequence continues at coordinate 354,215 of NDFG01000021.1, forward strand.
AACATCCTTCTGCATCCAGTTCTTGATCCCAGCAGGGCGGATTTGCGGATTTTCCGTGGATTTTCCATGGATTTTCCGTGGAATTGGCGGATTGGTACCAAAGACACCGCGGCCTGTGYGCGGCTCGCTGGCCAGGCAGCTCTTGAGGTTTCCTTCTGCTGAGGTTTTTATGATTTGCACAGGGAGAAGGGTGTGGGGAGGGGGTTTAATTTCTTTTTTTTTTTCCCCAAAGGTTTTCCGTGCAATAAAGTGAAATTTTCCAAGCGATCTCAAGAAGGAAATAAACTAAACCGCGTTTGAGCATGGGCGGCCTTTTCTCCCTCACAGCCCCAGGCCTGGAGGCCTCAGCTTCTCTCTGAGGGGGAAAAAAACCTGAGCTGGGAAAAAATCCCATCCCAAATGCCCAAAGGGCATCTCCAGGTGCCACTGCCAGCTGCTGGCACCCTCTGGCACCACCTGAGAAGGTTTTTGTCCCTCTGTGGGAACACCTGGGCCTGCATGGCTTCTGCTCCATCCCCAACCCCCCTGAGCCCAAAATGCCTCCTGCGCCCCCAAATCTCCCCTGGGGCCACAGGGATATAGGGGAACCCTTTTCCTTCTCCTTTTCCTGCTCCTTTTCCTGCTCTTTTTCCACCCAAACAGGATTTTTTTTCCCCCAAACGGAGATTTTGGCATTTCTTCCTCTCCAGCATCCCCCCTGTCACCCTGACTCTGCTCTCCCCAAATCTCCCAATTTTCATCCAGCAAAACCCRTGGTTTAAACTGCCTTTAGTTTATTTCCTCCCCTTCAATAAATATATATATATACAGTCTGAACTCAACATTTATGTGTGTGTATATATATTTATCCAACGCTCTCACAAAACAAAAAAACCTTTCTTTTGAAGAGGGCACGTGGAGCCGAGTTTTTCTTTTTTTTTTTTCCAGTAACTCAGTATAATAAGCACTGGTATTTTTGTATAAAAAAATGGGAGAGAGAAAAAAGAAAAAAAAAAACCAAAATACAAAACAAAAGACTGAATATTATGTGGTATGCATGACATTAAAAAACAAAACAATGGTGGTTTCAAAGCAATATGTACCCTGGTGTGTTTGCCATATCCTAGAGTCCAGCTTAAAGTGCACCTGATCTGTATTGCATTTTGATATTAATCTCTATGTACAATGTTTTGCATGTAATTTATATGGATCTTGGGAGAAAAAAAAAAAAAAAAGAATCTGAATGAATTGTCCGTTGGCTTCTTCTGAGAAAACAAACTCCAAGCAGAGCTAAAACTCCAAAATGGAAGCAGCAAAGTGCTTGAGGGGCGAGAAAAGGGGGTGCAGTAAGAAAAAAGAAATGAAGAGGGAGAAGGGGAATGGTTTGGAATCAATAAAGCTTTTGGCTGTTGAGCAGAAATGATGCATCCAGAGAATAAAATGTGTAACTGTGCCGTGCTCCGTGTGTCCGGCAGCTCGGGGGGTCTGTCCCAAACCCTCCCCAGGAAWGGYTCCAGTGGGGTGGAAATGGATGGGGATCCAACCCAAACTCCCCTCATTGTGGAGTTTCTGTCATTTCATTGATTATTCTTCCATAATCTGCAAGCAAAATGCCCAAATTGCTGCCAAATGCTACCAAAATGGTGCTGCTGGGCTGTGAGGGGCTGCCCTGGGTTAATAATTGGTATAGACCAATGTGTGATATTCATGTTCTCTGCAAAAAGAGACATAATTCTCCCTCCCAGGATTTTTCCTGGGGAAGGCAGYGAGAARCTTTTGGCTGTTGAGCAGAAATTATTACATCCAGATAACAAAATGTGTAACTGTGCCATGCTCCGTGTGTCCGGCAGCTCAGGGGGTCTGTCTGTCCCAAACCCTGCCCAGGAATTCACATCCCTGAGGGGGCGTGAGGGAGGGGATGGCACCTGGGAGTGGGGACCATTCTGGGGACATCGGGGGGAATTTCCTCACGGAAAGGGCGGCCAGGATTTGGAAGTGGCTGCCCAGGGAGGTTTGGAGTCCCCYTCACCYCTGRAGGTGACAASGAAGGAYTGGACGTGGCACTGAGGGCTCTGGAACAGGTGGATGATCCGGGAGGGATTTTCCAACGTAAATTCTGTGAGAAGAGGGCAGGATGGAGAAACACGGCCATGTTCGCTTCACAGGGAGAAGATGTGTCCCCTTCTGGAGGACTTTTAAAACGCGGGGAAGCAAAAAAACACAACAAAATCCACCCCCGCTCCGCCTAAGGCGCTCGCCCACCCTCTCCCTTCCCGTCGGGCGGGTGAAGCCACTTCCGGCCGCCATCTTGGCAGCGGGCGCCATCCTCGAGCCGGGCACCGGGACACGGCGGTGGCCCCRGCGGATCGCGGCATGATGGAGAAACACGACCCTGTTCGCTTTACAGAGAAAAGCTCTGTCCCCTTTTTGAGGCTTTTTGAAGCGCGGGGGAGCAAAAAAAACCGGCAAAATCCACCCCCGTTCCCCCTCAGACCCCCCCCTCTTCCTGTCGCGCGRGTGAAGCTAATTCCGGCCGCCATTTTGGCTGAGGGCGCCATCTTTAAGCCGGGCACCGGGACACGGCGGCGATGACAATGGATCACGGCAGGATGGAGAAACACGGCCCTGTTTACTTCATTAAAATATTTACCCTCTTATTGAAGGAGTTTTGAAGTGCAAGGAAGCCAAAAACCACCAAAATCCACTCCCGTTCCCCTTCAGATCCCCTCTCTTCCCGTTGGGCGGGTGAAGCCATTTCCGGCCGCCATCTTGGCGGCGGGCGCGCTGAGGCTGCGCGCACGCCGGGCGCCATCTTTGAGCCGGGCACCGGGGACACGGCGGCAGCGGCGGCGGCCCCGGCGGAGCGCGGCGACAGCGACACGGCGGCCCCCGGGGGCTCGGTAAAACTCCCTGAGCGACCGTAAATAGAGCGCTTCGGAGCCCCGCAGCGGCTGGTGGGAGATGGGGAGGAACAGGCGAGGGGGTGGTGCTGCCTCAACCGCGGCTCCTCCGCAAGGCCGCGCGGCCCCCGCGCTGTCCCCACAGCGGGAGGGGAACGCTGAGGGCCGAGGTGGAATTAGAGGGGAATAAAGCCGGGATTATGTGGGAATAAAACCGGGGTGAGGTGGGTTTTGTACCCCCGGSGTTTTGGGGAGGGGGAGCTGCGTGCCTGGGGTAGGCCCGAGGCCTTTCCTTAGCGCTCGTCCCCTCTCCAAACYGGCGATCCCAGCTCAGGTATTTTCTAAATCTCCTCATTTTTCACGTCAAACCTCCTTTTTTCCTGTTGTAGCAACGCGTCTGAGGGGCATTTCTAACGTAGTCACCTCATTCCCTAAAGGAACTTCAGGARCTGAGTAACTCTGGATGCAGCCGGGCTGAATTCCTCCCGGAGGTTGTTTAAAAACAACGCGAATCCGTGAATTTTTGGGGCGTTTTTCGTATTTTTTAAAGGTTATTCCTCCCGGAGGTTGTTAAAAACAACGCGAATCCGTGAATTTTTGGGGGGTTTTTCTTATTTTTTAAAGGTTATTCCTCCCGGAGGTTGTTTAAAACAACGCGAATCCGTGAATTTTTGGGCGGTTTTTTGTATTTTTTAAAGGTTATTCCTCCCGGAGGTTGTTTAAAAACAACGTGAATCCATGAATTTTTGGGGCGTTTTTCTTATTTTTTAAAGGTTTCTGCTTTCTGACGTCGATTTTTGTTATGGAAACGCCAAAAAGAAAATTTGTTGTTGTTGAGRGGATCAGAACCTCCAGGTTATTCCCAGAATTGCACTCAGGGTCGCATTTCCTAAATAAATAAAACGCAGTTTTATTTGGCTGTAAAAAATAGAAAAGAAATAAAAGGGAATAAAGGATTTTGGGGTTGAATTTGGGCACAGCTGAAGCAGAGCAGGAGGARTTTTCCAGGTAAAACTTCCTGGTGGTGTCATTTCCCAGCTCTAATGACATTTTTCCAAGGTGAAAATTGAATTTTTTGGCAGAAAATCGATTTTTTTGAGATTTGATTCCCATGAGGGGGAGGAATTGTCACTGCCAGGCCTTGGGGTTGAGCTCAGAAATACAAAAAAATGAAATTAAATTTGTTTTCATCATTCCTGTTTTATTCAAGAGTGGATGGAGCAGCTTCCCTTGGTTTGGGGTTGATTCCTGAGGAGGAAAAGCTGGAGGAGAGAGAAAAAATGGAGAAAAAATGGCTAAAAAAGGGGTTAAAATGTGGAATTCCTGGTGCTTTTCCTTCTTTGTGCCTGCTGAACAGGAAGTGAATCATCCAAGGAATTTCAGGCACAAATGAAGCAGCAGGAGAAGCTTTTCCAGGGAAATTTCAGGGTTTGAAATCCAARAATTCCTCACAGGGAGGTGCAGGAAAACTCCTTTATTTTCCCTTTAAAAATATAAAACTTGTGTTGGTTTTTAGGCCTGGTTTTTGCTGCATTTTTGATTTTTTATTAACAATTGGAAAAAATATTTGACTACAAAAATTTTCATTAATTTTCATGAATTTTGGACAAAAAAGTGTTTCAAATTCTCATTAACTTGAATTCATTCAAGACCTGCTAAGTGCACCAGAGTTACTCATTTTTATTCAGATTATTTTTTATTTACCAGTTTAAAAYTCGACCAAAAAAGGTTTTTAATGAACCTTTTTAATTATTCAATCACCTTGATGAAGTTTAGACCTYRGAGGGGTTTTTGGGGGGAGGTTTGGTTGATTCTTTTTCTGTTGTTGCTGTTTATTTTYCAAGGTTTTATTCCAATTCTTTAAACAASATTCAGACTGAACTGAAATATGGAAAAATGAAGGCAAAAAACTGATTTCTTTTCTAAAAGAATTCAATCTGAAGGGATTTTCTTTCCCCCCAGGGTGGTGGATGTAGAAATGTTGCATTTTTAGGTGTGGAAAATACCTGAGGAGAGGAAATTCCTCCTTCCAACCTGAGAATTCCTCCTGCTCTGGGTTGGAATTTCTGCTTTTCTCACCCCTCACTCCCAGGATTTCAGTGGTRCCTTCAGCAAACAGAAGAATTCTGGCTTGAAATTTGATTTTTAACTCCCAAGAGCATTGGGGAAAAACACCTGGGAAAACTTGAACTTCCACCAGAAGGAGCTCCAGGAGTTTTTAGGAGTAAATTCCCTGGAAAATCCATCAGCTCAAATCTGATTTTGAAGCTCCAAAAATGAATTTAACCCCGTGGAGATGGAAGAACAGGAGGGAACCCTGCAAACTTAAATCCTGGTATTTGTTTTGGATTCTCTTTGCCAAACTATATCAAAAAAAAAAGAAAAAAAAACGCCACAAATAATTAAATATGAGAACCCAACTTTCTCTCTTTATTTTAGATTTGGGAAAATTCCCCTTTGGCCAACAAAACAAAAACCAAAACAAAAATCGTCGGAAAAATCACAAAAATTTCTTGTGTGAGTAAAAAACTGTTCCACAATGTTTCTTTTTAAGCTGTGTACAAGAACAATTTCATTGAGTTTTGTCCTCCCAAAGAGTCAGAAATGTTCAGAGGGGGATAAATTAATTTTTATTTTGCATTTTAGCTGGTTTAGCTTGCAAGGCGTGTGGAAAAAATAATCAGATTTTTAGTAGAGAATGATCTAGAAAGAAAGTGTGATTCATGTGGCAAAGAAAAACGCTGAATAAATCAATTTTTGAGTGGCACCCAACGTCCAATCAGCTGCTGAATTGGAGCTAATGATGAGACATGGATGATTAGGGAACAGCACAAATGCGAAAAAATTGGGATATTTGATGGAAAAACCCAACAATTCCTGCCCGCAAATTCCCAAAAGCAATTCTGGCTGAGGGTGGGGATGGTAATCGAGTTTGTCGCCTTGTGCCTGTTCCCCAATGTCCCCAAAATCCTCTTCCTCACCACCCTCCCCTCATCCAAAACTCAAATTTTTTTTTTCCCCCGTTTCCCACCCCAAATTAAATTCTCATTTTCCCCTCAGTGAGGTTTGATGGGCTCCAAATTCCTAGATTTTTTTGTGCTTTTCCTCCTTTTCCTGCTGTCCCTGGCCTTCCTTTGGGGTGTGTATAAACACATTTCTGGCGTTTATACATCACAGATATTTGGGGTTTTGTTGTTGTTGTTGTACAGGTGATAAATACGGGGGAAGGTTTTTGTGTTTTCTTAATAGTGTGAATGAAATCCCAGAAGACCGAAATTGCGAACTTTTACTGAAATTAAAAGATAATTTAAAAAAAAAAATTAAAAGTAAAAAAAAAAATTAAAATTTCCCCACTGTGGACAGAATGGAGGCTCTCATTTTTTGGGCAGCCACTTTGAATCCTGAGTTCATTCTTTCAAAAACAAAAAAAAAAGGCCGCTGGGGGCTTTTTTTAATAATTTTTTTGTTGTTTTTTTTACATCGGTTTTTTTCTCTTTTTATATTGGAAGAGCTAAATATCCTTAGGCTGTGCTCCCAGTGTGCCAGATTTGCAATGGACTCAATCCTCGCATTAGTGGTCAGATTGTTCTGAGAGCACCTCAGAGTATTGAATTGTTGGCTGTAAGAGGTTCCCTTGGAATTGTCAGGCACCGGAAAAAAAAAAAAAAAAAAAACAAAAACCAAAAAACAAAAAAGGGCAAAATCAAAAATTCTTTCTGCACCCTTTGTTATTCATTCAACGGACTCCTTCGGCCTACAGGAGAGGAGAGCGAATCTGGGCTATGGCAGTGGGTGACCAGAATGCGGATTAGGAAAAAACCCCTGGTGTGGGAAATCAGCAATCCTTGGTGGAGCAGGATCTGATGGAAAAATCGATGCCCTGATTGAAACAGGGAAAAATGCTCTGGATGAGGACTCAGAATGCCCTGGAATTGAGGGAAAAATGCCCTGGGATTGTGGGGGAAAAAATTCAGGGGAAAAATGCCCTTGAGAATTGAGGGGAAAAAATCAGGGAAAAAAGGCCTGGATTGAGGGGAATCTGAGAGGGGAAAAATCAGGGAACAAAAATCCTCTGGATTGGGGGAAAATCCAGGGGGAAAAATGCCCTGAGATTGAGGAAATCGGGAAAAATCTGTGGTGAGGGGAAAAATCCTGCTGGGATTGGGAGGAAAAATGCCCTGAGATTGAGGGGAAAAATCAGGGGAAAAAATCCTCTGGGATTGGGGGAAAAATGCCCTGAGATTGGGGGAAAAATCAGGGAAAATTGCTGTGGGGTTGGGGGGAAAAAGTCCTCTGGGATTGGGGGAAAAAATCCTCTGGGATTGGAGAAAAATGCCCTGAGATTGAGGGAAAAATGCCCTGAGATTGAGGGAAAAATCAGGGAAAAATGCCCTGGGATTGGGGGAAAAATCCTCTGGGATTGGGGGAAAAATGCCCTGAGATTGAGGGGAAAAATCAGGGAAAATCCTCTGGGATTGGGGGGAAAAAATCCTCTGGGATTGGGGGGAAATCCCCTGAGATTGAGGGGAAAAATCAGGGACAAAAATCCTCTGGGATTGGGGGAAAAATCAGGGAAAAAATCCTCTGGGATTGGGAGAAAAATGCCCTGGGATTGGGGGAAAAATCAGGGAAAAATCCTCTGGGATTGGGGGAAAAATACCCTGAGATGCGGGAAAAATCCTCCTGGGATCAGGGAAAAATCCCCTGGGATTGGGGAATAGGACTGGGGAAAAATCCCCCTGGGATTGAGGGAAAAAATCCTCTGGGATTGGGGAATAGGATCAGGGAAAAATCCCCTGGGTTGAGGGAAACATCGCCTGGGACTGGGGAGAAAAATCCCCCATGGGATTTGGGGGAAAATGCCCTGGAATTGAGTGAAAAATCAGGGAAAAAATCCCCTGGAATTGGGGGAAAATCCTCTGGGACGGGGGAGAAATCCCCTGGGACTGGGGAATGGGATCAGGGGAAAATCCCTCTGGAATTGGAGAAAAAATCCCCCTGGGATTGAGGGAAAAATCCCCTGGAATCAGGGAATAGGATTGGGGGAAAATCCCATGGGATGAAAAATTCCCCTGGATTTAGGGCAAGATCCTCTGGGATTGGGGAATGAGATGGGAGGAAAAATCCCCCTGGGATTTGGGGAGAAAATCCTCCTGGGATCAAGGAAAAATCCCCTGGATTTGGGGAAAAAAATCCCCCTGGGATCAGGGAAAAATCCCCTGGATTTGGGGCAAAAATCCCCTGGGATTGGTATGAATAGTGTAATATGAAATAATACATGATAATAATATTAAAATATTTATTTAATTTATTATTAAGATACTGTATCATCAATAACTCAAAATTACACCAAATTTTTGAAGGAGTGCCTCTCTTTAGGGTCACCCCCTAAGTTTTTGGTCACACACAATTTTTCTCGAYCTCAAAACCCAGAACTGTTATTAAGGTCCCAAATTACAATTTATGCTGCAGTTTTGACCAAACCTGACTAAAAATTTATTTTAAAAAACTGAATTTTCAACAAATTCTGCTTCATCTTTACTCCCAGCTGATTTCAACTCACTACCTCCTTCCACAACCAAATCAATTCATAGGAAACAACTCTAAAAACCCCAATTTTTCTTCTCCAGGGTTACTTTTAGAAAGAAGCTGTCAGAGCTAAGCCAGGAGAAGCCTTTGAGAAGCCAATTCCTGCCCAGGCTGGAGGAGGGAGAGCCCTGGGAGGAGCAAACCCTGAGTAGTGAGTGAGGATCCCTGCAGCATGTCCAGCCAGGGGGATGACTGCTACTTCTACTTCTACTCCACCTGCAACAAGGTGAGCCCAGCTCCCCTGGAATTCCTATAGCAACGAGAGTGTTGTTCTGCTTACCTGCAGCTGCCACCATCTTCCCTCGTCCTCTGCAAGCCTCGGGGGGGCTTGGGAGAGTGCTGAAGGAAAAATATTTCCACATTTTTTACCCCAAATGTTGTGAATTTGATAACAAAAACCACTGCTGGAATTCGTTCTGTATTGCACACCCATAAAGGGATTAAAGAAGAAGAAGAAAAGAGGAAAAATATCCACGATTTTGCTCTTTCCCTGCAAATTTTCCCCTTTCAGGAAATCGTGGCTGGAAAGGAAAAATAATCCCAAATTTTTACCCCAAATGTTGTGAATTTGATAACAAACCACTGCTGGGATTCAGTTCTGTATTCCACACCAATAAAGGATTTAAAGGAGAAGGGAAAGGAAATATTCCAAGTTTTTTACCCCCAAAATGTTGTGAATTTGAAAACAGAAAACACTGCTGGATTCAGTTTCGAATTCCACACCCATAAAGGATTAAAGGAACCTTGAAAAGCAAAAAAATCACCAAAGCACAGAGCAAGAAAAAAATTTTAAAAATTGAGAATTTTGCTCCTTTTCCCCGACTGCAAAACTCCCATTTCAGGAAATGTGGCTGGGAAGGAAAAATATCCCAAATTTTTACTCCAAATGTTGTGAATTTGAGAAAAAAGCACTGCTGGATTCAGTTCTGTATTCCCGACATCATAAGGGATTAAACGAAAGGGAAAAGGAAAAATATCCCAAGTTTTTACCCCAAATGTTGTGAATTTGAGGAAAAGAACACTGCTGGATTCAGTTCTGTATTGCCCCACTCATTTAAGGGATTAAAAGGAGAAGGAAAAGGAACTGAAAAGCAAAAATCAGAGAGCAATGGAAAAAATTTATTAAAGAGAATTTTGCTCCTTATCCCCTGACTGGCAAATCTCCCTTTCAGAAATGCTGGTCTGGGAAGGAAGAAAATATCCCAAAATTTTTACCCCAAATGTTGTCGGAATTTGAGAAAAGAACACTGCTGATTCAGTTCTGTATTTACCACATCCATAAATGGATTAAAGGAACCTTGAAAAGGCAAAAATTCACCAGAGCAAGGAAAAAGGTTGTTTTAAAAATAGAATTTGGCCTTCCTTTTCCCCTGACTGCAAATCTCCCTTTCAGGAAGTGTGGCTGGAAAGCGAAATTATTTCCAAATTTTTACCCCCAAATGTTGTGAATTTGAGAAAAGAACCAACTGCTGGATTCAGTTCTGTATTCCAACACCCATAAAGGGATTAAAGAACTTGAAAAGCAAAAATCCCAAGCGAAAAACAAAGCCAAAAATCACGAGAGCAAGAAAAAAATTTTTAATGGGAATCTCTTGCTTCCTTTTGCCTGAACTGCCAAAACTTCCTTCAGAAGTGTTGCGGGGAAAGGAAAAACTATCCACATTTTCTACCACCAAATGTTTGTAAATTGAGAACAGAACACTGGCTGGATTCAGTTCTGTATTCCACACCCATAAGGGATTAAAGGAGAAGGGAAAGGAAACCTTGAAAAGCAAAAATCACAGAGCAAGGAAAAAATTTTAAATGAGAATTTTGCTCTTTCCCCTGACTGGGCAAATTTCCCTTTCAGAAGTGTGGCTGGAAAGGAAAAATATCCCAAATTTTGAGCCTTACAGTTGTAAATTTGAGAAAAGAATCTACTGCTGCGATTCACTTCTGTATTCCACACCAATAAAAGGGATTAAAGGAGAAGGGGAAAGGAAGGGAAAAGAGAAAATATCCCAATTTTTACGCCCAAACTGTTGTGAATTTGAGAAAAGAACACTGCTGGAATTCAGTTTGTATTCCACATTCCATACAAGGGATTAAAGGAGAAGGGAAGAAGGAACCTGAAAAGCGAAAAATCTAGTAGAAGCAACGGAAAAAAATTTTTAAATGAGAATTTGGCTCCTTTCCCCTACTGCAAAACTCCCTTTCAGAAATATGGCTGGGAAGAAAAGTTATGTCCAAATTTTTATCGCAAATGTTGTGAATCTTGAGAACAGAACACTGCTGGATTTCAGTTCTGTATTCCACACTCATCAACGAAGGGATTAAAGGAACCTTGAAAAGCAAAAAATCACAGAGCAAAAGGAAAAAATTTTTAAAATTTAGAATTTTGCTCTTTCGCACTGACTGCAAATTTCCTTTCAAGGAAATATTGGCTGGGAAAGGAAAATTATTCAATTTGTTACACCCAAATGTTGTGAATTTGAGAACAGAACACTGTGGATTCAGTTCTATGGTATTCCACACCCATAAAGGGATTAAAGGAACCTTGAAACAAGCAAAAAACACAACGCACGAAGGCAAGCGAAAAAATTTAAAATTAGAATTTTGCTTCCTTTTTCCTGACTGCGAAACTCCCTATCAAGAAGTGTTGGCTGGAAAAGAAAAAATATTCTAAATTTTGACCCTGAAACTTGAAATCTTAGAAGAGAATCATTGCCTGGATTCAGTTCTGTAGGAGGAAAAATTCACTTTTGCTGGGGGGGGAAGGAAGAGCCATCACCATAATTTTAAGGGAATAGTTAGACTTAATTATTGTATTTTGTTGAAAAAAGGAAGTTGAAGAAAATTCACTTTTGCTCAGGGTGGTAGAAGATCACCACCCCAGGTAAATTTATGGAATATTCACGCAAATGAATTTTTGGATTATTTTTGCATGGGAAAAAGAGGTGGAAAACTCACGTTTTGCTGGGAGACAAGGAAGAGCCATCCACCATAATTTTAAAAATATTCAGCATTTAATTATTTGATATTTTGTTGTGAAAAAAAGGAAATTTGAAAAACTCACTTCTGCTTGGGGGAAGAATTCACATCTCAGGTAATTTTACAGGAATATTCAGGATGAATTTTTGCGATATTTTGAGGAAAAAGAGGTGAAACTTTCGGTTGCGAAGACTGGTCACAGGCATGCTTCTTGCTCCCTGCGCACCCAGGCGGAAGGAAGAGGCCCATCCACAGTATCATGCCTTGGTTGTGGTGGAATGCACAGTTGGTTGCTTCTGGCAGCCCCAGGCTGCGTTTCTCCCAGTAACAGGCGATCTCACTCGCTTTTTTCTGGGAAAGAAACACAGAATCGCAAGCTAAAAATATTTGTGGGAAAACCAAAAATTCAAGCTAAAAACGAAGAGACTGGAAAAATGGACATTAGCTGGCATTTTTTCCTACGCATTCAGCTGGGAAAGGCAGGACACTGTCACGGAGTTAAATCAATACAAAATCCAAAATAATGGCATTATTTACACGCGGAAAATTTCAATTTTCAGGTTCAATTCAGATTCTATTGGGTGAAATCCACCTGAATTTTCTCTTTCAGAGGCTTTAGCTCCTCCCCCATCTTTTTTTTTTCTCCTTACCTGGAGAATCAAGATCTCAGGATAAAATATTTAGGGGAAACTTCCAGTAGTCAGGAATTCAAGAGCTCAGGATAAAATATTTAGAGGGAAATTCGAGCTCTAGAAAATTCCAGAGCCAGGATAAAAAATTTATGGAATGAAATTCCACCTCTCAGGAAATTCCAAGAGTTCAGGATAAAAATTCGAAAGAATGCCAAAGAGCTCAGGATTAAAATAATTTACGGAGAGAAATTCCAGCTCCCGAAGGAATCCAAGAGCTGCAGGATAAAAAATTCTGGGGAGCAGTCCGGTATAAAAAATTTGGGGAGAAATTCCAGCTCTCAGGAATTTCACCAAGATTTCATGGATAAAAAATTTTGAAAAGAATTCCAAGATGCTCAGGATAAAATATTTAAGGAGAAATTCCAGCTCTCAGGAACTCCAAGGGCTCAGGATAAAAATTCAGGAAGAATTCCAAGAGCTCAGATAGAAAAATTCAGGAAGAGATTTCAGCTCTCAGGAATTCCAAGAGCTCAGGATAAAAAATCTGGGGAAAGAATTTGCAGCTCTCAGGAATTCCAGGATTTTCAGGATGAAAAAATCTGAGGAGAAATTCCAGCTCTCACGAATTCCAGGATTTTCAGGATAAAAATTTTGGGCGAGAAAATTCCAGCTCCCAGAATTTGTTTCCCGACCACTTTAAAGGTGAGATCTGACGAAAAAAATTTACGGAAATAAATCATTTAACGGCAAAACACTTCCTGTTGAAAAACCACCTATAAAAAATTTGATTCTTTTTTCGCTCATTCCTGTAAGAAAATCTCTCTAAAATTTTTGCTGGAAGGACATTTATCGCCCTATAATGTCTTGAGGGATTTTGCGGGGTTTTTGGGGGCGAACTCACATGATTTCCATGTGCCTAACCTGCAGACATTCCTGAAGCACCAGCCTCCTGCCACAGGGTTGCAGACGGTCTCCACTGCCCCAGGGCGGCCTCAGCAAGTGCGCGGAAGGAACAGGAATCTCCCTGGAAATTCACAACAAAATGGGATTAAGGAAGCAGGAATCTCCGCTGGAATTCACAGAAATCACACAAAATGGATAAGGAAAGGAATCCCCTGGATTCACGCAGAAAATCAGCGAAAAAAATGGATTAAGGAACAGGAATCGCCCTGAAATTCCAGAAATCAACAAAAAAAGGAATCTCCTGAAAGTTCACAGAATCAGCAAAAATGGGATAAGGAACAGGAATCGCCCTGGAATTCACAGAAATCAGGCCAAAAAAAGGAATTCCCTGAAATTTCACAGAAATCAGCAAAAAAAAATGGGATTAAGGAACAGGATCTCCCTGAAATTCACAGAAAGTCAGCAAAAAAATGGGACTTAAGGAACAGGAATCTCCTGAACAGTTCAGAGAATCAGTTAAAAAAAGGAATCTCCTGAAATTCACAGAAATCAGCAAAAAATGGATTAACGGAATGGAATTGCCCTGAAATTCACAGAAATTCTGCAAAAAAAGGAATCTCCCTTAAGATTCACAGAAATCAGCAAAAAAATGGGATTAAGGAACAGGAATGCCCTGAAATTCACAGACAATCAGCAAAAAAATGGGATCTCCCTGAACATTCACAAGAAATCAGTGAAAAAAATGATGTAACGGAACTAGGAATGCCCCTGCAAATTCTGCAAACATTCACAGAAATCAGATAAGAAAATGGGATTAAGGAACAGGAATTCCTGAAATTCAGAGAATCAGGCAAAAAAAGAATCTCCTGAAATTCACAGAAATCAGCAAAAAAAATGGATTAAGGAAAGGAATCTTCCTAGAAATGTCACAAGAAATCCACAAAAATGGGATGAAGGAACAGGAATCTCCCTTTTGAAATTCACTAGAAATCCACCAAAAATGGATTAAGGAACAGGAATTAGCCTGAAATTCACAGAAATCAGCAAAAAAAGGCAACTCCCTGAAATCAGGAAATCCACAAAAATGGATTAAGGAAGCAGGAATCTCCCTGAAATTCACAGAAATCAGGCAAAAAATGGGTATTAAGGAACAGGAATCTCCCTGAAAAGTCACAGAAATCACAAAAAATGGGATTAAGGAACAGGAATCTCCTTGAAATTCAGAGGAAATCAGCAAAAAAAGGAATCTCCCTGAAATTCACCAGAAAATCAGCAAAAAAAATGGGATTAAGGAAACAGGATCTGCCACTGAAATTACAGAAAATCAGAAAAAAAAAAAAAAGGATTGCAGGCACAGTAAAATCTCCGCCTGAAAATTCACAGAAATCCACAAAAAATGGGATCTAGGAGGAATCTCCCTGGAAATTCACAGAAATTCAGCAAAAAAAAAGAATCTCCCTGAAATCAAGAAACAGTAAAAATAGGATTAAGGAAACTAAGGAATCTCCCCTGGACATTCACACGAAATCCACAAAAAATGGATCTCCCTGAAAATTCACCAGAAATCACAAAAATGGGCATTAAGGAACAGGAATCAATATGCCTGAAAATTCACAGAAATCAGCAAAAAAAGGAATCTCCCTGAATTCACAGAAATCAGCAAGAGAAAAAAAAGGATTAAGGAACAGGAATCACCTTGAAATTCAGAGAAATCAGTAAAATGAGGGGAAAAACCACTCAGATGGTCAAGGAGAAATGGGTTTGGGAAGGAGAATGTATAAAGGTTGAAGAAAGTAATGGGGCACGGGAAAAGGCGAGAAGGAGCTTAAAAAATGGGATGGGAAAGAGGATAGGGTTAAAAAATGGGATAAAATTGGATGGGAAAAGCACACAGTTAAAAAAAACAGGATGGGAAAAGGAACACGCTAAAAAACATGGGTTGGAAAAGAAAATCACCCCAGGTTACAAAATGGGATGGGAAAAGGACACAGGTTAAAAAATAAATGGGTTGGAAAGGGAAAAATAAAAATCCAGTTTTCAAAGAACTGGAGCGAACAATGAATCAAGTAAGATCATAATGCAATTAATGAAGAAGGAATTGATTTTTCCTCGCCTCTCCCAAGTCACTGCTCAGATCCAGGCAGGGAATGAAGGAATTCCAGAGGGAGAATTGGATCTGAATGAAAATCACACGAGCTTTAAAAAAATGGGTTGGAAAGGAAAAACACACAGGTTAAAAAATGGGATGGGAAAGACCAAGGTTTAGAAAATGGGATGGAAAGGACACAGGTTAAACAATGGGATGGGAAAACCACAGGTTAAAATGGGATGGGAAAAGGACCAGGTTAAAAAATGAGGATGGGAAAAAGCACAGGTTCAAAAAATGGGTTGGACAAAAGAAAAGCACAAGGTACAAAATGGATGGGAAAAGAACGGGTTAAATAAATAAATGGGGTTGGAAAAGGGAAAAAAATCCAGTTGAGAAGTGGGGAGCTGAAAGATGAATCAATAATCAATTATGAAGAGGAAATTGATTTCCTCCAGTCCTGCTCAGAGCCAGGCAGGGAGTGAGGAATTCCAGAGGGAATTGGGATCTGGAATGGAAAATCAAAAACAGCTGAAAAAATGGGGTGGAAAAGGAAAACACACAGGTAAAAAAAAATGGGATGGGAAAACCCAAGTTAAAAAATGGGATGGAAAAGGAAACACATGGGTTAAACCAAATGGGATGGAAAGGAAAAAAATCCAGTTTTGAGAAGTGGGAAGCTGAACAAGTGAATCAGTATCATAATGAATTAACGAAGAGGAATTGATTTCTCTCTCCCAGTCCTGCTCAGAGCCCAGCAGGGGCAGGAGGAATTCCAGAGGGAAGCTGGATACCAAATGAAAATCACACAGCTGAAAAAAATGGGGTTGGAAAGGAAAAACACACAGGTTTAAAAAATGGGATGAGAAAAGGACAAACAGGTTTAAAAAAATGGGATGGAAACAGGACACAGGTTAAAAATGGGATGGGAAAAGGACACAGCGTTAAAAAATGGGTGAGAAAAAGAAAAGCACCAACGTTACAAAAAATGGGAATGGGAAAAGGAAACGGGTAAAAAATAAATGGGTTGGAAGGAAAAAACATCCAGTTTTTGAGAAGTGGCGAGCTTGAACAGATGAATCAGTAAATCATAATGAATTAATGAGAGGAATTGATTTCCTCCCTCTCCCAGTTCCTGCTCAGAGTCTCAGGCAGGGAATAGAGGAATTCGCAGAGGGAATTGGACTCTGAAATGAAACAATACACAACAGCTTAAAAAAATGGGTTGGGAAAGGAAAAGACACACGAGGTTAAAAAATCGGGATGGGAAACACAAGGTTAGAAAAATGGGATGGGGAAAAAGACCACATTAGGTTAAAAATAAATGGGTTGGAAAGAGGAAAAAAAAATCAGTTTTGAGAACTAGGTAGCTGAACTAAGTGAATCAATATCAAATTAACTGATTTAATGAAGAGGAATTGGAATTTTCCTCCAGTCCCTGCTCAGAGCCCAGTGCAAGGGCAGGAATGATTCATTGTTCAGCTCCCACTTCTCAAAACTGGATTTTTTTTCCCTTTCCAACCCATTTATTTTTTAACCTGTGTCCTTTTCCCATCCCATTTTGTAACCTTGGTGCTTTTCTTTTCCAACCCATTTTTTTAAGCTGTGTCCTTTTCCCATCCTATTTTTTAACCTGTGGTTTTCCCATCCCATTTTTCTAACCTGTGTGTTTTTCCTTTCCAACCCATTTTTTAACTTTGTGATTTCATTCAGATCCAATTCCCTCTGGAATTCCTCATTCCCTACCTGGGCTCTGAGCAGGGACTGGGAGAGGGAGGAAATCAATTCCTCTTCATTAATTCATTAATTCATTATTGATTATTGATTCATTGTTCAGCTCCCAGTTCTCAAAACTGGATTTTTTTTCCCTTTCCAACACATTTATTTTTTAACCTGTGTCCTTTTCCCATCCCATTTTGTAACCTTGGTGCTTTTCTTTTCCACCCCATTTTTTAACCTGTGGTTTTCCCATCCCATTTTTTTAACCTGTGGTTTTCCCATCCCATTTTTAACCTGTGGTTTTCCCATCCCATTTTTTTAACCTGTATCCTTTTCCCATCCCATTTTTTTTGACCTGTGTGTTTTTCCTTTCTAACCCATTTTTTAAGCTGTGTGATTTTCATTCAGATCCAATTCCCTCTGGAAATCCTCAGTCCCTGCCTGGGCTCTGAGCAGGAACTGGGAGAGGGAGGAAATCAATTCCTCTTCGTTAATTCATTATTGATTACTGATTCATTGTTCAGCTCCCACTTCTCAAAACTGGATTTTTTTTCCTTTTCCATCCCATTTTTTAACCTGTGGTTTTCCCATCCCATTTTTTTTGACCTGTGTGTTTTTCCTTTACAACCCATTTTTTTAAGCTGTGTGATTTTCATTCAGATCCAATTCCCTCTGGAATTCCTCATTCCCTGCCTGGRCTCTGAGCAGGGACTGGGAGAGGGAGGAAATCAATTCCTCTTCATTAATTCATTAATTCATTCTTGATTCATTGTTCAGCTCCCAGTTCTCAAAACTGGATATTTTCCCTTTCCAACCCATTTATTATTTTACCTGTGTCCTTTTCCCATCCCATTTTGTAACCTTGGTGCTTTTCTTTTCCAACCCATTTTTTAACTTGAGTGGTTTTCCCATCCCATTTTTTAACTTTGTGCTTTTCATTCAGATCCAATTCCCTCTGGAATTCCTCATTCCCTGCCTGGGCTCTGAGCAAGGAGTGGGAGGAAATAAATTCCTCTTCATTAATTGATTATTGATTCATTGTTCAGCTCCCAGTTCTCAAAACTGGATTTTTTTTCCCTTTCCAACCCATTTATTTTTTAACCTGTGGTTTTCCCATCCCATTTTTTAACCTGTGGTTTTCCCATCCCATTTTTTTTTTGACCTGTGTGTTTTTCCTTTCCAACCCATTTTTTAACCTTTGTGCTTTTCCCATCCCATTTTTTAAGCTGTGTGATTTTCATTCAGATCCAATTCCCTCTGGAATTCCTCATTCCCTGCCTGGGCTCTGAGCAGGGAGTGGGAGGAAACCAATTCCTCTTCATTTATTCACTCATTCATTATTGAATATTGATTGTTCAGCTCCCAGTTCTCAAATCTGGGTTTTTTTGAGCTGGGTGATTTCCCTTTCCAACCCTTTTGTTTTTAACCTGTGTCCTTTT
>NDFG01000021.1:458796-475510 GCA_002167245.1 Sporophila hypoxantha
TGCCCCACCACCGTTCCCTGTGGCACTGGGATCAGGATCCGTGCCCTACACATCACTGGGAATCCATTGGATCTGTGTCCCACACATCCCCTGTGGGCACTGGGATCAGAACCCCACACATTCCTGTGGGCACTGGGATTGATTGGATCCATGCCCCACACATCACTGGGATTCATTGGATCCATGCCCCACACATTCCCTGTTGGCACTGGGATCAGGATCTGTGCCCCCACACATCCCCTGTGGGCACTGGATCAGGACCCCACACATTCCCTGTGCCCCACACATTCCCTGTAGGCATTGGGATCAGGATCTGTGCCCCCACACATTCCCTGTGGGAACTGGGATTGGTTGGATCTGTGCCCCACTCATCACTGGGATGCCATTGGATCCATGCCCCACAACATTCCCTGTGGGCACTGGATCAGGACCCCACACATTCCCTGTGCCCCACACATTCCCTGTGGGCACTGGGATTGGTTGGATCTGTGCCCCACACATTAATGGGATCCATTGGATCCGTGCCCCACACATCCTGGGATTGGTTGGATCCATTCCCCACACATCCACTGGGATTGGTTGGATCTCTCTCTTTTTTGTGTGGGGCACAGATCCTGATCCCTCTTCCCATGGGGGATGTGTGGGGTTTGACTCATCCTTCTCAGGCTTTGTTGGGGGCTTTGTTTCCCCATTCCTGCCTCCCCAGGTCCTGCTGGACACAGGGAGGACAAGCCCCAAGGGATGGGTTGGATTTGGCCAAGAGGAACAATCCCATGGGAAAATCAGGAGTGGGGCCACTGAGGGTRGAGGCTGATCTGCAATTTAGTCCTSATCCCATCTCCTGGGACACCAGGATCCTGGGATTTATAGGGGATGGGAAACATCCCTGATGGAGAGCATGGAGCATCCCATGGAGCCTCCCAGATCCTCCTCTTCTCCTTGACCCAGGAATTCCCTTTTCCTCCCTGCCTTGCCGTTGAGAGAATTTTGGGATGAATCCCTGCTAATTTCCCTCTTTCCTCAACTTTTGGAGAGTGGGATTGATTGGATTTGCCCCCAAAACTCTGCAGGAAYTAATCAGGGTGATGTGCACCTCATTAATAACCCTGGCTATGGCCTGGAGGCCTTCGGAAGGGGCAGGCTGGGTTTTTTTGGGATAAAATTTGTAAAAATGGTTGTAATTTCTTTAGGATTCAACCTTGACACCTGGATTGCTCCTTTCCATCTTAAAAAATAGAAAATTGATGCTGCACCCCCAAAAAGACCCTGTGTTGAAAATTCCAGGGGTGAGGAGGGGACATCCCTCCATGGGGACACCAGGATGGGGTCCCACASCCCTGGAGAGGGGACCTGGTGGAAGAGGGGGTGGCACAAGCAGAGGGATGACCCCGACCCTTTGCTGTGCCAGGAGTTTCCGTGATGTTGGCGCTGTCACCGGCGTGTCACCGCCGTGCCCTGACCCCGTGGGGACATTTCCGGATGTTTCCAGAGGCCGTTTGTCCTTTGGGGAAGGAGAAATCTCCTTCAGCGAGTTGAGGGTGGGTGGAGGATGGACAAACACCCGCCTGGTTTGGGTGGAGAGCGGGAAATMCCAGCTCCTGCTCACCCCAAAGGCCATGCCAGGATGGAAAGGGGCGTTTGGGGTCTGGGGGGGTCTCTTTGGGATGGGGATTTTCCATTGGGTATGGTTGGGAATGACAAACCAGGCAATTCCCATCCTGCTCCTGCTGCCCCTTGGAGCATCCCCTTCCCCAAATCCCCTGTGGCCACCAAAGATCTTCCATCTCAGGGCGGATTTTGCAGCTTTTCCGGTGCCCTGAGCTCTCTTTGGGTTTTTCTGCTGCTGAGGTGTTGAGAACATGGAGGAGGCCGAGGATGGGGCTGAGCCCAAATTTGGAGCGTTTCCACTGCTGCTTTGTGAGACAGCGGGGTGGGGACAGAGCCCAGGCAGGGGACACGGGCTCTGAGCAGTGACACGTTGTGTTCCTGTGGCTCTCACGGCTGCCTGGTGCCATTTCTGGGGCTGAGAACGCTCAATTCCTGTTGCCTTTTGTGGTTAAAAAAATGATTTTTCGGAACTAGAAAAATCCAGTGGCTCTAACGTGGTGGTTGTGCCATTTCTGGGGCTGAGAACGCTCATCCTGTTGCCTTTTGGGGCTAAAAAAACCGATTTTTTCAAGAACCAGAAAATCCAGTGGCTCTGACATAATGGTGATAGCATTTTGGGGCTGAAAATACTCCAATCACTTGGGGTTTAAAAAATGATTTTTCAGAACCAGCACCTTGGGGACACAGCCCTGACAGGGGACAGCGGGTCTGAGCAGTGACACATGGTTCCTGTGGCTCTCCACGTGGTGGTTGGTGCCATTTTCTGGGACTAAAACCCCTCATTCCATTGCCTTTTGGGGTTTAAAACAAATTTTTCAGAACCAGCATGGTGCTGGTGGTATTTTTGGGGCTGAAAATTCTTCATCCCATTGCCTTTTGGGGCTAAAAAATTGCTTTTTCAGAAACAAAAAACCTTGTGGCTTTCTGACATGGTGGTGGCACCATTTCTTGGGACTAAAACCCCTCATTCCATTGCCTTTTGGGGTTTAAAACAAATTTTTCAGAACCAGCAACCCTGTGGCTCTTACGTGATGGTGATGGCATTTCCTGGGCCCTAAAACCCTTATCCCATTGCATTTGGGGCTAAAAAAAATGATTTTTCATAAGCAGCAAAACCCTGTGGCTCTGACATGGTGCTGGTGGTATTTTTGGGGCTGAAAATCTCATCCCATTGCCTTTTGGGGCTAAAAAATGCTTTTCAGAACCGAAAAACCTTGTTGGCTCTGACAATGGTGGTGGTGCCATTTCTGGGGCTGAAGAACACTCATTCTGTTGCCTTTTGGGGCTAAAAAATGATTCTTCAGAACCAAAAAACTTTGTGGCTCTGAATGGTGGTGGTGCATTTCTGGGGCTGAAAATTCTCATCCGTTGCCTTTTGGGGTTAAAAACCAATTTTTCAGAACCAGCAAACCCTGTGGCTCTTGATGTGGATGGCATTTCTGGGCCTAAAACCTCATCCATTGCGTTTTGGGGCTAAAAAAAAGATTTTTCATAAGCAGCAAACCCTGTGGCTCTGACATGGTGCTGGTGCCCATTTCTGGGGCTAAAAACCTCATCCCATTGCTTTTGGGGCTAAAAAAAAAGATTTTTCAGAACAAAAAATCTTGCAGCTCTGACATGGTGGTGGTGCCATTTCTGGGGCTGAAGACACTCATTCTGTGCCTTTTGGGCTAAAAAAATAATTTTTCATAAGCAGAAAACCTTATGGCTCTGACATGGTGGTGGTGGCATTTCTGGGGCTGAAAAATTCTCATCCAGTTGCCTTTTGAGTTTTAAAACCATTTTTCAGAACCAGCAAACCGTGGCTCTTATGTGATGGCATTTCTGGGCCTAAAACCCTCATCCCATTGCGTTTGGGGCTAAAAAAAAATGATTTTTTCAATAAGTAGCAAACCCTGTGGCTCTGACATGGGTGCTGGTGCCATTTCTGGGCTAAAAAACCCTGTCCATTGCTTTTGGGGCTAAAAAATGATTTTTCAGAACCAAAAAACCTTGGGCTCTGACATGGTCCTGGTGGTGCCTTCTGGGGCTGAAAATTCTCATCCAGTTGCCTTTTGGAGTTTAAAACCAAATTTTTCCAAACCATCAAACCCTGGGGTCTTGCATTTCCTCGACACTTTCTCCCACCCCCATGCACGGTCTGCACATCCACCTCCCCCACGGCCATTCCCAGGGAATGACCCCAAATCCCAGGATGCTCTGGATCCCCAGGAAGGGAGAGCAGCCCCATGAACTTCCCCCAGCCAGGGCCATGGGCCACCCCTGGCCATCCCTGGCCGGGCACGGTGGAGCAAACATCCATTTCTTTCTCTTGGAAGACACCCGGGGCGAAACGCTTGGAAGCGGCCCCGAAGGACATTCCAAGTCTGGCAGGAAAGCGGCCCCGCTCGTCTGGCAGGAGATGGGCTATTGTCTGTCCCGTGGCCGGCCGGGATTCCTCAGGTCCTGCCTGGAGAGGAAAATCTCCGTGTGTGTCTTTATTTTTTCCTCTGCCCTCCCAGGGGTGTCGCGGCTGCCGCTCGTGCCGGCGTTGCTCCTCTGGTGTTTCCTCCTCGGGTTTTTCCTTGTTTTGCCAAATTTCCTGGGCTCTGGTGGTGGGATGAGGTTTTTTTTTTGGGATGATTGGGCACCACGTTGGGGTCCTGAAGGGAAGAGATGTGGATGGAGAGCTTTGGGAGGGAGGAGAGCAAGAACTCCAGGAGCTGGGAGAACCTGATGGCAGGAGAGGGCGGGGTGATCCCGAAAATCTGGGCAACTCACCAAGGGTCTCCTTGCTGTCCCTGGGGTGGGATTGTCCCCAAAATTGAGGGGCAGGAGAGCCCTGAGGCAGCAGTGATGTGACATGGGGTGAGGATCTTGGTGGCTCTTGGACCCCCAAGATCCTGCAGTGCCAGCATCTTGGCATCTCTTGTTGCCACATCTCTTAGATCCCCAGACTCTTGAAGTTCTGGAATCTCACTGCCCTTGAATTCCCAAACTGCTGCAGTGCCAGGATCTCAACATCTGGATCCCAAACTACTGCAGTGCCAGGATCTCAACATCTGGATCCCAAACTTCCTGCAGCGCCAGGGTCTTGGTGTCCTCTTGTAATCCCAAATTCCTGCTGCGCTGGGATCTCAGCGTCTCTTGGATCCCCAAATTCCAGTTGTGCTGGAATCCCATTGCTTCTTGGATCCCCAACCTCTCTGCAGTGCGGGAATCTCAACATCTGGATCCCAAACTCCTGCAGTGCTGGCATCTCAACATCTCCTGGCATATCCTAGATCCCAAACTGTGGGATTTTGGAATTTCTTGGATCTCCAAGCTCCTGCAGTGCTGGGATTTGGCATCTCCTGGGTCCCAAACTCCTGCAGTGCCGGGATTTTGGCATCTCCTGGATCCCAAACTCCTGCAGTGCCGGGATTTTGGCATCTCCTGGATCCCAAACTCCTGCAGTGCTGGGATCTCAAGATCTGGATCCCAAGGTCTTGCAGTGCTGGCATCTCAACATCTCCTGCGCAATATCCTAGACCCAAACTGTGGGTTTTTGGAATCTTCTTGGATCTCCAAGCTCCTGCAGTGCCACAATTTTGGCATTCTTTGGATCCCAAACTCCTGCAGTGCCGGGATTTTGGCATCTCTTGGATCCCCAAACCGGTGCCGGGCAGGGTGGGGTTTTCTGGCACTCATTCCCTTTTCCCAGCCCTGGAGCTGTTCTGCTCCGCACAGCCGGGGCCGATAGGATCAGCCTGGCTGGCGGGCAGGAAGGGTGGCACGCCCACCGGGAGAATTGCAGACGTGCCGTTCGCGCGCCACAAACGGCAACACACAAGCTGCCACCATCCCCAAAATCTTGGAGCTGCAGGCTGGATTGGGAGGAAGGTGAAATATGGGAATTTCAGGGCTTTGCTGCTTGTGGGATGAGCCCCCAAAGAGCTGTGAGGAAGGAAGCATCCCATGAGGATTTGGGATCTGTTTCCATCCTCCGGGCTGGCGCTTTCCATCCCAACCCCATTCCCTCCCTTCCTCCCACCCTGGATTTAACAGGGAACATTAAAAACCAAGAAGATCCTTTCAAGTGGCCGGCCAGGCGATTGTTCCGTGCCCATTGTGTGCCCCAGGCAGCCCCGGAGCCCACACCTGAGACCCGCCCGCAATGAGATAACAGCGCGTTTTCCCCCTTTTCTCTTTTTTTTTTGTTTGCTCGGCGGGGTGGATGACAAACCCTCGAGGAGGCCTCTTTCAAACACGGCCTTATTAAAGCCTGGCCCCATTTTAAGAGTGAAACTTCCAGTGGCACTGGGAGGTGAAGCACAATGGGAACGGGAACCTGTGGGAGGCTGGGATGGGATTTTGTGCCTGCCTCAAACCGAAGCCATTGCTCTGTGCCGCGGTGCTCCTCTTGCAGCATCCCAAACCTACAAATTTGGATTTTTGCCTGGAAAAACACACCAAAAAGCCGGGAAAAATGGGGTTTCACACACACCTGAGGCGCTGTGCATTCCTGCCTCAGTTTCCCCATTTATAGCATCCCCACAAGGCCAATCCTTGCTGGAGTGGCACAGCTTTCCCACGGTCTGGTCCTTCCCGGTGATGGATTTTGGGGGCCGGGTGGCCCCGGCCAAGGTGAGCCGGGGCAGGAAAGGGGCGCCGCAGGATGCGGCAAGCCCCCGGGCAATGCGGGGCCGGGAGGAAACCCGGCGGGTTTGTTCGGCGGAGGGCGAGGGAACCGAGATTAAAAAAGGCCCGCTAAGATCAGAAAGGCTGGCGAGCACAGTGCCTATTGTGGAGCTGTCACACTTCCTTTACTTTATTGCTTTTGTCCAACACCCATTGTTCACTTCCTTTTGTCCCCTATTCACAGCCCTGGCTTTTCATTACCCAGCGCCTTGTTGTTTTCATTTCTTTTGTTTGAAGTTCCTGAGAGGAAGTTTTATTTTCAGCCGTTTGATTAATTCGCAGCTTGAGCCGGGCTTTGGTTTGTTATGTAATTGCTGCCCCCAAGCCGGGCGGCCCAGCTCAGCCCTCCCACCCCACTTTGCACCAAACTGGGTTAGGGGCTCCTGAGGGGGGTCTGGAGCTGAGAGGTGCTGGTTTGGGTGGCAGCCCCCAGGCAGGTGCTTTTCCTATTGCCAGAGCAGTCCCACAACCCTGATCCTGATTTCCAGGGTAATCCCTTCCTTAGCTGCCTCCTTTTCCCATTATTCTGGCTGAAAAAGCGAGGACAATCTTGTCCCCGTTCTCACTGTGTGGTGTGAGCTTTGGTGGCCCCAAAAGACAAATCCCTGTGGGCACCACCAATACTGGCACTCGCTCTTGGCAGCCTGGCACTTGGAGCAAGAGTGGGACACATTTTTGGGACAAACCCTATGGAACTCCAGTGTTGGGGTCCTCTACATTCCCTATAAAACTCATTGTCATTCCTGCACTGCCCGTCCGGCAGCGCTGGGATGGGGATTGGCACACACAGGGGTTTTGTGGGTCAGGAGAGCCATTCCTGGGCCAGGCCCTTGTTCTGGCAGGGCCTTGGTGGTGCTGTGCCAGGGACTCCTGAAGGAGCCGTTCTGGTGGCCAGTCCCAGGTCCATCTCATGGCAGGGACTCCTGAAGGAACCATTCTGATGGAGTCCCAGGTTCTTCCATGCCAAGGGGTTCCTGGAGGAACCGTTCTGGTGGCCAGTCCCAGTCCCATTGCATTCCAGGGTTTCTGGGAAGAACTGTTCTTGTGGCTGGTCTCAGGTCCATCTCAGGCAGGGACTCCCAGAGGAGCATTCTGGTGGCCCGTCCCAGTCCCAGTTTCTTCCATGCCAGGGTCTCCTGGAGGAACCGGTTCTGGTGGCCAGTCCCAGTCCCAGGTCCCTCTCATGCAAGGGGTTCCTGGAGGAACCGTTCTGGTGGCCAGTCCTGTCCAGCTCCCTCCCATGCCAGGGGTTCCTGGAGGAGCCATTCTGTGTGCCAGTCCCAGTCCATTGCATTCCAGGGATTACTGGAGGAACCGTTCTTGTGGCTGTCTCAGGTCCATCTCATGGCAGGGACTCCCAGAGGAAACCGTTCTGGTGGCCAGTCCTGGTCCTAGATCCATTCCATGCCGGGATTCCTGGAGGAGCCATTCTGGTGGCCAATCCCAGTCCCAGTCCCATTGCATTCCAGGGATTCCTGGAGAAACCGTTCTTGTGGCTGTCCCAGGTCCATCTCATGGCAGGGACTCCCAGAGGAGCCATTTTGGTGGCCAGTCCTGGTCCCATCCCGACCCAGGCGCTCCTGAGGAACCATTCGGTGGCCGATCCCAGGTTCTTCCCATGCCACGGGTTCCTGGAGGAGCCGTTCTGGTGGCCAGTCCTGGTCCCAGCTCCCTCTCATGCCAGGGGTTCCTGGAGGAGCCGTTTCTGGTGGCCGTCCCAGCCATTGCTGGGCAGGGCCAGGATTTCCCCTTCCCGTTGGATCGGAAACCCACGGCTGCTCGACGGCTTCTAGGCACGGCACCTGGAGCAGGGAGGGATCCCTGGCTTGTTGGTCCTGTCAACCCTGAGCTTGCTGGGTGTGATGAAGTCCCCTCATGTTGTCCCTCAATCCCAATCTCTGGGATCTCTGCGTTGCCTTTAGGAATTTATTCGCTCCATCCCAAGGTGTGAAGGTTGGTTTCCCAAGGATTGAGCCCCGAAAACCTGGGGAACTGGAAACAAGAGCTCCCAGGGCGTGGAAGGTCAGTTTCTCTGAAGTTTGATCCCCAAAAATCTGGAAAAGTGGGAACAAGAACTCCAGGGTGTGAAGGTTTGGTTTCTCTGAAGTTTGAGCCCCAAAAAAGCTGGAGAATTGGAACAAGAGGTCCCAGGGTGCGAAGGTTGGGTTCCCCAAGGATTGAGCCCCGAAAACCTGAAAACTGGGAACAAGAGCTCCAGGGTGTGAAGGGTCAGTTTCTCTGAGGTTGATCCCAAAAAATCTGGAAAAGTGGGAACAAGAACTCCAGGGTGTGAAGGGTTTGTTTCTCTGAGGTTTAGCCCCCAAAACCTGGAAAAAGTGGGAACAAGAAACTCCCAGGGTGTGAAGGTTTGGTTTCTCTGAGGTTTGAGCCCCAAAACCTGGCAAGAACCAGGAACAAGAAACTCCCAGGGTGTGAAGGGTTTGGTTTCTCTGAGGTTTGAGCCCCAAAAAACCTGGAGAACCAGGAACAAGAGCTCAGCTTTGCCCACGCAAACCCCAGGACTCTGTCCTTGCACCATGGGGCACCCCAGAGTGCGCCAGCTGGGAAGGGGTGCCCACACGCAGGGGTGGCCGTGGTGACGTCCCTGCTGTCCCCAGGAATGTCCATGAGGAGCCCCATCTCTCCACCCCCGGAGCTGGATGGAGCGGCGCCATGGTGAACTGCGCCGTCAAGACCGAGGAGAAGAAGGAGGGCGGCCCCGAGACCCCCCCGGGGCTGCCCCCCGCGCCGAGCCCCGCCCCACGACCCCCAGGGCCACCCCCCAGGATGGCACCGACCCCCAGGCCCTGCCACAGGTGGGTGTGACAAAGGTGGTGCTGCCCCAGCCCTGCTCCAGAGCCTCCATCCATGGACGAGGCGGTGGCTGCCTCCCCGCGTGGTTTTTCCTCATCCCGAGGAATTAGCACTGAAATTTGAGCTCTCCCAAGGTTATTGGGCCGCTCTTTGAGCTAAAAACCTGGAAAATCGGAACAAGATCTCCTAGGGTGAGAAGGGTTGGTTTCCCTGAGGATTGAGCCCCAAAAACCTGGAAAATCAGGAAAACAAGATCTCCCAGGGTGTGAAGGGTGGTTTCCCTGAGGATTGAGCCCCAAAAATCCAGAAAAGCGGGAACAAGAGCTCCCAGGTTGTGAAGGGTGGTTTCCCTGAGGATTGAGCCCCAAAAACCTGGAAAAGCAGGACAAGAGCTCCCAGGGTGTGAAGGGTTTGGTTTCCCTGAGGATTGAGCCCCAAAATCCTGGAAAAGCCAGGAACAAGAGCTCCCAGGGTGTGAAGGGTTGGTTTCCCTGAGGATGAGCCCCAAAAACCCAGAAAAGCAGGAACAAGATATCCAGGGTGTGAAGGTTGGTTTCCCCAAGGATTGAGCCCCAAAATCCTGGAAAAGCAGGAACAAAGAAGCTCCCAGGGTGTGAAGGGTTGGTTTCCTTGGGGATTGAGCCCCAAAAACCTGGAAAAGCAGGAACAAGAACTCAGCTCTGCCCATGGCAAACCTGGGGCTGCTTCTGGGTCATCCGTGGGCTTTGAGGCTTCACCTCCATGGTGGAACCCCCAGTGACCCCCTCCAGGTGTTTCCCCATCCCTTCAGCCTCCCTTTCCCATTGTCCTGGGTTTTCCCTCTCAGGGGACAACGGGAGAAAATTCCAGCATTTCCATGATGCTCTCTAGATGGGATTCAGGGAATGTGTCTGGCAGAGCGTGCTCCAGCTCCCAGCATCCCACCAGCGGGGGTGTCCCCTGCTGGGGGTGTCCCTGGGGGTGCAGTGACATTCTGTGTCCCTCAGGAATCCCGCTCTCCCACTGGGATGTCCCCGAGCCTCGGCGCTCCGCCTTTGATCCGGCCGGGAGCGCCCAGGAGAAGTGGACTTCAACAGGAACTCAAGGAAGGTGGGAAACGCTCCGAAGGGACCTCTTGGGATCCCTTCCCTGCCCCTCGGATTTCCCCAGAGCTGTGGGATGGACCGCAGCCGTGCTGCAGAGCCTTGGGGTGTGCTCACGTGGTGTGCTCTCCTCCGTCCCTGTCCCTGTCCCTGTCCCTGTCCCAGTGATGCCAACCATCGAGAAGCTGCTGGCCAGTGACTGGAAGGAGCGGCTGCTGGGCCGGAACACGGCTGAATCCAAGGAAGTAAAGTGGGATCCACCTCCACCAAGCTCCCTCCTGCCTCCCAGCTGGGAGCACCAAAGCAGGAGGGGAAATGTCCACATTTCGTATTTTTAAATTGTTTTTTTTTTTTTTGGAGGTGAGCATCTCTGCTGCCTCTGCATGGTGGGGTGTGTGCAGCGTGTGGATCTTTCCATTCCTCCCAGTCTGACATTCCCTGCTCACCCACTGGTGGCTCTGGTGGCTTTAGGACTCCTCTGCCTCGCATTTCCCACCCAAATCTTTCAATCTCCCCAGTGAAAGGAAATGGGAATTACACTCCTTAAACAAAAACCACCCCATCCCACCTTGTGCTGGACCCTCTCCCACCCCCTGACCCTCATCCAGTCCGGGTTTTTCCTCCGCCCAGGAACCCCAGGAGAGCCTTGGCAGAGAAGGAGCTGCAGCTGCTGGTGATGATCAACCAGCTTCCACGCTGCGGACAGCTGCTGACGGCGCCACTCGAGAGAAGAACCATGGCCAACCATGCTCTCGAGAAGCCAGGCAGCAGCAGATGGGAGCTGCACGGCGAGCAGCAGAGCAAGGTGGGGACCGCTCACCCCTTTGGATCAGCGATGTAAGTGCGGATCTTTCTGTTCCGCTCCCCAAGTCTGACATTCCCTGCTCACCCAGTGGTGGCTCTGGTGGAGATTTAGGACTTTCTGCCCACATTTCACCACCCCAAGTCTTCAATCTCCCCAGTTAGAGGAATGGACCCTTTTGCGTGATCGCGGACCACGAGCGGCTCTGGGTCCCGTTTGTGTTCCTGTCCCAAAAGCCCTCAGAGCTGGGAGGACCAAGGGTGGATGGAGATTGGGAGGTGAGCTCTCAAGATGAACCAAAGCACCCCAGCTACCCTCCCTGCCCTGTTGCTCTCCGCCTCCTTGAACACCAGGTTTCCTCTCCCAAGTGCAGGGGTGACACCGCTTCAACCGGCTGGGGTGTGACACACAGCCCTTGGTCCCTCGAGGGTGCGCTCAGGGACAAGCTCACTCCTCCTCCTGCCTTTTCCCACAGCCTGGGACCCTCCTTGCCCCCACCCCTTTTCCTGTTTGTGGTGCTGCTGGTGTCTGCCAGTTCTGTTCCTTGAATGTCCCAATGCCGCGTGTCCCCTCCGCAGACGCCAAGCAGCAGCAGCGCTCATGCCAAGCAGCAGCCCACAAGATCAAACCTCCTGCAGCAGCAGATTCCAGGTAAAGGCAGGGACACCTCTTGGTCCCTGTGGACCGCAGCCTCCCCGCGTCCTGCTGTGCCCAGCCGGGTGTGGCACTGTCCCGGCAGCGTTGAATCTGGTGTCCCCGTCCCCCATGCAGGTCAACATGCCCTACGTGATGATCCCCGCCTCACACCCCGGCACCAGCCCTGCCGCCAGTCCCCCGAGTCCCAGCTTGCGCTGCACCCTGCACGCCATCCCCCTGCAAACCGGGTGGTCGGAGGCTGTCCCAAAGCCCTGCGGGGTGGCCTGTCCCCAGGCGCGTCCCCTGTTGTCCCCAAGCGCTGTTCCCTCTGCTCCGCAAGTGATTACCCGGTGCAGTCCTGCAACACCACCCCTCGCGCCACGCTCAAGAGACCCGCGGGCCGGGCCACCTCCAGATGCAGGTACGGCCCCAAAAAACCCTGATCAGCCCACAAAAAACCCTGGGACAGCGCCTAAAAACCCCAAAAATCCTGGTACGGTTCCCAGAAGATCCTGGTCAAGCCGCCTCAAACCTGGTACAGACCCCAAAACCCCAAAAGTCCTGGTAACGGTTCCCCAGCAAAATCCTGGCATAGCCCCCAAAACCCCAAAAGTCCTGTAACGGCTTCCCCAAAAATCCGCAATAGCCCCCAAACCCCCCTTCAAACCCTGTACAGCCCCCAACCCTGGTACAGCCAAACCCTGGTAGCACCCCCTCAAACTTGGTACCAGATCCAAAAACCCTGGGACTGCCCACAAAAACGCTGGGACGCCCCCACAAAAACCCTGATACAAACCCAAAACACCTGACAGCCCCAAACCCCAAAATCCTGGTACAGCCCCAAAATCCCTGGTACAGCCCCCAAAAACCCTGGACAGCCGCCAAATCCCCTCCAAACCCGGTACAACCCCAAAAATGCCCTTTTCAACACGTCTGGTACAGCCCAAAAAACCCGCCCTTCAACCCCTTCATACAGGTCCCAAAAACCCTCCAGACTTTGGTACAGCCCCCAAAACCCTGATTACAGCCCCAAAAACCCTGTAAAGCCCCAAAACCCCTGGTACAGCCCCAAAACCTTGTACAGCCCCAAAAACCTTGGTACATACCCAAAAACCTTGGTAACGCCCCAAAACCTTGGTACAGCCCCAAAAAACATTGAGTATAACAGCCCCAAAAACCTTGGGTACAACACCCAAAAACCCTGCTTACATACCCAAAACCTTGGTACAGCCCAAAAACCTTGGTACAGCCCAAAAACCTTGGTACAGCCCCAAAAACCTTGGTACAGGCCCCAAAAACCCGTACATCCCCCCAAAACCCTGGTACAGCCCCAAACCCTCAGTACAGCCCCAAAAACCCTGGTACAGCACCAAAACCCCCTAGTACAGCCCCAAAAATGCCCTTCCAACCCCTGGTACAGAACACCAAACCCCAGTACACCGCCAAAACCCCCTGTACAAGCCCCCAAAAACCTGGTACATCCCAAAAACCCTGGTACAGGCGCCCAAAAAACCCTGGGTACATCCAACAAAAAAACCGCTGGTACAGCCCCATAAACCCTGGTAACAGCCCCCCAAACCCCAGTACAGCCCCCAAAACCCTGGTACAGCCCCAAAAAATGCCTTTCCACCCCTGGTACAGAACCAAACCCCGACAAGCCCCAAAAACCCCCAAACCCCGCGGCTCGGGGCTTGGGCAGCTCCTCACCCCCCATCCCTCACGCTCCTCCTCCTCAGGAGACTCGCAGCGCGAACAGCTGACGGCCCAAGCCCAAAGGCCCCGAGCTGCCCAGCGCCTCCAGTTTCCCAGTTTGAAGATGAAGCGCGCCATGGCCCTGGCACCAGGCCAACGGGCCAGCAGGGAGCTGCAGAGCCAGCCCCTCAACCTCCCGCTGGGAGGTGGGACACGAGGGACAGCCCCGTCACAACCTGCGCTGTGCCCACCGCCCCGGGGACGGCTGGGATGGCGTCGAGGGTGGGTCAGGGTCTGAGGGGTTGGCCGCACTGGACACTGATGGGTGCCCATTTCGGGATTGGGTTTGAGTGTCAGTGGGTACCACTGGCATCTGATGGTGCCCAATTGGGATGGGTTGAGGGGTTCAGCGGGTTGTGCCCAATGGCACTGACGGGTGCCCATTGTGGTGGTTGAGTGGTCAGCAGGTGATCCACTGCACTATGGGTGCCCATGGGGGTGGTCATATGAGTGGTCAGTGGGGTGACCAATGGCAGGATGGGTGCCATGGGATGGGTGAGTGGTCAGTGGGGTACCACTGCAGCTGATGGGTGGCCCATGGGCGTGGGTACTCTGGGGGGGTTCAGCAAGCATGGCCACTGGCACTGATGGGTGCCCATGGGGTTGGGCACTGTGAGTGGTCAGTGAGATGACCACTGCACTGAACGGTGCTCATAGGATGGGTACTCTGGGCGTCAGTGGGGTGACCCAATTGCACAGATGGTCCCATGGGGTCAGCTGCTTGAGTGACACAAGTGAGATGACCACTGGCACTGATGGAGTGCCCATGGGGTCAGTGCTGGTATACCAGTGAGATGACCACTGCACTGATGGTGCCATGAGGCTGGTTGAGTGCAGCAGAGTGACCGCTGGCACTGACGGTCCCATAAGGGTGGGTTGGTTGAATGGTCAGCAGAGTGACCAAAATGGCACGACAGGTGCCCATTGGGATGGTTGAATGTCAGTGGTGACCACTGGGCACTGATGGTGCCA
Organism: Sporophila hypoxantha; assembly: GCA_002167245.1. Classification (NCBI taxonomy): domain Eukaryota; kingdom Metazoa; phylum Chordata; class Aves; order Passeriformes; family Thraupidae; genus Sporophila; species Sporophila hypoxantha. The sequence goes on from NDFG01000021.1 coordinate 473,122, forward strand.
TGATGTGGGTACTCTGGGCTCAGTGGGTGACCATGGCCTGACGGGTAGCCCGTGTCTCTGCCAGGATTCCTGGGAAGAGGCGATGCCATCACCAAAGCCATCCGACGACGCGCGGCAGCTGCTGCACGCCACGGCGCCGCCATGGAGGGCTCAACTGGAGCAGCCCCTTACCGCCAAGGTGAGGGTCACTCCGTGCGTTCACCGTCCCCTCCTGCCACCCAGCTGTCACCCAGGCACAGCTTGTCCCCAGGCTGGGGCTGGCTCCTGACCCGCTGTTCTGGCAAGGCAGCCTGTTTGGCATTGACTTCCTCCCCGGTTGAAGGAGCGGATGGAGGACACCCCGCCACAGCGGCTGGACGAGGCTCTGCTTGAGGCTGCCGAGATTGGACGTGAAGGGTGCCAGAGCATGGTGGTACCCCAGGTGGCACTGTCCTCTTGCGTCGTGCCTCATCCCGCGTGTCCCCGCAGGCTCCCGGCACTTTCCCGGAGTCCAGGAACAACAACCACATCAAGGGCCCATGAACGCATTCATGGTGTGGCCAAGGACGCAGGCGCAGGAAGATCCTGCAGGCGTTCCCAGACATGCACAAACTCCAGCATCAGCAAGATCCGGGTGAGACCTGGGGCAGGGCCCCTCTGCAACCCCTGGAGGGAATGGGAACGAGATTCTGGGAATGGGCAATCCCTTCCTGCACCCCTGGAGGATGGGAATTGAGGTCCTGGGACAGGGGAATTCCCCTGAAGGAATGGGATGAATCCTGGGCGGAGCCCTCTGCAGCCCCTGGAGGGATGGGAACGAGATCTGGGAATGGGGGATCCCCTCTGCAGACCCTAAAGAATGGGAATGAGATCTGGGATGGGGATACCCTTCGGCAGCCCCTGAAGGGATGGGAACAAGATCCTGCGAAATGGGGATCCCTTCTGCAGCCCACTGAGGGATGGAACGAGATCTGGGAATGGGGGATCCCTCTGGCAGCCCATGAGGGAGGGAACGAGATCTGGGGATGAAGGAATCCACTCTGCATCTGCACTGAGCGGATGGAAAATGAAGATCCTGGGCAGAGATCCCCTCTGCATTCCCCTGGAGGATGAATGAGGTCTGGGGGTAGGATCTCCTCTGCAGCCTGGAGGGATGGGAACGAGATTCTGGGGATGGGGGGATCCCTTCTTGCAGCCATGGAGGATGGGAATGAGGTCGCTGGACAGGGGAATTCCCCCCCTGAAAGGAATGGGAATGAGATCGCTGGGGTAGGATCTCCTCTGCCAGGCCCGGAGGGATGGGAATGAGATCTGGGGATGAGGGATCCATTGCATCTGCATGGAGGGATGGAAATGAGAATCCTGGGGCAAGGAGTCCCCGTCTGATCCCCACAAGATCCTGGGGCAGGAGATCCCCTCTTTTTGCATCCCCTGGAGGGATGGGATGAGATCCAGGGACAGGGGATCCATTCTACATCCCCTGGAGGGATGGGAAACTAAGGCCTGGGATGGGGGAATCCCTCTGAAATCTCATGGAGGGACTCCCTGACTTGGAGAAGGTCAGGGAATGAGGGGAGAATCTTCGGAGGGAAGGTCAGGGAATGAGGGGATGAATACTCTAGGAAAAGTCCAGGGAATGAGGGATGAATCTCGGAGGGAAAGTCCCAGGGAAGAGGGGATGAATCCTCTGGAGGTGCCAGAGGAAAGTCTGGGAATGAGGAGAGGAATGCCTGGAAATGCCCGGGGAAATTTTCAGGGAACTGTCCCGTATTCCAGAACCAAGCAGCAGCCGGCGTGGCTCCCACCAAGCACGCTGTAAATCCAAGGCGCCATTCCCACAAGCACATCATTCCATTAACATCATTATTAACGTCAACCAACAGCACGCAAACCAACCTCCGGGATGGGTTCACCTGATCCTCCTCGCTCAAGGCCAGGCTGTGCCGGACGGTCTCCCTTCCCCACGCAGGAATCACCGCGGAAATCCATGTCCAAACCAAAGGAGAACAAAGCAGCCCCTACTAACGAGGAGCAGGCGGCGGCTGAGCGGCAAGCACCTGGAGAAGAACCCGGACTACAAATACAAACCGCGGCCAAGCGCACCTGCATCGTGGAGGGCAAGCGGCTGCGCGTGGGCGAGTACAAGGCTCTGATGAGGGAACCCGGCCCAGGACGCCAGGCCAGGGCCTTAACTTGATAGGGTTTAATTGATAAGGGGGATTGATAAGGGGATTGATAAAGGGAAGGTGGTAAGGGGGGATGGGTAAAAGGGGATTGGTAAAGGGGGATTGATTAAGGGAGGTTGGTAAAGGGGGGATTGGTAAAGGGGATTGGTAAGGGGGAAGTGTAAAGGTGGATTGATAAGGGAGATTTGGTAAAGGGGGGCTTGATAAAGGGATACAGAAGGGGG
>NDFG01000021.1:475535-498546 GCA_002167245.1 Sporophila hypoxantha
TTGCCTTTTGGAGTTTAAAACCAAATTTTTCCAAACCATCAAACCCTGGGGTCTTGCATTTCCTTCCCCACCTTTCTCCCACCCCCATGCACGGTCGGCACATCCCACCTCCCCCACGGCCATTCCCAGGGAATGACCCCAAATCCCAGGATGCTCTGGATCCCCAGGGAAGGGAGAGCAGCCCCATGAACTTCCCCCAGCCAGGGCCATGGGCCATCCCTGGCCATCCCTGGCCGGGCACGGTGGAGCAAACATCCATTCTTTTCTCTTGGAAGACACCCGGGGCGGAAACGCTTGGAAGCGGCCCCGAAAGGACATTCCAAGTCTGGCAGGAAAGCGGCCCCGCTCGTCTGGCAGGAGATGGGCTATTGTCTGTCCCGGTGGCCGGCCGGGATTCCTCAGGTCCTGCCTGGAAGAGGAAAATCTCCGTGTGTGTCTTTATTTTTTCCTCTGCCCYCTCCCAGGGGTGTCGCGGCTGCCGCTCGTGCCGGCGTTGCTCCTCTGGTGTTTCCTCCTCRGGTTTTTCCTTGTTTTGCCAAATTTCCTGGGCTCTGGTGGTGGGATGAGGTTTTTTTTTTGGGATGATTGGGCACCACGTTGGGGTCCTGAAGGGAAGAGATGTGGATGGAGAGCTTTGGGAGGGAGGAGAGCAAGAACTCCAGGAGYTGGGAGAACCTGATGGGCAGGACAGGGCGGGGTGATCCCGAAAATCTGGGCAACTCACCAAGGGTCTCCTTGCTGTCCCTGGGGTGGGATTGTCCCCAAMTTGAGGGGCAGGAAGAGCCCTGAGGCAGCAGTGATGTGACATGGGGTGAGGGATCTTGGTGGCTCTTGGACCCCCAAGATCCTGCAGTGCCAGCATCTTGGCATCTCTTTGTTGCCACATCTCTTAGATCCCCAGACTCTTGAAGTTCTGGAATCTCACTGCCCCTTGAATTCCCAAACTGCTGCAGTGCCAGGATCTCAACATCTGGATCCCAAACTACTGCAGTGCCAGGATCTCAACATCTGGATCCCAAACTCCTGCAGCGCCAGGGTCTTGGTGTCTCTTGGATCCCAAATTCCTGCTGCGCTGGGATCTCAGCATCTCTTGGATCCCCAAATTCCAGTTTGTGCGGGAATCCCATTGCTTCTTGGATCCCCAAACTCCTGCAGTGCCGGGATCTCAACATCTGGATCCCAAACTCCTGCAGTGCTGGCATCTCAACATCTCCTGGCAATCCTAGATCCCAAACTGTGGGATTTTTGAATTTCTTGGATTCCAAGCTCCCTGCAGTGTGGGATTTGGATCTCCTGGGTCCCAAACTCCTGCAGTGCCGGGATTTTGGCATCTCCTGGATCCCAAACTCCTGCAGTGCCGGGATTTTGGCATCTCCTGGATCCCAAACTCCTGCAGTCTGGGATCTCAAGATCTGGATCCCAAGGTCTTGCAGTGCTGGCATCTCAACATCTCCTGGCATATCCTAGATTCCCAAACTGTGGGTTTTTGGAATCTCTTGGATCTCCAAGCTCCTGCAGTGCCACAATTTTGGCATCTCTTGGATCCCAAACTCCTGCAGTGCCGGGATTTTGGCATCTTTGGATCCCCAAACCGGTGCCGGCAGGTGGGGTTTTCTGGCACCTCATCCCCTTTTCCCAGCCCCTGGAGCTGTTCTGCTCCGCACAGCCGGGGCCGATAGGATCAGGCCTGGCTGGCGGGCAGGAAGGGTGGCACGGCCACCGGGAGAATTGCAGGACGTGCCGTTCGCGGCCACAAACCGGSAACACACAAGCTGCCACCATCCCCAAAATCTTGGAGCTGCCAGGCTGGGATTGGGAGGAAAGGTGAAATATGGGAATTTCAGGGCTTTGCTGCTTGTGGGATGAGCCCCCAAAGAGCTGTGAGGGAAGGAAGCATCCCATGAGGATYTGGGATCTGTTTCCATCCTCCGGGCTGGCGCTTTCCATCCCAACCCCATTCCCTCCCTTCCTCCCCACCCTGGATTTAACAGGGAACATTAAAAACCAAGAAGATCCTTTCAGTGCCGTGCCAGGGCGATTGTTCCGTGCCCATTGTGTGCCCCAGGCAGCCCCGGAGCCCACACCTGAGACCCGCCCGCAATGAGATAACAGCGCGTTTTCCCCCTTTTCTCCTTTTTTTTTTTGTTTGCTCGGCGGGGTGGATGACAAACCCTCGAGGAGGCCTCTTTCAAACACGGCCTTATTAAAGCCTGGCCCCATTTTAAGAGTGAACTTCCAGTGGCACTGGGAGGTGAAGCACAATGGGAACGGGACCTGTGGGAGGGCTGGGTGGGATTTTGTGCCTGCCTCAAACCAAAGCCATTGCTCTGTGCCGTGGTACTCCTCTTGCAGCATCCCAAACCCACAAAATTTGGATTTTTGCCTGGAAAAAACACCAAAAAAGCCGGGGAAAAATGGGGTTTCACACACACCTGAGGCGCTGTGCATTCCTGCCTCAGTTTCCCCATTTATAGCATCCCCACAAGGCCAATCCTTGCTGGAGTGGGCACAGCTTCCCACCGGGTCTGGTCCTTCCCGGTGATGGATTTTGGGGGCCGGGTGGCCCCGGCCAAGGTGAGCCGGGGCAGGAAGGGGCGCCGCAGGATGCGGCAGCCCCCGGGCAATGCGGGGCCGGGAGGAAACCCGGCGGGTTTGTTCGGCGGAGGGCGAGGGAACCGAGATTAAAAAAAGGCCCGCTAAGATCAGAAAGGCTGGCGAGCACAGTGCCCTATTGTGGAGCTGTCACACTTCCCTTTACTTTATTGCTTTTGTCCAACACCCCATTGTTCCACTTCCTTTTGTCCCCTATTCACAGCCCTGGCTTTTCATTACCCAGCCGGCCTTGTTGTTTTCATTTCTTTTGTTTGAAGTTCCTGAGAGGAAGGTTTTATTTTCAGCCGTTTGATTAATTCGCAGCTTGAGCCGGGCTTTGTTTGTTATGTAATTGCTGCCCCCAAGCCGGGCGGCCCAGCTCAGCCCTCCCCACCCCACTYTGCACCCCCAAACTGGCTTTAGGGGCTCCTGAGGGGGGTCTGGGAGCTGAGAGGGTGCTGGGTTTGGGGTGGCAGCCCCCAGGCAGGTGCTTTTCCTATTGCAGAGCAGTCCCACAACCCTGATCCTGATTCCAGGGTAAATCCCTTCCTTAGCTGCCTCCTTTTCCCATTATTCTGGCTGAAAAGCGAGGACAATGCTTGTCCCCGTTCTTGCTGTGTGGTGTGAGGCTTGGTGGCCCCAAAAGGCAAATCCCTGTGGGCACCACCGATCCTGGCACTCGCTCTTGGCAGCCCTGGCACTCGGAGCGAGGAGTGGGGCACATTTTTTGGGGACAAACCTTATGGAACTCCAGTGTTTGGGGTCCTCTACGTTCCCTATCAAACTCATTGTCATTCCTGCAGTGCCCGTCCAGCAGCACTGGGATGGGGATTGGCACCCACAGGGGTTTGTGGGGTCAGGGAGAGCCATTCCTGGGGCCAGGCCCTTGTTCTGGCAGGGCCTTGGTGGTGCTGTGCCAGGGACTCCTGAAGGAGCCGTTCTGGTGGCCAGTCCCAGGTCCATCTCATGGCAGGGACTCCTGAAGGAACCATTCTGATGGCCAGTCCCAGGTTCTTCCCATGCCAGGGGTTCCTGGAGGAACCGTTCTGGTGGCCAGTCCCAGTCCCATTGCATTCCAGGGTTTCCTGGAGGAACTGTTCTTGTGGCTGGTCTCAGGTCCATCTCATGGCAGGGACTCCCAGAGGAGCCATTCTGGTGGCCCGTCCCAGTCCCAGTTTCTTCCCATGCCAGGGTCTCCTGGAGGAACCGTTCTGGTGGCCAGTCCCAGTCCCAGGTCCCTCTCATGCCAGGGGTTCCTGGAGGAACCGTTCTGGTGGCCAGTCCTGGTCCCAGCTCCCTCCCATGCCAGGGGTTCCTGGAGGAGCCATTCTGGTGGCCAGTCCCAGTCCCATTGCATTCCAGGGATTACTGGAGGAACCGTTCTTGTGGCTGGTCTCAGGTCCATCTCATGGCAGGGACTCCCAGAGGAACCGTTCTGGTGGCCAGTCCTGGTCCTAGATCCATTCCATGCCGGGGATTCCTGGAGGAGCCATTCTGGTGGCCAATCCCAGTCCCAGTCCCATTGCATTCCAGGGATTCCTGGAGAAACCGTTCTTGTGGCTGGTCCCAGGTCCATCTCATGGCAGGGACTCCCAGAGGAGCCATTTTGGTGGCCAGTCCTGGTCCCATCCCGACCCAGGCGCTCCTGGAGGAACCATTCTGGTGGCCCATCCCAGGTTCTTCCCATGCCAGGGGTTCCTGGAGGAGCCGTTCTGGTGGCCAGTCCTGGTCCCAGCTCCCTCTCATGCCAGGGGTTCCTGGAGGAGCCGTTCTGGTGCCGTCCCAGCCATTGCTGGGCAGGGCCAGGATTTCCCCTTCCCGTTGGATCGGGAAACCCRYGGCTGCTCCGACGGCTTTCTAGGCACGGCACCTGGAGCAGGGAGGGATCCCTGGGCTGTTGGTCCCTGTCACCCTGAGCTTGCTGGGTGTGGCATGAAGGTCCCTCATGTTGTCCCTCAATCCCANCCTGGAGCAGGGAGGGATCCCTGGGCTGTTGGTCCCTGTCACCCTGAGCTTGCTGGGTGTGGCATGAAGGTCCCTCATGTTGTCCCTCAATCCCARTCTCTGGGATCTCTGCGTTGCCTTCAGGAATTGATTCCTCCATCCCAAGGTGTGAAGGGTTGGTTTCCCCAAGGATTGAGCCCCGAAAACCTGAAAAACTGGGAACAAGAGCTCCCAGGGCATGAAGGGTTGGTTTCTCTGAAGTTTGGGCCCCAAAATCCTGGAGAATTGGGAACAAGAGCTCTCAGAGTGTGAAGGTTTTGTTTCCCTGAGGATTGAGCCCCAAAAACCTGGGGAACTGGAAACAAGAGGTCCCAGGGTGTGAAGGGTTGGGTTCCCTGAGGATTGAGCTCCAAAAATCTGGAAAAGTGGGAACAAGATCTCCCAGGGTGTGAAGGGTCAGTTTCTCTGAAGTTTGAGCCCCAAAAATCTGGAAAAGTGGGAACAAGAACTCCCAGGGTGTGAAGGGTTGGTTTCTCTGAAGTTTGAGCCCCAAAAATCTGGAAAAGTGGGAACAAGAGCTCCCAGGGTGTGAAGGGTCAGTTTCTCTGAAATTTGATCCCCAAAAACCTGGAAAAGTGGGAACAAGAACTACCAGGGTGTGAAGGGTTTGGTTTCTCTGAGGTTTGAGCCCCAAAAACCTGGAGAACCAGGAACAAGAACTCCCAGGGTGTGAAGGGTTTGGTTTCTCTGAGGTTTGAGCCCCAAAAACCTGGAGAACCAGGAACAAGAGCTCAGCTTTGCCCATGGCAAACCCCAGGGACTCTGTCCTTGCACCATGGGGCACCCCAGAGTGGCGCCAGGCTGGGAGAGGGGTGCCCACACGCAGGGGTGGCCGTGGTGACGTCCCTGCTGTCCCCAGGATGTCCATGAGGAGCCCCATCTCTCCACCCCCGGAGCTGGATGGAGCGGGCGCCATGGTGAACTGCGCCGTCAAGACCGAGGAGAAGAAGGAGGGCGGCCCCGAGACCCCCCCGGGGGCTGCCCCCAGCRCCGAGCCCCGGCCCCACGACCCCCCAGGGCCACCCCCCAGGGATGGCACCGACCCCCAGGCCCTGCCACAGGTGGGTGTGACAAAGGTGGTGCTGCCCCCAGCCCTGCTCCAGAGCCTCCATCCCATGGACGAGGCGGTGGCTGCTCCCCCGCGTGGTTTTTCCTCATCCCGAGGAATTAGCACTGAAATTTGAGGCTCTCCCAAGGTTTATTGGGCCGCTCTTTTGAGCCTAAAAACCTGGAAAATCGGGAACAAGATCTCCTAGGGTGAGAAGGGTTGGTTTCCCTGAGGATTGAGCCCCAAAAACCTGGAAAAGCGGGAACAAGAGCTCCCAGGGTGTGAAGGGTTGGTTTCCCCGAGGATTGAGCCCCAAAAACCTGGAAAAGCATGAACAAGAGTTCCCAGAGTGTGAAGGGTTGGTTTCCCCAAGGATTGAGCCCCAAAAACCTGGAAAATCAGGAACGAGAGCTCAGCTCTGCCCATGGCAAACCTGGGGCTGCTCTGGGGTCATCCCTGGGCTTTGAGGGCTTTACCTTCAGTGTGGAACCCCCAGTGACCCCCTCCAGGTGTTYCCCATCCCTTCAGCCTCCCTTTCCCATTGTCCTGGGGTTTTCCCTCTCAGGGGACAACGGGAGAAAATTCCAGCATTTCCATGATGCTCTCTAGATGGGATTCAGGGAATGTGCCTGGCAGAGCGTGCTCCAGCTCCCAGCATCCCACCAGSYGGGGRTGTCCCCTGCTGGGGGTGTCCCTGGGGGTGGCAGTGACATTCTGTGTCCCTCAGGAATCCCGCTCTCCCACTGGGGATGTCCCCGAGCCCCGGCGCTCCGCCTTTGATCCGGCCGGGAGCGGCCAGGAGAAGCTGGACTTCAACAGGAACCTCAAGGAAGGTGGGAAACGCTCCCAAGGGACCTCTTGGGATCCCTTCCCTGCCCCTCGGGATTTCCCCAGAGCTGTGGGATGGACCGAGCCATGCTGCAGAGCCTTGGGATGTGCTCACGTGGTTGTCCTCTCCTCCCTGTCCCCGTCCCTGTCCCTGTCCCCAGTGATGCCAACCATCGAGAAGCTGCTGGCCAGTGACTGGAAGGAGCGGCTGCTGGGCCGGAACACGGCTGAATCCAAGGAAGTGAAAGGTGGGATCCACCTCCACCAAGCTCCCTCCTGCSTCCCAGCTGGGAGCACCAAAGCAGGAGGGGAAATGTCCACATTTCGTATTTTTAAATTGTTTTTTTTTTTTTTGGAGGTGAGCATCTCTGCTGCCTCTGCATGGTGGGTGTGGTGCAGCGTGTGGGGATCTTTCCATTCCTYCCCAGTCTGACATTCCCTGCTCACCCACTGGTGGCTCTGGTGGCTTTAGGACTCCTCTGCCTCGCATTTCCCACCCCAAAGTCTTCAATCTCCCCAGTGAAAGGAAATGGGAATTACACTCCTTAAACAAAACCACCTCCATCCCACCTTGTGCTTGACCCTCTCCCCACCCCCTGACCCTCATCCAGTCGGGTTTTTCCTCCCCCAGGAACCCAGGAGAGCCTGGCAGAGAAGGAGCTGCAGCTGCTGGTGATGATCAACCAGCTGTCCACGCTGCGGGACCAGCTGCTGACGGCGCACTCGGAGCAGAAGAACATGGCCACCATGCTCTTCGAGAAGCAGCAGCAGCAGATGGAGCTGGCACGGCAGCAGCAGGAGCAGGTGGGGACCGTCACCCCTTTGGGATCAGCGTGTGGGGATCTTTCYGTTCCTCCCCAGTCTGACATTCCCTGCTCACCCAGTGGTGGCTCTGGTGGATTTAGGACTTTTCTGCCTCACATTTCACACCCCAAAGTCTTCAATCTCCCCRGTTAGAGGAATGGATCCCTTTGGGATCGCGGGACCACAAGTGGCTCTGGGGTCCTGTTTTGTGTTCCTGTCCCAAAGCCCTCAGAGCTGGGAGGACCAAGGGTGGATGGAGATGGGGGTTGAGCTCCTCAAGATGAACAAAGCACCCCAGSTACCTCCTGCCTGTGCTCTCCTGCTCCTTGAACACCAGGTTGTCCTCTCCCAAGGGCAGGGGTGACACCGCTGTCACASCTGGGGTGTGACACACAGCCCTTGTGTCCCTCGAGGTGGCTCAGGGACAGCTCAGCTCCTCCTCCTGCCCTTCCCACAGCCCTGGGGACCCTCTGCCACCCTTTCTTTGTGGTGCTGGCTGGGTTCTGCCAGGTTCTGTCCTTGATGTCCCCAATGCCGCTGTCCCCTCYGCAGATCGCCAAGCAGCAGCAGCAGCTCATCCAGCAGCAGCACAAGATCAACCTCCTGCAGCAGCAGATCCAGGTAAAGGCAGGGGACACCTCTGTCCCTGTGACCGCAGCCTCCCCGCGTCCTGCTGTGCCCAGCCGGGGGTGGCACTGCCCGGCAGCGTTGATCTGGTGTCCCCGTCCCCTCCAGCAGGTCAACATGCCCTACGTGATGATCCCCGCCTTCACCCCCGGCCACCAGCCCCTGCCGGTCACCCCCGAGTCCCAGCTGGCGCTGCCCCTGCAGCCCATCCCCTGCAAACCGGGTGAGTCGGGGCTGTCCCAGCCCTGCGGGGTGGCCTTGTCCCCCAGGCGCGTCCCTGTTGTCCCCAAGCGCTGTCCCTCTGCTCCCGCAGTGGATTACCCGGTGCAGCTCCTGCACAGCCCCCCTCCTGCCACGCTCAAGAGACCCGCGGGCCCGGGCCACCTCCAGATGCAGGTACGGCCCYAAAAACCCTGGSACAGCYCCAAAAACCCTGGSACAGCYCYAAAAACCCCAAAAATCCTGGTACGGTTCCCCAGAAATCCTGGTACAGCCCCTCAAACCCTGGTACAGACCCCAAAACCCCAAAAGTCCTGGTACRGTTCCCCARAAATCCTGGCATAGCCCCCAAAACCCCAAAAGTCCTGGTACGGTTCCCCAAAAATCCTGGCATAGCCCCCAAAACCCCCTTCAAACCCTGGTACAGCCCCCAAACCCTGGTACAGCCCCAAAACCCTGGTACAGCCCCTCAAACCTTGGTACAGATCCAAAAACCCCTGGGACTGCCCCAAAAAACCCTGGGACAGCCCCCCAAAAACCCTGATACAACTCCAAAAACCCTGGGACAGCCCCAAAAACCCCAAAATCCCTGGGACAGCCCCAAAATCCCTGGGACAGCCCCAAAATCCCCTCCAAACCCTGGTACAACCCCAAAAATGCCCTTCAACCTCTGGTACAGCCCCAAAACCCCCTCCAAACCCTGGTACAATCCTAAAATGCCCTTCAACCTCTGGTACAGCCCCAAAACCCGCCTTCAACCCCTCATACAGTCCCAAAAACCCCTCCAGACTTTGGTACAGCCCCCAAAACCCTGATACAGCCCCAAAAACCCTGGTACAGCCCCAAAAACCCTGGTACATACCCAAAAACCCTGGTACATACCCAAAAACCCTGGTACAGCCCCAAAAACCCTGGTACAGCCCCCAAACCCCAGTACAGCCCCCAAACCCCTGGTACAGCCCCAAAAATGTCCTTCCACCCCTGGTACAGAACCCAAACCCCAGTACAGCCCCAAAACCCCTGGTACATCCCCAAACCCTGGGCTGGGGCTCTGGGGGCAGCTCCTCACCCCCTATCCCTCCCTCCCTCCCTCCTCAGGAGACCTCGCAGCCGCTGAACCTGACGGCCAAGCCCAAAGGCYCCGAGCTGCCCAGCGCCTCCAGTTCTCCCAGTTTGAAGATGAGCGGCTGCCAGGCCCTGGCACCGAGCCACGGGGCCAGCAGGGAGCTGCAGAGCAGCCCCTCCAACCTCCCGCTGGGTGGGGACACGAGGGACAGCCCCGTCACCCTGCGCTGTGCCACCGCCCGGGGCACGGCTGGGATGGGCAGGGTGGGGTCAGTGCTGGGGGGTGGCCACTGGCACTGATGGGTGCCCATTGGGATGGGTTGAGTGGTCAGTGGGGTGACCACTGGCACTGATGGGTGCCCATTGGGATGGGTTGAGGGGTCAGCGGGGTGGCCAATGGCACTGACGGGTGCCCATTGGGGTGGGTTGAGTGGTCAGCAGGGTGACCACTGGCACTGATGGGTGCCCATGGGGGTGGGTGCTATGAGTGGTCAGTGGGGTGACCAATGGCAGTGATGGGTGCCCATTGGGATGGGTTGAGTGGTCAGTGGGGTGACCACTGGCACTGATGGGTGCCCATGGGGTGGGTACTCTGGGGGGTCAGCAGCATGGCCACTGGCACTGATGGGTGCCCATGGGGTGGGCACTGTGAGTGGTCAGTGAGATGACCACTGGCACTGACGGGTGCTCATAGGGATGGGTACTCTGGGGGTCAGTGGGGTGACCAATGGCACAGATGGGTGCCCATGGGGTCAGTGCTGTGAGTGACCAGTGAGATGACCACTGGCACTGATGGGTGCCCATGGGGTCAGTGCTGTGAGTGACCAGTGACGCACCACCTCCGACGCCCGCAAGGCAGGGCACACAAGGTGTCCTTACCAATCCCCCTTATCAATCCCCCCTTATCATCCCCCTTATCATATTCCCCCTTTATCAATTCCCCCCTTTTTCAATCCCCAATATCAAACCCCCTTACCAATCCCCTCTTACCAATTCCCATTATCAAAATTCCCTATTTATCATTACCCTATCAAGTAACCCTGCCTGTCATCCTGGCACTGGTTTCCTCATAATCCCCCGTACCAATCCCTCCTTAAGTCAACCCCACTTACCATACCCCCTTACCCACGTCGTCCTTATCAAATTCCCCATCTGCAATCTCCTCCTTCTCAAATCCCCCTTTACCAATTCCCCTTATTAATCCTTCCCCCTTACCCAAATCCCCTCTACCAATCCCCTTGCCAATCCCCCCTTTACCAACCCCTTCCTTTATCAATCCCCTTACGATCCCCTTACTATCAATCCCTTAATCAATTACCCTATCAAGTAGCCCTTGAGCCTGGCATGGCTGGCACCAGTTTCCTCAATCATGCCCCTTTACCATTCCCCCTTAATCAAATCCCTCCTTATCAATCCCCGCTTCCAATCCCCCCACTTACTACCCCTCCCTTTATCAATCTCCTTTACCAATCCCCCTTACCAATTCCCTCTTACCAATCCCGCTTTTTCAATCCCCTTAACTTACGCCTAATCACAAGTAGCCCTGCCTTGTCGTACCACACAGTTTATCAACTACATAATCCCCCCTTATCCAACCCCACTTACCAACCCCCCTTCATCAATCCGTCTGTACGCCCTTGCGGTGTATGGCCCATCATTGGATTCCATAGCCTCCCTACCAATCTCCCTTACCTTCAATCCATCGCTTAAAAAATTTCCCCCAACCATATACTCCAGAGATAGAAACTCCCCATTATAGCACTATCCCCTTCACTCACAATACCGGTGTGGAGGCGTGTCTCATTCAGAGTCTTCGAGTCAACCACATGCCTGAATGCATCCTGGCCGCCTGGTAGCTTCCCACGTACAATCCCCCCTTTACAATCCCTTTACCATTCGGCGGATCAGCAAGCACTATACCAGAATACCCAGTTTTCACCACAGGTTCAGCCGTAATGCAGAGCGCTTCCCATGGGGCTCCACACTCCACACGATGAGCCCCGTAAACACAACTCCCCCCTTATATACAAATCCAACCTGGTGGATTATACCCTCTCCTTAACCAATCCCCCTTTTACCAATAACGCCCCTTGCTTTACCCAGACCGTTTCCTGTTATCAAGATAAACGCCCCGTTGACCCAGAAGTGTCCCCCCTTTATCAATCCCCTTAATCTAATTAACCCTATCCAGAATAGCCCTGCCTGTTGTCCCTGACAACATAATCCACTCATAAAAATCACCTCCTTCATCGAGCCACAAAAACGACTTACAACCCCTTACAATCCCCGCCTTGCGAGATAATCCCCATTTATCAAGCCAACACGCTTAAACCTCAACTCCACGTTTGGAGTCGTAAGTTGACACACCTTAGCACATTCCCGGCCTGTTACCAATTCCCGTGGCTTTGACTTACAACTCCCCTTGAACAAACGGAACCTTCTCCCTTTAATGCCCCAACTCCCCTTTACCAATCCCCTTTCTACCCAATACCAACCTGGCCAATTACCAAAGTTGGAACCTCCCTTTATAATCCCCCTTATCAATCCCCTATCAATTACCCTATCAAGTAGCCCTGAAACGACCCTGGCGACGCATGAAGCCGCCGGTTCCCCCCAAACTCCAGGAAGCGCTTTGTGGATAACTCGCTCGAGGGTCCTATAGCGCAGTCGCGTAGGCCCTCCACGATGCGCAGCTCGGAAAGCTAAACCTTGTTGGGGCGCGAGAGAGGCGGTTTGTCATTTGTAGTCACAGGTGAGACTTCTCCCAGCGTGACATGAACTCGCCCCAGGGCTCAGGCGCGCGCCTGGGCTCCGTTGCGAAGTAGTAGAGAGGCGTGCTGGTCATCTCTGGGTTTGTGACATGGTATTCTCTTTGGCCAAGGGCGGGATACTGCGCTCAGAGGAAGAGGACCGACCGTCCTCAGCAGGGACCGGGACACCGTATAGAGGAGAACGCAGAGAGGATAAGCGGTGAAACACCGCGACGGTTGCCTCCTCGGATTTGCGTGTATGGTTCGCGTAATCTACACTGATGTTAATGGAATGATGTTAGGGCTTGTGGAATGGCGCCTTGCGAGGTTTACCCAGCGGTGCTGGCTGCGGAAGCCACCCCGGCATGTCGCTGGGGTCTGGAAGGAGCGGGAAACAGCTTCCCTTGATTTTCCCCGGGCATTTCCAGGCATCATCATCTCCTCACTTCCCCGACTTGGGTCGTCTGGGCAAGGCGCCTCCAGAGGAGTCATCGCCCTCATTCCCTGACTTTCCCTCCAGAGATTCATCCCTCATTCCCTGCACCTGGTATATCGCGGTGAGGAGGTGATTGCATCCACCACCCCCTGCCAGGGGGTGCGGTGCATGCGCCTGAATGACCCTTCCCTCTCCAGAGATTCTCGCTCCCTCGAGGTGCCTGACTCTCCTAGCGAAGATCAGGGAGGTCCCTCCCAATGGAAGATTCAGAGGGATCCCGCATCCCAAGGCGGGACATTGTTCCCCATCCCTCCAGGGCGAGCCTCAACGACATGGATCCCTCTCCCTCGAGAATCTCCCATCCCATTCCTCCAGGGGATGGCAGAGGGGATCTCCCCTGCGCGACCTAGGATCTTGGAGTGCGGGGCGCGCATGGCGAGAAGGGGCACTCTCGCTGAACGCGGGCAGGAAGATACTCATTTCCAGCCCGCAGGTGCAGCACTGGGACAGACCGTCGGAATTCCCTCATCCCGCAGTATCCTCAAAAAGATCAACCTCCAGCGGCCTGCAGAGGGGAGAGGTCCTACGGGCAGCCAGAGGAGGGACTCAGTTCGCGCACTGGCCTTCAGGGGGGGAATCCGTGTCCCAGGGAACCCTCCATTCCCATCCCTTCCCATGGGCTGCAAGAAGGGATGCCCCCATCCCCAATCTCGTTTTTCCCATCCATCCAGGGGCCTGCAGAGGGAGATCCTACCCCAAGGGACCTCATTCCCATCCTCAGGGGAGTGCAGAGGGGCGCGGAGCTCCCCTGCCCCAGGATCTCACATTTCCATCCATCACGCCCGGCAGGATGCAGCCAGCTGGACCTACCTCATCCCCCAGATCTCGTTCCCATCCCTCCAATGGGCCTGCAGAAGGCATCCCCCCCATTCCCGAATTCGTCCATCCCTCCCATGGAGGCTGCACGCAGGGATCCCCGCACGATTGGCCCACCCCAGATTCCTCGTTCCCCAATCCCTCGTCAGGGCAGCGCTGCAGAAGGCGCACCTCAGGCCCCATCTCAACCCAGATGCGTCAGTGCCCACATTCCTTTCTACGGGCCCGACAGAGCGCGCACCACCCAAGGAGAGCGGCGCTCCCCCGCAGCCTTCACCGATCCCGCCCATGCTACACCCGCAGAAATATCTCTGTGGCAACCACATAAGCTCCCCTCGCAGGCCCAAGGGGCTAGCAGAGGGCCTCCGCTCCTGTTCCCAGGATTGGAGCTCCACTCTCTCCATATACAATATATCACACGGGGTGATGCCAAAATGTGCCAAGCGACCATCAAGATTCCCTTACTCCCCTTACGCAGGTGGGAGCTGAGAAGGCAGAAGGTGGATTTTGCCTCGGCACGGATTCCCCGCAAGATCTCGTTCCCATCCCACAAACTCCAGTTGGGATATGCAGAAGCAGGACACTCCTGCCACCAGGAGATCGCGACCCAGGTTATCTCTGCCTGAGAGCGGAGTGGAGTTGCTGCCCATGACAATCTAACGCAGGAAGAGACGACGAGCCACGCAGTTTGCCCACAGGGATTCTGTCACGTGCGCGGTGGGGCCTCTCCTGACTTCAGCAGCCCCCATGCAAAGAGACCCGGAAAGTTCGCAATGAAAGGGAGCCGCTCCTCAGAGTGTTGATAAGGGGTTGGTTTCCCTCGGACTCCGGGAAGTGGGCCGGGAGCGGATGGAGCGGGACACGCGGGCATTCGAGGCGAACGAACCCGCAGGGACGAAGTAGCGCCACACAGACCCAGGTGGAAGGTCCGGAGGACTTGGGTCAACCCCACCATCCTCCATGACAACACCCACGGAAACAAGCAGGAACAAGATATCCAGGTGTAAGGGGTTGTTTTCCCAAGGATGACCCCAAAAAATCCTTTGGAAGCAGAACAAGAGCCCAGGTTGAAGGTTCGGCTCTTACGGATGGCCCCATCAAAACCTGAAAACGTGCCAGGAGAGCAGCTCAGAGGACTCCAGGTCTCCCAGAGACCACCTCGGGCTCAGCCGTGGGGGTCATCCGGGCTCGGGAGGGTCACCTCATAGCCGTCTCACACTCCCACAGCTGGAGGCGCGAGGCTAGTCGAGGATGCCCAACAGAGCTCTCCGCATGCAGACCTCAGCGGCGCGCCTATCAGGTATAGGCTCCTGCGGCGCTCAGCCCGGTGCGACAGAGGGCTGTGCCAGGGTGAACGCGGATGAGCAGACAGAGGGGAATAATCGGCTCGAAGCATTTCCAATTGGCAACGCGCACGTGACCTCTACTAGCGCGATTGCAGTTACAAGAGGCAATTGTGCTGCCAATGAAAGCAGTCCCCTACCACCTCTCCACGAGACGCGCCACCGTGGCCGTCGCCAGGCGACTGCTCCTGCTGGTGTGTCCGCGCTTGGCGGGCAGCGCAGTATCTGGGTCTTGGCGCTGACTAGGAAATATCCGCCCCCACCTCGGATGATTCCCCGCACCCCACGAATCGCTCGGCTAAGGACACGCGGCGCGGAGCATTGGACCCCGCTGCAGTGCCAGAGTCCACGGCCCCAGGAGAATCCCGACATCGAGTCACAGGAACCCCCAGAGGTACACACATCACAGTAGGGTCGGACGCCATAACACGCGCTTGCCAAGTGTGACCCACTTGGGATTCCTCCTCTGCCTCGGATTCCCCAGACGCGTGCGACGGACCCGACCGGCTGCAGCGGCCCCCTTGGGCCGCTGTGCGCTCCACGTGGTTTGTTGCCTCCCCCGCCCTGCCCGTCCCTGTCCGCCCCAAGTGACTGCCCAACACATCGCCCCCGAGACACGCTCGCTGGCCAGTGACTCGGAAGCAGCCCCGGCCCCTGCTGGGCGGAACACGCCTGATCCAAGGAAGTGAAAAGGGTGGTAATCCACCCCCACCAAGCTGCCTCCTGCCTCCAGCCTGGGAGCACCCAAACGCAGCCGAGGGGGAAACTCCGCACACCTGTACTTTTAAATGCTTTTTCTTATCTTTTTGGAGGCCGACCCAACCTCTCGCTGCCCTCGCATGCGTGGGTGTGGCTCGCAGCGTGTGGGGATATCTGATCCACTTCCTCCCAAGACCTGACATTCCTGCTTCCACCCATCCCCAATGTGGTGGCCTGGTGGCTCACAGCGAGATCAGTCCGTTGCCATGTCGGTCACTGCCCATGCCTGACCATTCAACCACCCACCCTTATGGGCACCCCCACGTAAGTCTCATCTTCGCCCACGCAGTGAAGGATCAGAGCGCACATAGCTTGGAGGACCACCGAAATTACACTCCTATACAAAACCCACACCCCTCACACCATAGCGCGCATCTGCGTGCTGACCCACTTCCATCTCAGCCAGTGGTCATCCCCTCATACCACCATTGGTCCCCCTCTAGCGCGAGCTTTGCACTCCCCACAATAGCACCCCACGAATCCTTGGCACAGGAGCGAGATGTGCTGCAGTCTGCTCTCGAGCGTGGTCATTCGGACGCAAACTAAGACCCATGGGGCCGGAGAACCACAGCCTTGTTGCGCGAGATCTGGCTCCACACCGGAGCATGAAGACATGGCCACCTACCGTACGCCCCGACAGGAGACACAAGCAGCATGGAGCGCAGACCGCGGATCAGAGCCAAGCAGGAGCAGGTGGGGACCGCACCCGTCAGTGCAGTCGGTCATCCTCATTCTGGACACACGGGGGGGATTCCATCATTCGTGGTCCCACCCTCCCAGTTCTGGCCACATTGTGCCTTGCTCACAATTCCAGTGCAGTCTCGATGTGGCCGGCGCGCAGTGTGGCACTGCTTGACGCGCTCCTCATTCTGCCTCACTTCCAAACGCATACGCCCAAAGTCTTCAACACTCTCCCACTCGCGAGTCTAGACGCGGACGAATCACGTGCCTATGGGTGAGTTCGAGCGGGCCACTGCACCCACTCAACCAACCGAAAGGGCACCGCCATACTGCGCAATTGGTCACTCTGGGGGTCCGTTTGTGTTTCCTCCACTCGCACAACTCCACTCAGAGCACGTCACGCGAGGACAACAGGAGTGGTGGAGCCACATGTGGGTTGGCGAAGCCTCCCATCTCAAGTTGCCATGGTCACACAGCCACCCTGCCGAGCCTCACCGACACCCTCGACCCTCTGCATGATCTCGGTCCACCGCTGCCCCAGTGCATATCGGACGCACTGTCCCTCCCAAGGGGCAGCCGGTCTGAACACCCCTCAAAACGGCGTCACACTGGGGGTGACAACACACACAAGAGCCCCTTGGTCCCCATCCGAATGTCACGCTCAGCGCAACTATGCTCGCTTCTCCTTCCTCAGTGCCCAGCTGTGTCACCCCACCAACCACCGGAGCGCGACCTCCAATCCCATTGCCCAAATAGCCGCCACCCATAGTGCCCTAGGCCTCTCGCGCGTGCGAGCACTGGACGCTGCGGCTTCAAGGTCTGCTCGTCCACTTTTGAGTCCCAAGCGCTGGTCCCTCCATGCAGGATCGCCAACGCCAGCCGTCAGCAGCGCCGCACCCGGGCGATGGTGGCCACAAGCGAGCGACGAGCGACGAAGAAGAGCGAGACACTGTCCCTCTGCTGTCCACCCAGCTGGCAGCAAGGGTATGGAGTCACGAGGGTGACTAGGCGTCTGCCGAGGGGACCAGCTCCCCTGCTGGCCCGTTCCCTGGTGGACCGTGGCTTCGGTCGGCGCAGCCAGGCACGCCTGGCCGTCAGGCCGGCTTAACTCCAAGCTTCAACCACTGAGAGGTGAACTGGAGGCGGCTGGGGCACGCGCCGGGCCGTCTTAATATGGGCTGGCGTGTCGAGAGTTCAGCACGGTGTCCCCGGTCCCCTCCAGCAGCGTGCATAGGGCCCCTACTGAGGAGGGAGGGAGGGAGGGATGGGGGGTCGGATATGAGGAGAGCTGCCCCCCAGAGCCCCTCCACGCAGAAGCGCTTCTTGGGGTCTGTCCTACGGGCCCCTGTCCACTGCGTGCGCTACTGGGTTTCTGTACCCGGAAGCACGAGGGTGGGGAACCGGGCGCCATTTCTGGGGCCTCTTGTACCCCAGGGGTTGCAGCGCGGGCGGAGGCGTGTGTGAGGCGGTCTGGGGGCCCATCCTGGTACGCGGGCGGGCCAGTGGTTTGCTCTTCGCAGTTGGGGGGCTGTACCCCAGGGTTTGCTTCCTGGAGGTCAATGGTGTCCCCCTAGGGTCTTGCTCTTTGCGCGCTGGTCAAGCATTAGAACGGTTTCTCTGGGGGGTTGGGCGAATGTATGACTACCCGCACAGCCCCTCCCAAGGTTTTGGGGCGGGTGTAACCGCCAAGAGGGGTTTTTGGGGCTGGGTACTAGTAACGGCGGTCGGCTGGTGGGGCTTTCGCTGAGCCCCACAGCCCAGGGAGCTAGGGATAAGGGGCAGTCTTTTGGGGCTGTAACCAGGGGGTTTTGGGGCGTACCAGGGTTTTGGGGGCTGCTAAAAAACCCGGGTGACGGATGCGCGGATATTGGGCGCTGCCTTACGCAACAACGCGCGTCTTCTTGGGGAGCGAATTGTAAAGGAGTTTTTGGGCTTGTACCGGGAAGGCTCTTTCTGCGGGAGACTAGACTACCCAGGGTTTTTGGGGCGTACCAAGGTTTTTGGGGCTGTAACCAAGGTTTTTTGGTAAATGGTACCCCAAAAACCAGGTTACTTGGGTCGTGTACCGGTTTCAAGGTCTTTCCTGAATAATGGCGGTATAACAAGGGTCCCCTTTCAATGGGGCTGTAACCTGCATAAGACAGTACTTTTGGGCTGTACCCAAGGTTTTTGGGTATGTACCCCAAAACCCGCCAAAGGTTTCCTGGACGGGCCCAGAACCCTGGCAGAGCCCAAAAACCTAAGGTTTTGGGGCGTTACCAAGGTTCTCAAAATATTCGGGTATCGTGGGTCCCTGTTCAGCCGCAAACACATTCCAGGGGGGCAATTATTTGCTTGCGGGCTTTCACCCAACCCAGGGTTTTTTGGGGCGTAACACCTTTTCCAAAAGACCGTTGGTTTTAGCGGGGCTGGCCTCACCCACACCCTGGGGAAATAACGTGGGCCTCCGAAGAGAGAGAGCTTTTTGGGGACTGTATGAGGGGTTGGAACAAGGCGGGTTTTGGGGGCTGTACCAGAGGTTTGAAGGGCATTTTTGGGGTTGTACAGGGTTTGGGGGGATTTGGGGCTGTCCAGGGTTTTTGGGGCTGTACCAGGGATTTTGGGGCTGTACCAGGGTTTTGGGGTTTTTGGGGCTGTCCAGGTTTTGGAGTTGTATCAGGGTTTTTGGGGGGCTGTCCAGGGTTTTTTGGGGCAGTCCCAGGGGTTTTTGGATCTGTTACCAAGGTTTGAGGGGCTGTACCAGGGTTTGGGGCTGTACCAGGGTTTGGGGGCTGTACCAGGGTTTGAAGGGGGTTTTGGGGGCTATGCCAGGATTTTTGGGGAACCGTACCAGGACTTTTGGGGTTTTGGGGGCTATGCCAGGATTTCTGGGGAACCGTACCCAGGACTTTTGGGGTTTTGGGGTCTGTACCAGGGTTTGAGGGGCTGTACCAGGATTTCTGGGGAACCGTACCAGGTTTTTGGGGTTTTTAGGGCTGTCCCAGGGTTTTTTGGGGCTGTCCCAGGGTTTTTTGGGGCCGTACCTGCATCTGGAGGTGGCCCGGGCCCGCGGTCTCTTGAGCGTGGCAGGAGGGGGCTGTGCAGGAGCTGCACTCGCGGGTAATCCACTGCGGGAGCAGAGGGACAGCGCTTGGGGACAACAGGGACGCGCCTGGGGACAAGGCCACCCCGCAGGGCCTGGGACAGCCCGACTCACCCGGTTTGCAGGGGATGGCTGCAGGGCAGCGCCAGCTGGGACTCGGGGGTGACCGGCAGGGGCTGGTGGCGGGGGTGAAGGCGGGGATCATCACGTAGGGCATGTTGACCTGCTGGAGGGGACGGGGACACCAGATCAACGCTGCCGGGCAGTGCCCACCCGGCTGGGCACAGAGGACGCGGGGAGGCTGCGGTCAACAGGGACAGAGGTGTCCCCTGCCTTTACCTGGAATCTGCTGCTGCAGGAGGTTGATCTTGTGCTGCTGCTGGATGAGCTGCTGCTGCTGCTTGGCGATCTGCAGAGGGGACAGCGGCATTGGGGACATCAAGGACAGAACTGGCAAGACCCAGCCAGCACCACAAAGAAAGGGTGGGCAGAGGGTCCCAGGCTGGTGGGAAGGGCAGGAGGGAGGAGTGAGCTGTCCCTGAGCCACCCTCGAGGGACCACAAGGGCTGTGTGTCACACCCCAGGTGTGACAGCGGTGTCACCCCTGCCCTTGGGAGAGGACAACCTGGTGTTCAAGGAGGCAGGAGAGCACAGGCAGGAGGTAGCTGGGGTGGCTTTTGTTCATCTTGAGGAGCTCAACCCCATCTCCATCCACCCTTGGTCCTCCCAGCTCTGAGGGCTTTGGGACAGGAACACAAACGGGACCCCAGAGCCGCTCGTGGTCCCGCGATCCAAAAGGGATCCATTCCTCTAACTGGGGAGATTGAAGACTTTGGGGTGTGAAATGTGAGGCAAGAAAAGTCCTAAATCCACCAGAGCCAACCACTGGGTGAGCAGGGAATGTCAGACTGGGGAGGAACAGAAAGATCCCCACACGCGTGATCCCAAAGGGGTGACGGTCCCCACCTGCTCTCTGCTGCTGCCGTGCCAGCTCCATCTGCTGCTGCTGCCTTCTCGAGAGCATGGTGGCCATGTTCTTCTGCTCCGAGTGCGCCGTCAGCAGCTGGTCCCGACGTGGACAGCTGGTTGATCATCACCAGCAGCTGCAGCTCCTTCTCTGCCAGGCTCTCCTGGGTTCCTGGGGGAGGAAAAACCCGAACTGGATGAGGGTCAGGGGGTGGGAGAGGGTCAAGCACAAGGTGGGATGGAGGTGTGTTTTGTTTAAGGAGTGTAATTTCCCATTCCTTTCACTGGGGAGATTGGAAGACTTTGGGGTGGGAAATGCGAGGCAGAGGAGTCCTAAAGCCACCAGAGCCACCAGTGGGTGAGCAGGGAATGGTCAGACTGGGGAGGATGGAAAGATCCCACACGCTGCACCCACCCCACCATGCAGAGGCAGCAGAGATGCTCACCTCCAAAAAAAAAAAAAACAATTTAAAAAATACGAAATGTGGACATTTCCCCTCCTGCTTTGGTGCTCCCAGCTGGGAGGCAGGAGGGAGCTTGGTGGAGGTTGGATCCCACTTCATGTTCACTTCCTTGGATTCAGCCGTGTTCCGGCCCAGCAGCCGCTCCTTCCAGTCACTGGCCAGCAGCTTCTCGATGGTTGGCATCACTGGGACAGGGACAGGGACAGGGACAGGACGGGGAGGAAGCACAACCACGTGAGCACACCCCAAGCTCTGCAGCACGGCTCGGTCCATCCCACAGCTCTGGGGAAATCCCGAGGGGCAGGGAAGGGATCCAACAAGAGGTCCCTTGGGAGCGTTCCCACCTTCCTTGAGGTTCCTGTTGAAGTCCAGCTTCTCCTGCCGCTCCCGGCCGGATCAAAGGCGGAGCGCCGGGGCTCGGGGACATCCCCAGTGGGAGAGCGGGATTCCTGAGACACCAGAATGTCACTGCACCCCCAGGGACACCCCCAGCAGGGGACACCCCGCTGGTGGGATGCTGGGAGCTGGAGCACGCTCTGCAGACACATTCCTGAATCCCATCTAGAGAGCATCATGGAAATGCTGGAATTTCTCTCCGTTGTCCCCTGAGAGGGAAAACCAGGACAATGGGAAAGGGAGGCTGAAGGGATGGGGAACACCTGGAGGGGGTCACTGGGGGTTCCACATGGAGGTGAAAGCCCTCAAAGCCCACGGATGACCCAGAGCAGCCCCAGGTTTGCACATGGGCAGAGCTGATGTTCTTTTGTTCCTGCTTTTCCAGGTTTTTGGGCTCAATCCCCAAGGAAACCAACCCTCACACCCTGGGAGCTTCTTGTTCCTGCTTTTCCAGGATTTTGGGGGTCAATCCTTGGGGAAACCAACCCTTCACACCCTGGATATCTTGTTCCTGCTTTTTGCTGGTTTTTGGGCCTCAATCCTCAGGGAAACCAACCTCTTCACACCCTGGGAGCTCTGTTTCCTGGCTTTTCCAGGATTTTGGGGCTCAATCCTCAGGGAAACCAACCTTCACACCCTGGGAGCTCTTTGTTCCTGCTTTTCCAGGTTTTGTGGGGGCTCAATCTCAGGGAAACCAACCCTTCACAACCTGGGAGCTCTTGTTCCCGCTTTTCTGGATTTTTGGGCTCAATCCTCAGGGAAACCAACCTTCACACCCTGGAGATCTTGTTTCTGATTTTCCAGGTTTTTGGGGCTCAATCCTCAGGGAAAACCAACCCTTCTCACCCTAGGAGATCTTGTTCCCGATTTTCCAGGTTTTTAGCTCAAAGAGCGGCCCAATAAACCTTGGGAGAGCCTCAAATTTACGTGCTAAATCCTCGGGATGAGGAAAACCACACGCGGGGGAGCAGCCACCGCCTCGTCCATGGGATGGAGGCTCTGGAGCAGGGCTGGGGCAGCACCACCTTTGTCACACCCACCTGTGGCAGGGCCTGGGGGTCGGTGCCATCCCTGGGGGGTGGCCCTGGGGGGTCGGGGGCGGGGGTCGGCGGGGGTGGAGCTGGGGCAGCCCCCGGGGGGGGTCTCGGGCCGCCCTCCTTTCTCTCCTCGGTCTTGACGGCGCAGTTCACCTATGGCGCCCGCTCATCCAGCCTCCGGGGGTGGAGAGATGGGGCTCCTCATGGCTAATCTGGGGACAGCAGGGACGTCACCACGGCCACCCTGCGTGTGGGCACCCCTCTCCCAGCCTGGCGCCATCTGGGGTGCCCCATGGTGCAAGGACAGAGTCCCTGGGGTTTGCCGTGGGCAAAGCTGAGCTCTTGTTCCTGGTTCTCCAGGTTTTTTGGGTCTCAAACCTCAGAGAAACCAAACCCTTCACACCCTGGGAGTTCTTGTTCCTGGTTCTTCCAGGTTTTTGGGGTCAAACCTCAGAGAAACCAAACCTTCCACACCTGGGAGTCTTGTTCTCCACTTTTTCCAGGTTTTGGGGGCTCAAACCTCAGAGAAACCAACCCTTCACCCCTGGAGTTCTTTGTTCCCACTTTTCCAGATTTTTGGGGATCAAACCTCAGAGAAACTTGACCCTTCACACCCTGGAGCTCTTGTTCCCAGTTTTTTTCAGGTTTTCGGGGCTCAATCCTTGGGGAACCCAACCTTCGCACCCTGGGACCTCTTGTTCCAATTCTCCAGCTTTTTTTGGGGCTCAAACTTCAGAGAAACCCAACCCTTCACACCCTGGAGTTCTTGTTCCCACTTTTCCAGATTTTTGTTGGGGATCAAAACTTCAGAGAAACTGACCCTTCACGCCCTGGGAGCTCTTGTTTCCAGTTCCCACAGGTTTTCGGGGCTCAATCCTTGGGAAACCACCCTTCACACCTTGGGATGGAGGAATAAATTCCTAAAGGCAACGCAGAGATCCCAGAGATTGGGATTGAGGGACAACATGAAGGGACCTTCATGCCACACCACATCAAGCTTCGGGTTGACAGGTGGACCGACAGCGCCAGGGATC
>NDFG01000021.1:518365-547651 GCA_002167245.1 Sporophila hypoxantha
ACACCCCATTTCCCAGTATGGGACTGGGAATTCCCAATAACAGGGACACCCCATTTCCCAGTATGGGACTGGGAATTCCCAATAACAGGGACACCCCATTCCCCAGTATGGGACTGGGAATTCCCAATAACAGGAACACCCCATTTCCCAGTATGGGACTGGGAATTCCCAATAACAGGAACACCCCATTTCCCAGTAATAGGAGCACTCAATTTCCCAATATGGGACATGGAATTCCCAGTTACGGGGACACCCCATTTCCCAGTATGAGACATGGAATTCCCAGTAATAGGAACACCCCATTTCCCAGTTTGGGACTGGGAATTCCCAGTAATAGGAACACCCCATTTCCCAGTATGGGACTGGGAATTCCCAGTAATAGGAACACCCCATTCCCCAGTATGGGACTGGAAATTCCCAATAACAGGGACACCCCATTCCCCAGTATGGGACTGGGAATTCCCAGTAACAGAAACACCCCATTTCCCAGTATGGGACTGGGGACAACTCCCTCCTCCATGCCGGGACTGGGGACACCTCATTTCCCAGTATGGGACTGGGAATTCCCAGTATTAGGAACACCCCATTTCCCATATGGAACATGGAATTCCCAATAACAGGAACACCCCATTTCCCAGTATGGGACTGGGAATTCCCAATAACAGGAACACCCCATTTCCCATATGGAACATGGAATTCCCAGTAATAGGAACACCCCATTTCCCAGTAATAGGAGCACTCAATTTCCCAGTATGGGACTGGGAATTCCCAATAACAGGTGCACCCCATTTCCCAGTATGGGACTGGGAATTCCCAGTATTAGGAACACCCCATTTCCCAGTATGGGACTGGAAATTCCCAATAACAGGGACACCCCATTTCCCAGTATGGGACTGGGAATTCCCAGTATTAGGAACACCCCGTTTCCCATATGGAACATGGAATTCCCAATAACGGAGACACCCCATTTCCCAGTATGGGACTGGGGACAATTCCCTGTCCATGCCAGGACAGGGGACACTTCATTTCCCAGTATGGGACTGGGGACAACTCCCTCCTCCATGCCAAGACTGGGGACACTTCATTTCCCAGTATGGGACATTGAATTCCCAATAACAGGTGCACCCCATTTCCCAGTATGGCACTGGGAATTCCCAATAACAGGGACACCCCATTTCCCAGTATGGGACTGGAAATTCCCAATAATGGAGACACCCCATTCCCCAGTATGGCACTGGGGACAATTCCCTGTCCATGCCAGGACTGGGGACACCCCGGGCCGGGGCTGGGGGCACTCTGGRGTTCCCCGGGCGCTGCCCACCTGCGAACTCGTTGAAGTGGTTGCCGATGTCGAAGGCCTGGTAGTTGTAGCCCGTGTACTCGTAGTCGATGAAGCGCACGCGCTCTGCGGGGACAAAATCTGTCAGGGCTGGGGACATGGGGGTGACAGCACGGGGATGAAATGGTTCCAAAATCGTGGGATGTTCAGGGGAGTTGGAAGGAAAGGTTGGGCCTGGTAGGGCCTGGGAAAATGTTAGGTTGTACTGGATCATGTGAAACTGCACCCGAATAATAATTTAATAATTATGATAAAATATAATTATGTTTATTATTAAATATTATTAAAATACATTATTATTAATATAACTAAAATATATTATTATTATTAAAATATAATTAAATAATTATGATAAAATAATTTAATGATTATGATAAATTAAATGATTATATGATATGATAAATTATATATTCTCACATGATAATATCTATATTATCATATTTATAAATTTATTATATTTATGTCTTATAATATTTAGAAATAACATAATGTTTAAATAAATATAAATATATTTATATTATATTTTCATTATATTATCAAATGTATAAATTTAGCATAATAATATTATTGTAATATTTATAAATATTATAACATAATATTTAAATGAATATAAATATATTTATATTATATTAACATATGTATAAATTTAGTATATTTATATTTACTATAATATTTAGAAATATTTTAACATTATATTTAAATAAATATATTTCTATATATTATCATATTTATAAATTTATTATATTTATATGTATTATAATATTTAGAAATAACATAATATTTAAATAAATATAAATATATTTATATTTTCATTATATTATCATATGTATAAATTTAGCATATTTATATTTACTGTAATATTTATAAATATTATAACATAATATTTAAATAAATATAATATATTCATATTATATTAACATATGTATAAATTTAGTATATTTATATTTACTATAATATTTAGAAATATTTTAACATCACATTTAAATAAATATATTTATATTCTATTATCATTATATTATCATATTTATAAATTTATTATATTTATATGTCTTATAATATTTAGAAATATTATGACATGATATTTAAATAAATATATTTATATTATCATTATATTATCATATTTATAAATTTATTATATTTATGTTTATTATAATCTTTAGAAAGATGATAATATCTATCATATTTATCATATAAAGATGATAAACGATATGATTGTTAAATGCAATGATTGATTGGTAATTGGATATAATTATTGTTAAATACAATGATTGATTGGTAATTGGATATAATTATTGTTAAATGCAACGATTGATTGGTAATTAGATATAATTGTTGTTTAATTGTAACAAGAATAATGAGAAATTATGTTTGGGGGGTTTGATGGGAATGACAAAAATCCATGCTTGGGTGAAATGAACGTGTACAACAGAACAATGGAAGTTTAATAATTAATATGCAGTTAATATGTAGATAAAGGTATCAAAATGCATTCATCCCAAACTCATGTTGGAGTCAGATTTGGGTTTGTACCCAAATATATGATATGATAAATTATATATGATAATACAATAATATCTATATTATCATATTTATAAATATTATAAATCTCTTCAATAAAAGCACCTGAACAGAATCATTCTGTGGCTGGTGACAGTGACACCCCGAGGGAAGGGACAGACCTCGTGTCCTGTCGTAGATGATGTTTCTTGCACCAGGAGTCGTTGTGGCAACAGCACCACGGGGACCACCCAGCACTGCGGACAAGCCCGTGCCCTCCATCCAGGCCAGCTCCTGCTCCCAAGCGCCTCGGGGCCGGGCACGTCCCCGCGGACGTGCAGAGGGGGACAAAAAGGGACAGGTGGTTGGCATCTCGGCTGCCAGACAGGGGTGGCAAGACAAACGGTTGGCATGCGCCTGCGCCCAGGGGACAAAAGGGACAGGGTTGGCTGCTCTAGCCACAGGGGAACAAAAGGGACAGGTGATCGTGTGCAGCAGAGGGGACAACAGAGGGACCAGGTGGCATTGCCTGCTGCCCCAGGGGCACAAAAAGGATCAGGGTGGCCAGCAGAGAAAAGGGGACAGTGAATGAGCGGGGACAAAAGAGGTGGGCATTCCTGCTGCCTGCCTACAGGGGAACAAAAGGGACAGGGTGGGCAGCAGAGGGGACAAAAGGGACAGGGTGGAACTGCTGATGCCCGAGGGGGGACAAAAAGGACAGGGTGGCATCCCTGCTGCTCTCGGGGGGGGACAAAAGGGACAGGGGGGCATCGCTGCTGCTCTCGAGGAGCTGCCCTGGGCTCACAGGAACAAAATTTTCCCAGCCTGACTTCCAGCGCTTCCCTGGGGGCTCCAGGGCAGAATTTCCCTCTCTTGCCTTAAAAATGACCCCACTAATGACACAGAGCGGGGCTAACCAGGCTGTTTTTGGGGAGGGGACCAGGTTTGATACCCAGGCAGCCACCCCTGGGTACCTCAGCACATCCCTTATCCCCAAAACCCCCAYGCCCACCCCCCAAACCCACCCAGCGCTGGCTCCCCGAGCGCCCGGCGATGCCACCGGGGATGTTTGGGACTCTGGCAGCCTGGCGGTAACCTCAGGAGAGGTTCCAAGAAGAGAGCTCGTTAATGATTGCCTAATTGGCCTCGAGGAAGGCGCAGGGTGGGTAAAGTCTGCCCGTGGCCCAGCGGGTGCTGAGAAAAGCCCGGCTGGCTCCCCATGCGGGTTAATGATTGCCCTGCCCGGGGTTCGTTCACCTCCTGCGCCTCTTGGGGCTGCCCCAGCCCTTCCCAGCCACCCCAACTCCCACCTGCCGGGCCAAACCGGCCTCCCCAAAAAGCGGGATGGGCTGGTTGGAAGTGGGAATTGTGTGGTTTAATTTCTAGAGTTAATTGTCAGCTCAGCAGGGCTGGAGCTCGGGTTTATTCTAGGTTTAAATTCCCGGCAGGAGGAGGATTGTTCCAGCAGTGAGAGACTGTGGCTGCAGCTGGATCCTGCACAGACACATCCCAGAGCTCCAAAAAAGCTGAAATCCCMCCCAAAACTGGCAGCAGGAAGGGGCTGGAGCTGCTCCAGGGGCTCTCAGAGGGATCCAGGCCCAAATCCAGGCCTAAATCCCCGCAGAGGCTTTACCTGGGAACCTCGGCCCCGGAGGGTGGGCAGGGGGTGCCCGAGGCAGAGCCTGGCTCTGYGGGATCCCTCTGCCTTTACCTGGCGTTGGATACCTTTGGGCTGAGCTCTGTCTTCACCAGGCTGAGGTATTTGTGCAGCTTCTGCCACAGGATGGGCCTGGGGAGGCTCCCGTTGGCGTGGATGGCGTGCACTCGGGCCATCTCCCGGGCCACCAGCCTGGTGTGGAGCACAGGAGAAAGGTGAGGGGTGATCCCAGATCCTCAAAATCCCCCCTGCAAAATCCCCCGAAGAGCTCTGGGGGTGTCTTCAGGGGGATTCCCTGAAAATCCTGCTTAAAACACGGGGTCAGCACAGSTGAGCCCTCATTCCATGCCAGGGATCAGCCTCTGAAGCATTTCAGAATTGTCATTTTCAGGGCAAATTCAGCCCTAAACTCTGCTTCTTGAGGAATTCCAGCTTCCCAGGAAAACATAATTCCAGCTTCCCAGGAAACCTTAATTCCATCTTCCTAGGAAACTTTAATTCCAGCTTCCCGGGAAACCATAATTCCAGTTTCTCAGAGAACCTTAATTCCAGTTTCCCTGGAAAACTTGATTCCAACTTCCCAGGAAACTTTAATTCCATCTTCCCAGAGAACCTTAATTCCAGATTCCCAGGAAACCTTAATTCCAGATTCCCAGGAAACTTTAATTCCATCTTCCCAGGAAAATTTATTTCCAACTTCCCAGGAAACCATAATTCCAGCTTCCTAGGAAACCTTAATTCCAGCTTCCCAGAGAACCTTAATTCCAGCTTCCCAGGAAACTTTAATTCCAGCTTCTCAGGAAACCTCTCTTCACCAAAACCTGACAAAAATCAGAAATTTGGTAATTTTGACAACTCTGGCTGCAGTTTGGGTTAGCACAGCTGAGCCCTCATTCCATGTCAGGGATCGGCCTCTGAAGCATTTCAGAATTGTCATTTTCAGGGCAAATTCAGCCCTAAACTCTGCTTCCTGAGGAATTCCACTTTAATTTCCCAGATATCCCAGGACAACCTAATTTACAACTTCCCAGAGAACCTTAATTCCAGCTTCCCAGGAAAAACCTCTCTTCACCAAAACCTGACAAAAAATTAGAAATTTGAGTACATTTTTGACAACTTCTGCTGCCAGTCTGCCCATTCACCCCCTGACCCCCATTTACCCCAGACTGGGCACCACCATGACCCCCACCCACGGCAGTCAGGGCCGAGCTGAAAACACCCAACCAAAGCCCAGAAAACTGCAGGGAAAAAACTGGAGGGGTACCCCTCAGATGGATCCCACGCACCTTGAAATGTGAGGATCCCTGACGTGGTCGGTCCCAGCGCGCATTCCGCGACAGGAAAATTGGTAGACAGAGCCCGTTCTGTGAAGGCGCAGTAGAGGTCGGGGCGCAGCCGTGGGCTCTGGAGTCACCTGGAAACTTCCTCAGCTCCGCTCTCCCCCTGTTCCAACCAGCACTCGGTCTTTCCTGCCGTACACCCACCAGCAGCGCATCCGCCATGCCCATCGTTCCGCTGATAGCAGGCCACCAGCTTGTTGGTGATGCGTCGCGTGTAAGAGCTGCGTGGGTGACAGACACGGCGGGTGACCCTGGTAAGGCTGGACAGGGAACCCCCGTGGCTTGCTTCCCAACCGGTGCGGAAAACCTCGTGCGAAAAATGGCAAAAATTGAGAAAAGGAAGAGAGGCAGCCACAGCTGGGAAAGCTCCTGGACAGGGTGAGATGAGTTTGGGAGGACAAGCCTCATCACCGGGCTTGTTTGGTGATGCCGTCGGGTGAAGAGCTGCCGTGGGGACACACACCCGGGCGGTGACACCTGGTAAGGCTAGGGACAGCGGGAACCCCGTGGCTGCTTCTCCAACCTCGTGTGAAAAATGGCAAAAATGAGGAAAAGGAGGAGCAGGCAGCACAGCGCGGAAAGCTCCTGCAGAGGGGGTGAGATTGAGTTTGGGAGGACAAGCTCATCACCAGCTTGTTGTGATGCCATACGGTGAAGACTGCGTGGCGGACAGACAACGCAGGGGTGCACGCCATGGTAAGGGCTGGGCACAGGGGCAACCCCCACGGCTGCCTTCCAAAACGCTCATGGGAAAAATTGGCAAAAAATGAGGGAAAGGAGAGAGTCCAGCACCAGCCGGGAAAGCTCCTGGACCGGGGTGAGATGAGTTTGGGAGGACAAGCTCATCACCAGTTTGTTGGTGCATGCGTCGGTTGAAGAGTTCATGCGGGACAGACACGCGGGGGTTGACCCTGCGTAAGGCTGGGAAGCAGGCAGAACCCGCGACGGGCTGCGTTCCTCCAACCGGTGGGGAAAACCTACGTGGAAAAATGGCAAAAATGAGGGAAAGGAGAAAGGCAGCACAAAGCCGGGAAGCTCCTGGAGGGTGAGCGATGAGTCTTGGGAGGACAAGCTCATCACCGCTTGTTGGCTTGATTGCCGTCGGTGAAGAGCTTACGCGTTTGGGACAGCACACACGCGGGGGTGACGCCTGGGAATTGCTGGGCACTGGGGGAACCCCGCCGCCATGGCTGCCTTCCCGAAACCCAGTGGGTAAAAAACGCTCGTGAAAGCCTCATTAAAGAGTTAAAACCACTCAAAAATGCAAGACACGCAAAGAAGCTTGGTATTAGGGAACCCATTATAGCAGTTATTATTTCGCCTTTCTGGGGCAAATTTGCATCACCGTGGGAAAATGGCAAAAATATGAGGAAGGAAGAGGCAGCACAGCCGGGAAAAAGCTCCTGGAGGGGGTGAGATGAGTTTTGGGAGGACAAGCTCATCACCAGCTTTTTGGTTGAATGCCGATCGGTGGAAGAGCTGCGTGGGGACTTATGACACGGTCAGGGCGTACACCTATGGGAAGGCTGGGCACAGGGAACCCCACGGCTGCTGCTCCCAAGCCGGGGACAAAACCTCGTGAAGCCATCTCATTAAAGAGTTTAAACATAACAAATGCAAAGAACACTCAAAGAAAGACTTTGGTATTAGGGAACTCATTAGTAGCAGTTATTTATTTCGCCTTTTGGGGCAAAATCTTTGCATCACCTCGTGCATAAAATGGCAAAAATGAGGGGAAAGGGAAGAGCAGCACAGCTAGGGAAAAGCTCCTGTGAGGGTGAGATGAGTTTGGGAGGACAAGCTCATCAACCAGGCCTTGTTTGGCTTGATTTGCCGTACGACGTGAAGAGCTGCGTGGGCGACAGACACCACGGCCGGCGGTGACGCCTGGAGAAGGCTTTGGACAGGGGGACAACCCCCGTGGCCTGTCTTCCAAACCGATGGAAAACCCTCGTGGGGAAAAATGGGCCAAAAAAGTGAGGAAAAGGAGCGAAGGCACGCACAAGCCGCGAAAGCTCCTGGAGCTGTGGGTGAGATGCATTTGGGAGGACTGAGCGTTCAGGGCTCTGCATTGTGCAGAAGGGAGTGGTTTGGGGTGGATAATCCTGCTAATTTTCACCTAGAACGGACTCAGCGAAAAACAGTAAATCAGAGCACCTCTCGCAGCCAGACAGGGCAGTGGTCTTGGATGGGAACAATCCTGCTAACTTTTACCTAGAAGAGCTCAGGAACAGCTCAGGAACAACTTCGCAGGCAAGAGAGTGATGGTTTGGGTGGAAACAATCCGATCTCATTTTTCACCTGGAACAGCTCTAAGGAAGAAGCCTCTGCAGGCAGAAGATGATGGTATTGGGGCTGCCGTCGAAATACCCTGTTATTTACCTGGAAACAGCTTCAGGAACAGCTCTAGCCAACTGCAGAGAGGGGTGGTTTGGTCGAAAAATCCCTGTACTTTTTCACAGCTGACACGTGGACGCAAGCTCAGGGTTTCTCAGGATACACCTCTGTCAGACAGAGGGTCGTGATTTGGTGGAAATCCTGCTAAAATTTCACCTAGAACAGCTCAGGGAAAACAAAAAGCGCTCAGGAAGACCTCTGCAGACAGAATAATGGATAGTTCTGGTGAAATCACTGCTTAATTTCACCTAGAACAGCCTCAGGAACAGCTCAGAACCAGCTCTCTGCGCGAGCAGAAGGGGTGGTTGGGTGAACACTCCTGCTAATGTCATACCAGGAGACAGCTCCGGCGGGATGATCTCAAGGAACACTCCTCTGCGCAGTAGGTGGTGGCTTGCGGTGAAAATCATCGATAGCTATTTTTTTCACGCCAGGAACAAGCTCAGGGATATCTACGAGGGAACAGCTCAGGCCAGATTTGCCAGCCTCACGTTCACGGCAACACGAGCAGCCCCAGGGAAAATGTCTCCACCGTGGCAGCGGGGGAGGACGCAAAAATCATGCGTCAGTTGCGCACGAAATGTACAAATACAATAAATAATAAAAATACAATACAATAAAATAAAACCAACACCAACCGAGCTCGAAAACAACAAGGCCGGAGCAAACCCACACACCCCCCAGTCAGCACCCCTCCATGCCGACCACGCGCCTATCCCGAGGTCCGGGCGCCCCGGACCCTCAGGCAGGGTGATGTCGCTGCTGGGGACACAATCTCATCTGTCATCGCGCTCTGATGTGCTCTCGACAAGAATGGCAAAGGGATTTTTGTTCTCGCGGAGCTCCGGCACGCTTGCGCCGCGCTGCCCGCAGCACATGCCGGGGCTGTGCTGCCTGCGCTAGGCCTGCCACTCCCGCCGGATTCTGGGGCACCTTCCGGGGCATCCCAGGGGGGTTGATGGGAGTGACTGCTTCACCCCACAGGAATTCCCTGTTCCGCCTCGTCCCCAGCTGCCAGTTTTGGGGGACTGAGCGGCTCTGCCATTGGCAGGATTGCCGTCACTCCCTGGCCAAGATTTGAAACCTCTGCGGCACCGACGAGGAGATTTTAGGGACGTGTCACCACCACAGGAAAACACCCCCGTTGCAGCTCCAAGCCTGGGCACTCTAGGGCTGCTGCAGGTCCACCATGGGAATGAGTCCTCATCCGCACTGGGATTATTGGGCACTTCTCCAGGGCACTGAGGGGGTTCAGGGCTCTGTCACCCACAAGAAATCCCTGTCCCATTGTCCACGTGTGCCAGCTCCCAGAGTGCAGCTTCCCCTGGGAAAGATTCCCTCATCCCACTAGACGGATTTTGGCGGAATTTTCCAGGGCAATTGAGGCGTAGCTCTGTCACGCCATCTAGTAAAAATTCCCTGTCCCATCCTGCACTGTGCCAGATCCAAGAATGCTGCAGGTCCCCAGCGGGAAAACGATTACCTCATCCACTGGGATTTGGGACCATTCCAGGGCCACTGGACGGGGTTTAGGCTCTGTCACCCCACAGGATCATTCCCCTGTGCCCACTCCCCCCACACCGTGGGATGTATCAGCACCAAGCTGAGCATTCCATACCTCCACCTGGAAACTGTTCCTTCAGTCCCACCGAGGATTTTGGGCACTTCACAGGGCACTAGGGGTTCAGGCTCTGTCACCCCAGCAGGAATTCCCTTGTCCCACTGTCCCCACACCGTGGAGTTCAGCTCCAAGCTGAGTGCTCCGTTGCCTCCCCTGGAATGATTCCCTCACTCCCACCAAGCGATTTGGGCGCACTTCAGGAGCGCACTGAGGGCGGTTACAGGGCATCTTGTCACCCCACAATGAAATTCCTTGTTCCCATTTGTCCCTGCTGACACAAGCTTCCAGACTGCTGCTTTCCCCTGGGAAAGATTCCCCTCATCCACACCGGATAGATTTTGGGCACTTTCAGTGGCATTGGAGGGGCGTTTGGCGCTTTGTCACCCCACAGGAACTCCATGTACCACTGCCCCCCACACACGTCGGATGAATCCAGCATCAAAGACATGAAGAGCACTCGATGACCTACACCTGAAGACAAATGTTCCACTACAAATTACCCACCAAGCGATATCTCAGGCACCTCTGGACGCACATGAGCAGGAATTTTTACGGGAACTCTGACACCCCAATAGAAAAACCACCTGTCAACCCAATATGTCACCATGTGCCAAGACCTAACCAGCAGATGCATCTATATCACACCTGGGGAAAGAATTCACCTACATACCACCACTAGTGCATTTTGGGAATTACTCCAGAGCAACTATAGAGGGGGCAATTTGAGGGCCATTCTGCATACACCCCCAACAGGAACCTCACCATGTCCACACTGTCACCCCACAACGCTGGAATGATTCAAGCTCCAAGCTTGAAGTAGCTCCTGCCATACCCCTTGAAATGGCATTCCTCAACATCCCAACTGAGGATTTAGGAAGGGAGAAGAAGAAAAGGGGGGGGGCAGGAGCAACATTCCAGGGCAACCTTGAGGGGGTTCAGAGGACTCTGTTCAACACCACAAGAAATCCACCACTGATACACATCTGTCAATCTGTAGCACCAGAGTATTATAAGGTTGCTGAAGCATAACCACTCATGGAAATTAGATCCACTTCAAAATCACACACCAGAAGATTTTGGAGCACTATACAACAGAGCACTGTACGGGCAAGTTATAGCGCGCTCATGATCACCCCACAAGAAAATCCCTGTAATCCAACATTCGCCCCCCAGAGCTGCCAGACCATCAAAACGGAGCACTCATAGCGCAAAAGGTGGCTGTGAGTCCTATGGCGGCATATTTGATTCCCTCACTCCTGTGGGATCGCAGGAGCTGGCGCAGCAGGAGAGGGAGAGGGCTTCCTGCCTCCGGCTAGCGTGCAGCTCAGGGATGGGCAAGATAATTTTAGACATCCCACTCACCAACCCACGCTCCCCTATAGCGCTTCCTATATATTAGGGCTCCCGAGCAGTCCTCCCAGGGGGAGACTCCAGGCACTGAATGAGACCCTCCAAGCCAGACAGGGCTGACTCCCCCCATTCCACAGCTGGCATTTGGCGGCAGCAGGCGAGGCCGCCTCCCCATCTTCAGGCGTGCTGCCCCTCAGCTGCAGCCGATGCCTCTTCAAAGCTGCTTGTCCCTGAGCTTGATAATCTGGGCTTTCACCCTGGGAGCTCAGCTCTTCCTTCCCTTCCTGCCAGGCCCCAGAGGTTGATAAATTTCACGCAGCAGAGTGGTGTCACATCCCTGTCCGTGCAAGGTTCGCACCGTGGCCACACATGCGTCAAGCCACAGTCGTGACGCTCCACATGGAAGTGAAAGCTGCGGGTGCTGCTTTGTTTTTGCTGACCCCACAGCCGGCAGCCCGCTTTCAGCAAGGTTAATGGATTATTAGCCTATATCCCCCACTGAATTCCAGCCCCAGACTTGGAGATCCACACGTGGCTCTGGTGTGACCTCTCAGGGATCTCGTGGCTTTGGGTGGCTCCCAAGCTGGTGGCAGTGGCTGCCTGGGGGATTCCCCGGGTGCTGCTTCCCTGTGGACCACCCTGCAGCCACCCCAAATCCTTCCCTCCTGCAGGCCGGGTGACAGCAGGGACAGAGGCGGAGGAGTGCACTCCGTGATCTTTGCATGGATTAAACGCCAAAGCGAGTCCTGTGCCAAAGCGCTGGGGCAGGCAGCAAAATCCAACTGCTGTTTGCTTCACCTGCCGGAGAATCATTCCCAAAACCACCCGTGTTGCTGCCTGCCCTCAGCACCCCCAGCCTGGGCTGGCGCACCAGCAGCGGGAATTAGTTGCCAAATCGGGACTAAAAATGTAATCCAACCCCTGCCGGGACACTCTTCACACTGGCTTCGCTCCGCAGGCGCTGCTGCTGTTATCTTCTGGTTGGAGGGATGGATGGGCTGGCGAGTCCATGTGAGGGATGGATGAGGGACTGGATGGATGGATGGATGGTATGGATGGATCGCATGGATGGATGGCTATGGATCGGATGGATGGATGGATTGATGGATGGCAATGGTAATGGCACTCGAGATGGATCGGATGATGGATGGATGGATGGATGGGTATGGATGGAGGGATGATGGCATGGATGGATGACATGGATGGATTGGTATGGATTGGATGATGGAAATGATGGATGGATGGGCGGGATGGATTGGATGATGGTATGGATAGGTAGGATGGGAATTCATGGTATGTGATGGCATGGACTGGAGCGATGATCCATGGATGGATCCATGGCATTGGAATCCACGGATGGATGGAGAGGATGGGGGATGGAATCATGGATGGATGGATGGATGGAATGGAATGAATGGAATGAGGGAATGCATGGATGGAGCGGCATTGATGGATGGTATGTGCATGGAATGGCATGGATGGATGATGGATGGATGGAATGGATAGGATGGATGGATGGAGTCCATGGATGGATGGATGGATGGTATGGATGAATGGACTCCATGGATGGAAATGCGATGGATGGATGGAGGGATGGAATCCATGCGTATGGATGGATGGCATGTATTGGAGGAGTTTTCTTCCCTGGGAGCATTGGGGGCTGACGTCAAAGACTGGCACGGACATTCCTCAAGCCATGAGGAAGCAGGAAGCTTGGGGAAGTCGAGCACAACACCCAGGACGCTCACGGGCAGGCAGCCCCGGACGCTCCCAGATCCTTCATTTGCCGCGTGGTCCCTGAGCTACCGGGAGATTTTCCCGCAGCCGCCGGCACAGCCTGGTACAGCCCCCCGCATGGTGCTGGGAACGGTGGCAGCGCTCCAGGCACCGGGCTAAGGAATGGGGTATCAATAATGGGAAACCAATTTCTGAGGCCCCTGGCTCGCTCCATTTCCCATTCCCGAGCGGCTCCTGCGAGGGGAAACGCAGGAGGAGCGGAAAGCAGCAGGGAAAACGCAACGGGAGGGGTTTTCCCTCAACTCCTGAGTGTTTTTACTTTCTTTTTTTGTTCTTCTTTTTTTTTCTTTCTTTTTTTTTTTTCTTTCTTTTTTTTTTAAATTTAAAAAAACACACGCCCGCACACCCGAGCTGCTGCGGAACACTGACCCCTGCGGAGGCCTGGCGATACCAGACAACAGAGAAGGCGGTAAACTATCAAAAAAAAAAGAGCATATGAGAGAAGAGCAGAGAAATTTTAATGCAACAAGGAAAATAAAAATACAAAGCTTTACATGAAAGATGAAATATGAAATTTAGATGGATTTTAATGAAAGATTCTTGTATTTAATTAGACTTGGATATTAATAATTTTTAATGAAGGGAAGAGGATGTGAATTAGCGAGGGTGAACAATTTTTATAATTGTTTAATTAAATTTTAAGTTAAATTAAATTAAAATTGAAATTAAATTATAAATTTTTAAATTTATAAATTTGAAAATAATATTTTAAATTTTATAAAAAAGAATTTTTCAAAAAAGAAATTATTAAGTTGTGTAGATTATTAAAATATACATAAAATCATATAAAATTAAAATAAATTTAATTAAAAATACAGTATATAAATTTTAAATTTAAATTATAAATTAAATTTTTAAATCTCAAAAATAAATTTTATAATAAAAATATAAATAATTAATTTTTTATAAAAAAAAATATAAAAAAAATATATTATTAACATCTAGCTCCTAGGAAAATTTATTTCCAACTCCCAGTAAACCTTAATTCCATCTTCCCAGGAAACCTTAGATTCCAGCTTCCCAGAAACCTTAATTCCAGCTTCCCAGGAAAAAACATAATTTCCAGTTCCCAGGAACCTTAATTCCATCTTCCTAGGAAACTTTAATTCCAGCTCCTAGAAACCTTAATTCCAGCTTCCAAGAAACCTTAATTCCGATTCACAGGATATATCTCTATTAATTCCAGCTTCCAGGAAAAAACCTCTCTTCACCAAAAACCTGATAAAAATTAGCAAATTTGATAATTTTGACAAACTCTGGCTGCAGTCTGGCCCATTCACCCCTTGACCCCCATTTACCCCAGGACTGGCACCACCATGACCCCCACCCACGGCAGTCAGGCCAAGCTAGAAAACACCCGAACCCCAAAGCCCAGAAAACTTGCAGGAAAAAACTGGAGGGTCCCCCAGATGTCCCACGCACCTGAATATTGAGGATCCCTACGTGGTCGGTCCCAGCGCGATTCCCGGCAGGAAATGGTAGCAGGAAGGCCCTTCTGGAAGCGCGCAGTAAGAGGTCGGGGCGCAGCCGTGGGCTCGAGCGCACCTGGAAATTCCTCAGCTCCGTCTCCCTGTCCACCAAGCAGCTCGGTTTTCCTGCCGTACAACCCGCAACCCAGCAGCGCGTCGCCCCAATCCCTCGTCCGCGTAGCAGGCACCAGCTTGTTGCGTGATCCCGTCGGTAAGAGCTTGCGTGGGACAACACGGCGGGGTGACGCTGCGGTAAGGCTGGCACAGGGGAACCCCCGTGGCTGCTTCCCAAAACCATGCGAAAAAACCTCGTGAACCACTCAGTTAAAGAGTTAAAAACATAAAATGCAAGACACTCAAAGAGCTGGGTATTAGGGAAACCATATAGCAGTTATACTTTCGCCTGTTGGGCAAAATTTGCACACTCGTGGAAAAAGTGCAAAAATGAGGGAAAGAGAAAGGCAGACAGCCGGAAAGCTCCGGACGGGAGGGTGAGATGAGTTGGAGGACAAGCTCATCACCAACTTGTTGTGATGCGTCGTGAAAGAGCTGCGTGGACACACACGCACGCGTACGCCTGGCTGAAGGCTGGGACAGGAACCCCCGTTGCTGCCTTCCCAAACCTTCGTGGAAAATGGCAAAAATGCAGGGAACAGGAGGAGAGCAGCACACAAAGCCTCCTGAGGTGTGAGAGATTTGGGTAAGACTTTAGGTTCAGGTTCTGCTGGCCAGAAGGGTGGCTGAATGCCTACTAATTTCACCTAAACGCTCAGGCAACAATCAGGAGCACCTCCTGCAGCAGAAATGTATGTTTGGTGTGAAAAATTCCTCTTATTTGTCACTTGAACAGCTCAGAACAAGCTCTGCAGCCAAAGGATAGTTGTGAAATCCTGTTATTTTCACCTGGAATAGCTCAGCGATATCTCAGAAGACCTCTGCAGGCAGAGTCGTGATTTTGGATGAAAATCCTGTTATATTTTTCACCGTGTATCTCAGCGAAACCAGCTCAGGAGCAGTTCTGCAGGCAGAAGATAGTGTTGGGTGGAAAATTCCTCTTATTTTTCACCTGAGCAGCTCAGGGATATCTCAGAACACCTCGCAGCAGAGGTGGTGATTTGTAAAATCCTGCATAATTCACCTAGAACAGCTCCAGGAACAGCTCAGGAAACACCTCTGCAGGCAGAAGGGATGGTTTGGGTGAAATCCTGTTATTTTTCACTTGGAACAGCTAGGAACAGCTCAGGAGCAGTTCTGCAGCAGAAGGATAGTTTGGGTGAAAATCCTTCTTATTTTTCACCTGGAGCACCTCAGTACACTCAGGAAGACACTCTTTGCATGCAAGAAACGGGTGTTTGGCGTGAAATCCCGTTATTTTTCACCTGGAACAGCTCAGGAGACCTCTGCAGCAGAATGCCATGGTTTGGGTGAAAATCCTGTATTTTGCACCTGGAACAGCTCAGGATATCTCAGAAACACCTCTGCAGCAGAGGTGGTGATTGGGGGAAAATCCTGCTAATTCCAACCTAGAACAGCTCAGGAAACAGCCTCAGGAAACACCTCTGCATGCAGAAGGTGGTTTGGTGAAAATCCTGCTAATTCTACCCAGGAACAGCTCAGGATATCTCAGGAACAGCTCGGCCAGATGTGCCACCTCACGGCTTGCACCAGGAGCAGCCCCGGGAATGTCTCCCGCGGGGGGGAGGAGAAAAATCAGCGTCAGTTGCACGAAATTAAAAAAAAAATATTAATAAATAAAAATAAACCACCCAACGAGGCTGAAAACAAGCCGGAAGCAAACACCAACCCGCCATCCCCCCTCCGAGCCTCCCCGCGGGCCGTGGCGCTGATAGGGCGGGATGTCGCTGCTGGGGGAACATCTCGTGATCACCGCTCTGACGGCTCCTCGCAGAATGGAAAGGATTTTGTTCTCCGGAGCTCCGCCGTGGCCGCGCTGCCCGCGCACAATGCCGGGCTGCTGCTGCCCCGCCATTCCCGCGGGATTGGGCACCTCCGGGCACCCAGGGGTTTGGGACGTGTTCACCTCGCAGGAACTCCTCTCCCTTGTCCCCGTGCCATTTTGGGTGTGCCGCTCTGCCTGGGAAGAATTCCTTCATCCACCGGGAATTCAGGCACTTCCAGGCACTGAGGTGATTTAGCAATGTTCACCCACGGGAAAATCACCCCCGTCAGCTCCAAGCTGGGAACTCCGCGGTGCTGCAGGTCCCCATGGAAAGATTTCCTCATCCCACTGGATTTGCGGAGTTTCCAGGGCATTGAAGGGTTTGGGCATGTTCACCTCAACAAGGAAACCCCAGTCCCAATTGTCCCCGCTGCCAGTTTTTGGGTCTGCGCTCTGCCTGCGCAGGATTCCTTCATCCTGCCAAGATTTGGGAAAAGCCTCTGAGCAACCCGAGGGATTTAGAGACGTGTCCACCCCACGCGGAAATCATCCCATGTCAGCTCCAACTTGCCTCTGGGGGTGCTGCAGGTCACCATGGAATGATTTCCCTATCCCACTGGATTTTGGAATTTGCAGGCACCTGAGCGGTTGGGGACATTCACCTCACAGGAAACCTGTCCCATTGTCCCTGTGCCAGACCCAGAGTGCTGCCTTTCCCCTGTAAAATTCCCTCATCCCAATGGGATTTTGGGCATTCTTCAGGGCACTGAGGGGTTTGCAGCTCTGTCAACCCCACAGAAATCCCTGTCCCACTGTCTCGGCCACGTGATGTTAGGCTTAGCTGAAGGCTCCATCCTCCCTGAGAAATGATTCCCTGCATCCCCACTCAGGATTTGGCACTTCCAGGCACTCGGAGCTGTTCAGGTCTGTCACCCCTCGAAAGGAAAACCCCTGTCCCATTGCCCCCCGAAGTCCAGCTCCAAAACGGCACTCTGGGGTGCTGTGGCTCCCATGGAATGATTCCCTCACTCCTGTGGGATCGAGGAGCTGGGAGCAGAGAGGAGGGAGAGGGCTTCCTGCTCCGGCAGCGTGCAGCTCAGGGATGGGCACGATAATTTTTAGACATCCCACTCACAACCCACGCTCCCCTATAGCGTTCCTAATATATAGGCTCCCGAGCAGCCTCCCAGCGGGGAGACTCCAGCACTGGAATGAGACCCTCCAAGCCACACAGGGCTGACTCCCCCATTCCACAGCTGGATTTGGGGTGAGCAGGGCGAGGCCGCCTCCCCATCCTCAGGCGTGCTGCCCCTCAGCTGCAGCCGAGCCTCTCAAGCTGCTTTCCCAAGCTGATAATCTGGGTTCACCCTGGGAGCTCAGCTCTTTCCTCCTTCTGCCAGGCCCCAGAGGTTGGAAATTTAGGCAGCAGAGGTGTCACATCCTGTCCGTGCAGGTTCACCGTGGGTCCACACATGGGTCAGCCACAGTCGTGCGCTCCACATGGAGTGAAATGCTCGGGTGCTGCTTTGTTTTTGCTGCCCCACAGCCCGGCAGCCCGTTTCCAGCAGGTTTAATGGGATTATTGAGCCTTATCCCCCGCTGAATTCCAGGCCACAGGC
Source organism: Sporophila hypoxantha (assembly GCA_002167245.1). Lineage (NCBI taxonomy): Eukaryota > Metazoa > Chordata > Aves > Passeriformes > Thraupidae > Sporophila > Sporophila hypoxantha. The sequence continues at coordinate 536,352 of NDFG01000021.1, forward strand.
TCTGGAGACGCACACGTGGCTCCTGGGTGACCTGCAGGACTCGCTGGCTTTGGGTGGCTCCCAACGGTGGCAGTGGCTGCCTGGGGGATCCCCGGTTGCTGTCCCTGTGGATCCACCCTGCAGCCACCCCAAATCCTTCCCTCCTGCAGCCGGGTGACAGCAGGGACAGAGGGGAGGAGTGACACTCCGTAGCTTTTGCAGGGATTAAACGCCAAAGCGAGTCCTGTGCCAAAGCGCTGGGCCAGGCAGCAAAATCCAACTGCTGGTGCTTCACCTGCCAGGAGAAAATCATTCCCAAAACAGCCCGTTGCTGCCTGCCTCAGCACCCCCAGCCTGGCTGGCCACCAGCAGGGGAAATTGTGCCAAATCGGACTAAAAAACGTCCAAGCTGCAGGCAAACCTCGCACGCTTCGGCTCCCGCGCCTGCGCTTTATCTCTGATCTCTTCTCTTTTTTTAAAGAGTTAAAACATAAAAATGCAAGACACTCAAAGAGCTTGGTATTAGGGAACCATATAGCAGTTATTATTTCGCCTTTTGGGGCAAAATTTKGCATCACTCGTGGAAAAATGGCAAAAATGAGGGAAAGGAGAGAGGCAGCACAGCTGGGAAAGCTCCTGGAGGGGTGAGATGAGTTTGGGAGGACAAGCTCATCACCAGCTTGTTGGTGATGCCGTCGGTGAAGAGCTGCGTGGGGACAGACACGGCGGCGGTGACGCCTGGGGAAGGCTGGGGACAGGGGAACCCCCGTGGCTGCTTCCCAACCGGTGGGAAAACCTCGTGGAAAAATGGCAAAAATGAGGGAAAGGAGCGAGGCAGCACAGCCGGGAAAGCTCCTGGAGGGGGTGAGATGAGTTTGGGAGGACTGAGGTTCAGGGCTCTGCTGGCAGAAGGGGTGGTTTGGGTGGAAATCCTGCTAATTTCACCTAGAACGGCTCAGGAACAGATCAGGAGCACCTCTGCAGCCAGAAGGGGTGGTTTGGGTGGAAATCCTGCTAATTTCACCTAGAAGAGCTCAGGAACAGCTCAGGAACACTTCTGCAGGCAGAGGTGATGGTTTGGGTGGAAATCCTCTTATTTTTCACCTGGAACAGCTCAGGAAGACCTCTGCAGGCAGAGATGATGGTTTGGGTGAAAATCCTGTTATTTTTCACCTGGAACAGCTCAGGAACAGCTCTGCATGCAGAAGGGGTGGTTTGGGTGAAAATCCTGTTATTTTTCACCTGGAGCAGCTCAGGGATTTCTCAGGAACACCTCTGCAGGCAGAGGTGGTGATTTGGGTGGAAATCCTGCTAATTTCACCTAGAACAGCTCAGGGACAGCTCAGGAAGACCTCTGCAGACAGAGATGATAGTTTGGGTGAAAATCCTGCTAATTTCACCTAGAACAGCTCAGGAACAGCTCAGGAACAGCTCTGCAGGCAGAAGGGGTGGTTTGGGTGGAAATCCTGCTAATTCTACCAGGAACAGCTCGGGGATATCTCAGGAACACCTCTGCAGGCAGAGGTGGTGGTTTGGGTGAAAATTCTGTTATATTTTTCACCAGGAACAGCTCAGGGATATCTCAGGAACAGCTCTCCTCAGCACATCCCTTTCCCAAAACCCCCACGCCCACCCCCCAAACCAACACCAGCGCCTGGCTCCCCTGATGCGCCCGGCCGATGCCACTGGGGATGTTCGGACTCTCTGCAAGCCACGCGGGTAACCTCAGGCAGAGGTTCCAAGAGAGTCAGCTCGTTAATATTGCCTAATTGCCTCGAGGAAGGCCGCAGGGTGGCTAAAGTCTTGCCCGTGGCCCAGCGGGTGCTAGAAAAACCCGGCTGGCCTCGCCCGGGTAATATTGCCCTTCGCCCGGGTATCGTTCACCTACCTGCGCCTCTTGGGCTGCCCAGCCCTTCCCAGCCACCTCCAAGCTCCCACCCGCGGCCAAACCCGCAGCCCCCCAAAAAGCGGGATGGGCTGGTTGAAGTGGAATTGTGGTTAATTTCTAGAGTTAATTGGCAGCTCAAGCAGGGCTGAGCTCGGTTTATTTCTAGTTTAAATTCCCGGCACCTGAGGAGGATTGTTCCAGCAGTGGCATGGCTTGGTTGCTCAAGCTGATCGCTGACACAGACACATCCAGAGCTCCAAAAAACTGAAATTCCCCCCAAAAACTGCAGCAAGAAGGGCTGAACTGCTTCCAGTGGCTCTCAGAGGATCACAGGCCCAAATCCAGCCATAAATCCCCGCAGAGGCTTTACCGGGAACCTCGGCCCCGGAGGGTGCGGCAGGGGTGCCGAGCCAAGCCCTGGCCTCTGCTGGGATCCCTCTCTGCCTTTACCTGGCGTTGGATACCTTCTGGGTGAAGCTCTGTCTTCACCCGAGGCTGAGTATTTGGGCAGCTTCTGCCACAGGATGGCGGGGAGGCTCGAACCGGGGTTGGCCCGGGACGTGGGAGGATGGCGATAGCAAAACTTTCTGCGGTCTGCGCCACTCTCCGGCTGCCACCAGCTGCTTGGAACGAGCCCCCTTGGGCGTTGGAGCACAGGAGAGACAAAACAAAGGTTTGCCAGGGTCGGCCAGACCGAGAAGACAGCTGAGCCGAAGTTTCTAAAAAGCCCCAGGACAGTGCGGATTGGAAAAATTTGTCTTCCATAGTAGCCCAGAACATCTCTTCGTTATGGCAGAACTACTAATCCCTCCAAAATTACCCATTTTCCTTTCTTTCTTAAGCTGTCTCTGAGTGTTACTAACAGTCCTCAGTCGAACCCCAGATTCCTCCAAAATCCCCCCTGCAAAATCCCCCGAAAGCTCTGGGGTGATGTCTCAGGGGGGATTCCCCTAGGGAATTTCCGTAAAAACACGGGCGGGTCCATTCCGGCACAGGGAGCCCTCATTCCATGGCCAGGGAGTCGGCCTCTGGAGAGCATTTCAGAATATATTGTCATTTTCAGGCAAAACTTCCTTTTTTCCTTTATTTCTTTCTGTGGATTTCAGTCTATGGCCCTAAAACTCTCCATTCCTGAAGTAGGGGGAGGTAAGTGTGTTCGCAACTTCCCCAGGAAATTTTATTTCCAGCTCATCGATCTTATTCCCCCCATCGTGAGGCGGGGGTAAACCTTAATGGAGCAATCCAATCGTTTTCCGGAGAAGAAAAACAAGCTTAATTCCACGGAATTCACGCCCCAGTAAACTACCTTAATTATCCCGCCGCCATCTTTCCCCAGGAAACCATAATTCTCCAGCAATCCCAGGTCTCCGAGGGTGGAAACTTTTTTAATTCCAGACTTCCCAGGGTCGCGGAAAACCTTTTAATTTCCAGCCTTTCCTAACGGAGAGAGCCCTCTCCCCAACACCCAAACAAGACCTGACCTGATAAATAACAAATATCAGGACAATAGAACTAGAACTTTGGGGTCATTTTTGACGAACTCTTGGCTGCAGTTGGCACCTTAGGCACAGTCTTTCTGAGCCCTCCATTCCATCGTCAGCGATCGGCACTCTGAAGGCATTCAGAATTGTTCATTGTCTTCACCGGACAGGCGCAAAATTTCAGCCCTAAAACATCTGCTCTTGAAACGGAAATTCCAGATTTCCCAGGAAAAATTTCGCACATTACCAACTTCCCAGCGAAACCCAGAAATTACAGCTTCCTAGGAAGGAAAGTTAATTCTCAGTCTCCCATGCGCCTAGGGACCTGACACGAGAAATCTTAATATCCAGATTCACATGGAAACCCATTAAAGTCGATCTCCACGGTAATCCCCAGGAAGACCTCTCTTCCACAAAAACCCTACAAAACTTCTATGGAAATTTGTTTAATGTTTTTTTTGACAAGCTCTGCTGCCAGGTTTTGGTGGGTGATAGCGCAGGGGTGAGCCCTATTTCCATGATCCAGGGATCGCCTCTTGAAGCCATTTCAGAAATTTGCCATTTTTCAGCCAGCAGTCGAGCGCCTACTGGGTTCCGGTAAATTCAGCCCTTGAAACTCTGGTCTTTTTTCCCTGATTTTTGGTTTTTTTTAATTTCCAACTTTTCCCTTCAGGGGGGGGGAAACTCTTTAAATTCCACTGCCCTTTCCCAGCAAACCCTTCTAATTCCAACTTCCCTAGCGCCAACCTTTAATTCCATCTCCCCTAGATCGCGGACCATATAGAATTATATGATTTCCAGTGTCCCTTCTCAGTAAACCTCTCAACTTCCAGCCCCGAGCGAGTTCCCTGAGGAAAACCTAAGCTAATACAAGGGATTCCCTAGGCAAAGCCTTAATTACAAACCGTCCTCAGATGGAGAACCTTCACCATTCCAAGCACTTCCCATCGGGAACACCCTCTATCTCTTTTCACCAAAACCTGACAAAATATTATCCGAAAACTTCTTGGTCCTTTTTTATGATCCCGGAATTTTGACCAACTCTGCCGGTCTTCGCAGTACTGACCCAGTTCACCCTACCTGACCCCCATTTAACGCCCAGGACTGGGCAACCACCCAATCCATCAGCGCAAGTTCCCCACCCTGTAGTCCCGAAACCCCCACTTCACCTTGCAGTTCAGAGGTCCGATTTGTCCCCTTCTGCTCGCCTGACACAAACACAACACACAAACCCCCAAAAGTCAGAAAACTGCCTTAGGAAAAAATTACTGTGGTACCCGTTTTTTGTCGCAGGGCGCATGGATTCCCCTCCGGGACATCGCCACGCACGCTGGACAGCTCAAGCCAATGAGCCACCCTGTCCCTTCTGTCCCCTCTGCTCCACCCTGTCCCTTTCTGCCCCTGGGGGCAGCTAGCAATGCACCCTGTTCCGCCCTTTGTCCCCTCGGGCAGCAGCAGCACTCACTGAGCTGCCACCCGTCCCTTTTGTCCCCTCTGCTGCCCACCTCGACATGGATGTCGCCTGGTTTATCGCTTCGCCCACCGTTCGGCGAGCAGCAGCGATGCCACCCTGTTCCCCTTGTTGTCCCCTCTGCAGGCCGTCCGCGGGACGTGCCCAGCCCCGAGCGCTGCGGGTCGGAGCAGGAGCTGGCCTGGCGGTTATTGGACAGGGCACGCTCCTGCTCGCCAGCAGCGTGCGGATTCCCGGCGGGTATGATTGCCCCGTATGGGGCCTTAAGCAGATGCGCCGTTCTGTGGATGCCACAACGACCTCAGGCTCGGCTTGCAAAGTAGAAAAGAACATCAGTGCTACGCCAGGGACACGGAGGTTCTGTCCCTTGCGCGCTCCGCGTGACCGGGGCTCGGTTGTCGCACCACTGTGACCAAATTCCCTCAAGCCGACCAGCCACGTATGACTTCTCCCTTGTTCTCCACCCACAGGTCGCTTTTTATTGAAGACGATTTATAATATTTATAAATATGATAAATATAGTATTATTGTATTATCACTTATATAAATTTATCACTATCACTATAGAGTTCTTCCGGGGTACTATATATCTCCTACAACTTGCGTCCCGTTACTCCAACAACCCGACTATCCGAGGCAGCGCATCCGCCAGAGTCACTACTTGTCTCGGATAACCTTTATTCTACATATTAAACTGTGCGAGTTGATCATGACACTACTATCAGCTTAGTTAGACTTCTCTATTATGTGCTCTGCTGTTCGCACGGTGTATATGACACGTCTGCACCCCAAGGTCAGGTGGACAGTGATCACTGGCGGCGGGACAAACCTGGGTGTAAGGCTGGACAGGGAACCACCCTGGCTGCTTCCCAACCGGTGGGAAAACCTCGTGGAAAATGGCAAAAATGAGAAAAGGAAGAGAGGCAGGCCACAGCTGGGAAAAGCTCCTGGACAGGGTGAGATGAGTTTGGGACGGACAAGCCTCATTCACCAGGGCTTGTTTGGTGATGCCGTCGGGTGAAGAGCTGCGTGGCGGACCACACGGCGGCGGTGACACCCTGCGTAAGGCTGGGACAGCGGGAACCCTCCGTGGCTGCTTCCCAACCTCGTGAAAAATGGCAAAAATGAGGAAAAGGAGGAGAGGCAGCACAGCGGGAAAGCTCCTGCAGGGGGTGAGATTGAGTTTGGGAGGACAAGCTCATCACCAGCTTGTTGTGATGCCATACGTGAAGAGCTGCGTGGGGACAGACACGCAGGGGTGACGCCATGGCTAAGGCTGGGCACAGGGGCAACCCCACGGCTGCTTCCCAAAACCTCATGGGAAAAATGGCAAAAATGAGGGAAAGGAGGAGAGCAGCACAGCCGGGAAAGCTCCTGGACGGGCGTGAGATGAGTTGGGAGGACAAAGTTCATCACCAGTTGTTGGTGCATGCGTCGGTTGAAGAGTCGAGCGGGACAGACACGGCGGGGTGACGCCTGGTAAGGCTGGGGACAGGGAGAACCGCCCACGGCTGCTTCCCAACCGGTGGGGAAAACCTACGTGGAAAAATGGCAAAAATGAGGGAAAGGAGAAAGGCAGCACAGCCGGGAAAGCTCCTGGACGGGTGAGATGAGTTTGGGAGGACAAGCTCATCACCAGCTTGTTGGTTGATGCCGTCGGTGAAGAGCTGCGTGGGACAGACACAGCGGGGGTGACGCCTGGGAAGGCTGGGCACTGGGGAACCCCGCGTGGCTGCCTTCCCAACCAGTGGGAAAAAACCTCTGAAGCACTCATTAAGAGTTAAAACATCAAAAGATGCAAGACACTCAAAGAGCTTGGTATTAGGGAACCATTATAGCAGTTATTATTCGCCTTTCTGGGGCAAAATTTGCATCACCGTGGAAAATGGCAAAAATGAGGAAGGAGAGAGCAGCACAGCCGGGAAAAGCTCCTGGAGGGGGTGAGATGAGTTTGGGAGGACAAGCTCATCACCAGCTTTTATCGGTTGATTGCCGTCGGTGGAAGAGCTGCGTGGGACGAGACACGGCAGGGGTGACACCTTGGGAACGGCTGGGCACAGGGAACCCCACGGCTGCTCCCAACCGGGGAAAACCTCGTGAAGCCACTCATTAAAGAGTTAAAACATAAAAAAATGCAAGCACTCAAGAGAGCTTGGTATTTAGGGAACATATAGCAGTTATTATTTCGCCTTTTGGGGCAAAATTTTGCATCCACTCGTGGAAAAATGGCAAAAATGAGGGAAAGGAGAGAGGCAGCACAGCTGGGAAAGCTCCTGGAGGTGGAGATGAGTTTGGGAGGACAAGCTCATCACCAGCTTGTTGGTTGATTGGCCGTCGGTGAAGAGCTGCGTGGGGACAGACACGGCGGCCGGGGTGACGCCTGGGAAGGCTGGGGACAGGGGAACCCCCGTGGCGCTGCTTCCGCCAACCGATGGGAACACCTCGTGGAAAAATGGCCAAAAATGAGGAAGGAGCGAAGGCAGCACAGCCGGGAAAGCTCCTGAGAGGGGTGAGATGAGTTTGGAGGACTGAGGTTCAGGGCTCTGCTGGCAGAAGAGGGTGGTTTTGGGTGGAAATCCTGCTAATTCACCTAGAACGGCTCAGAAACAGATCAGAGGCACCTTCTGCAGCCAGAAGAGGGTGGTTTGGGGAAAATCCTGCTAATTTCACCTAGAAGAGCTCAGACAGCTCAGGAACACTTCTGCAGGCAGAGGTGATGGTTTGGGTGGAAATCCTCTTCATTTTTCACCTGGAACAGCTCTCAGGAAGACCTCTGTCAGGCCAGAGATGATGGTTTGGGTGGAAAATCCTGTTATTTTTCACCTGGGAACAGCTCAGGAACAGCTCTGCATGCAGAGAAGGGTGGTTTGGTGAAAAATCCTGTTATTTTTCACCTGGACGCAGCTCAGGATTTCTCAGGAACACCTCTGCAGGACAGAGGGTGCGTGATTTGGGTGGAAATCCTGCTAAATTTCACTCTAGAATGCAGTCCAGGGACAGCTCAGGAATGACCTCTGACTAGACAAGACCTCCTCCAGAAACATTAAGTGTGCGTGCGAGGATTGATATCATTGCCTTACTATTAAACACAACATTTTCACCTATAATGCAAAATACAGATTCTACAGAACAGCAAGTACATATCTATCTCTATGTGCATGTAAGCACATAGATTAGTGATGCGCAATTTGAGCCGAGAATACAATCACTCATTGGTTACAGTTTAACCGCTATCATAGAGGTGTAGAATATTACTCACGAGGAACACTCTAGATCTACGCAGAATGTCGTAGATGCGATTGCATTGAGAGAGCTATATCGAATATACGTCTGATATATCTTTTATTCACCCTAATATAACATCGAATAGAGAGTGAATATCTACAGAGAGATATATACAGTCATCATGGTCTCTCTAAATAGTGAGCACTACCTTCTAATCACAGCCATATATTATGCTAATAAATTTATCAAGGAAGTATGCTAAGTCACTCCAATGGAATAGTGTATCCCCGTGGAGTAGGGGTGAGAGATGATGAGAATTATACTATGCTGTTCAGTATACATACCGCTTACAATAATAATATAATATATATAAATACTAATAAAAATTAAATAAATAAATATAAAAAATCCACACTCAAAATATAAACGAGTGAACTAATAATAACTCAAAAAGTCACTGATGACTATAACACATATATCGACTCAACTCAGATCACACTCTCATAACACCGTGAATATCTCTTCCGAGTTTAGGACACTGTCTCTGATATAGTAAGCAATGGAGTGTTCTGAAGAGATTCCGCTGCTATTAGCACAATATAAATATACCTAAATTATATACAATATGTAATATAATATGAATATATCGGGGAATCATTCTATTTATCATCACTGCTTCATTGGACTCTGGCATCATCTAACTATATTGAGTGAGAAAGTGAGTATGATCTCTCGTAGCAAGTGAGCTTCAACATACTCGTTCCTCTCGAGCAATCTTGCCCTGACAGCAATCATATGCCATGGAATATAATGAAAATATAAATATGATGTCTTAGTCACTTTAGCTCTTCTGCGCACCATATTCCCGCCATGGTAATGTTTTGAGGTGTCTATCTCACTCCGAAGGTGATCTACCCCGGGGTTGGGATGTGTCACCCCATAATACATTGAGCAAATTCACCTTGATCAACCGTGATTTAGATCCCTGATAATTAGTGATTTATATAGAGATGAGGTGACTAGTACGGACATACTGCTATATTTATTTAAATATAATCGTGTTGAAGAAGTGAGTCTATGGATTTCCCTTCTAAATATACTTGATCCAAGAATATTGGGAAAGCTCTACATGCCACTATAGAAGCAATCTCAAGCGATATTTATAAGGTTATAACCGTATAAATTATGTAATTTATAATTATAAAATAGTTAGATTCATTTTAAATAATTATGTGTATAATATTTATAAATATTACAATGAATATGTCGATATCTCATCGCCTACAATTGGTAAATCCACTCTTCTATCACCGTGCCAGCTCTCAAAGTTAAGCACATCTATTGGGAATAGCTGAAAGGTATTATCTTCCACTATGTGAGTGTTAGAATAGAGACATCTTCATTCAATTTTCCCACAACATTGATCGGTATTTATATGAAGCGCCACTAAAATCATACATCAAAGAGTTTAGACATCATTGAGAGTGGGATCAATGAGTGAGCTATTCTTGAGTACACGTCTCACAGACTAAAAAATCCCATAATTTCTCCAATTTGTCCATCTAGTATGATCCATATGCTAACTTCAGTAATGCCTAGTGAGATTCCACTCTAGAAGATAAGTAATTATCTCCATTCTCTACCTCTCACATCTGAGTTTAGAGTATTTTATTATGGTGTTATATATATTAATAATCAACAGTAGTGACATTTTATTATATGGGGTTACTCTCTAATGTATATCACACTCATATTTATATAAAATTCACCTTGACTTCATATCGATTTACCTCTAATAGCACTCAATTAATACCTTATGAGAATGCGAGGCATGGAATCTTCTCATGAGTGATGATAGATTACCCTACTATAATCCCTCATATTGTGGCCATTTTGGGGGGCAGCCTCACAGGTTCACGACGCCAATCCAGTACAACCTAACATTTTCCCAGGCCCTACCAATGGCCCCTAACCTGTGTCCTTCCAACTCCCGGTTTACTGGAGGACATCTGTCCCAACGTACTCTGGGATCCCAACCATTGTGTCATCCCCCCGCCGCCCACGCTGCTACCGCGCGATGTCAGCTCCCCTCACCTGCTGAGCACATGTCCAATTATCCTGTCTCTCCTGGCAAGCAGAAGTCGCACGTTTCCCTGACCGCCTCACCACGGAATTTGGGCACTATCCACGGAGTGACGCACTAGCAGGCTGAGCAGGGACTTACCCAGGGGCTTCTCGTGCAACTCCCACAGGAATTGCCCCACTCACCTCCAACCTGCACCCCCCACACCGTTGTCGCGGAAGTGTTCAGCTCCAAGTGCTGAGTGCTCCGTGCCTGGCCCGAGCGTTCCTCATCCACCAGGATTTGCCGGGGAACTTCCAGAGTCCATGGGCACTCCCCAGCCCGGGCGCCTTCAGGGCTCTGTCACCCCACGAGAGAATTGTAATCCCCTCGCCAGTTCCTCCGCCTGTGCCAAGCTCCAAGAACTGCTGCGTTCCCCTGGGAGAAAACAGAGTGTCCGCCTATCTAGTCCCCCACCGAGATTAGTGCTTGCATAGCCGAGGGCTTTCAGGGCCAAATTGGAGGGGTTTGGGGCGTGTTCGTTCCACATCACTCTCTGAGCACACCTCTGGTGGGTCTCCTTATTGGGCACACAGAACTCTCCAGTAGCTGCCACACTGCACGCACCACTAGCGAGCGCGGTGGGATGTTTCAGCTCCAAGCTGGCATACTCGCGCGTACGCCTCCGCGCTGTGATAAAGTGGGAGTAATCCCTCACTAACCACCATGTGCCGTATTTCCTAGGCACCTGCGGTTATAGGGAGCATGAACTGATGATCGACCTTCTGGTCTCTCTTGGTCCCATAGAAATGCGCAGCGCTAGGGTGCGACCTATGTTGCCAGTTCCCATGTACTTCGCGACTCCAAGAGTGAAGCTAGTGCGTCTTCCCCCCTGTGGCGCGTGGCAAAAGTAGTGTACCGGTATACTATCCCGATATCCTCGAATTTTGGGAATTTCCCGCGGATAACTTTGAGGGAGGGATATTTGTGGGCTTTGTCCACCCCCAGGAACTCCCGTGTCCCACTGTCCCCCACGGACTGTCTGCTGGCATGTTTCAGCTCCTAGAGCGTGGAATTCCATGTTGTCTCCATGGCGCGTGCCCCTGGAAAATGAAATCTGCGATCCCAATGGGATTTGGGCACTTCCAGGGCACTGAGGGGGTTGCAGGCTCTGTCACCCCACAAGAAAATCCC
>NDFG01000022.1:0-55304 GCA_002167245.1 Sporophila hypoxantha
TGACTCCGGGAGGATGCTGCAGTCACCTAACTCCGACGAGCTCCGCGGCACCGTCTTCAGGGCGTCCGATGAGACTGGGCTCACGAAGAGCTAGTTGAATCCTCTAGTCTCATCTACTTGCATCAAGAGAGCAATAAACTCCTTCTAGCTGAACATGCTCCATCTAGCCCACGTTCCGCGTACAGCTGTGGCTGCTTCGCTCGTCTCCTAAAAAAAAAGTATCCTCTCTGCAGGCAAGCAATATCCTCTCTAACATCTTTGGAGAGCCTCTCGTCTATCACTGATCTCTAGATATGCTGATGTCACTCTAACATCACCTACTAAGAGATTAATACAGCACAGTCAGCGTATCGGTGAATCGTAAACACCTGCCCCCCACCACATAGTACGAGTCAAATTCATCAGCGATGTGGGACATTATCACCTACCCTGGCCCACTCTATGCACAATATCACAGAACCAACCCTTCTACTCATCTCTCCAATCCACTTATGCATTTCTTTCTCACTCTCTAGTGTGGCCCCTGTCGTGCCTGCACACCGCCAGGGCCTGGCAATGGGGCAGGTCCTGGCATTGGGACCGCATTTCTGTGTTTCTGGGGGGGGTCTCAGCCCTGCAACTCTCCCCCCGGGGCTCTCGGGAGTGCCTGCAAGCTCAGCACCCCAGCCCCAGCTGGCAGCTCTGGGCAGGTCCCTGCACGTTACCCGGGGATGGAAACACAACAAGCCCCTAGCAACCCCGGGCTTCGAAGGCACACAAGTGTGGGGGACCTGCAAAAACTGTCCCATAGAGACTCCCATAGCATTTTTTCACAGGAGAAACGCCCTGATGTCCCCCCGACAAAATATTTGGGCCGCCGGTCCCTCACCCCAAGATGGCCAGGACAAAACAATGCTGAAGCTTGCAAGAGGGCAGAAGTCTCCCCTCACGTCATCTTTGCCAGCACGACAGGACCCTTCCACTGGGAAAGTCATTTCTCAAGTTCTTCTCTAGGGCAGCAACCAGGGGTTAAAACCCACAAAATTCAGTATTTTTTGCTGCCGGAAGCATCTGCAAACTGCGGAGAAAAGGGTTAAAGTCACAGGTCCTGTGAACAAGAAATAAGCAACTTGAGCCATAATCTGCTGTGCTGCTCAAGAGGCAAGTGTTGGCCCACTTTGGTCCCTCTCTAGACGCCCCAGATTGAAAGAGGACCCCGCAAATAGGCGAGTGTATACTGTGAGAATATAGAGATCTAGACCCTCTGTGAGTAGAACCTAAGAACCACCGCCTACCTCCGCGAGAGAGTTCTGGGCGGCCTTACCTGCCTTGCACCACACGCCAACCCTATTGGCGCCCCTCCTGCTGTCCCTGCCCACCAATCTCCCAAGCTGCTGCCAATGCCCAATGCTGCTGTCCTTCCCTGCTGAACCCCCCTCGGGGGCTGGGAAAGGGGGCCCTGCGGATGCTCAGCTGCAGCCCTTCCTCGTCCGTTTTGAGGACTGATTCACCTCCCCCAAAAGCTGTTCCTTTGCACACCCCAGTGCAACTTGCGGGTCCCATTTCAGCTTTTCCAGGAAGGGGGAGGTTTGCGCGTTTTCCGCCCACCCGTCTAAATCCAGATCCAAGCCCATCCAAAGGCTTTTTCCCCAGCAATTGTGGGAGATGCCAAGACCGACCACTGCCCAGCGTGACCCTGAGAGCTGACGGGCTCCTGAGCCGGGGTCCTCTGTGGTTGTGGGATGATTTCAAGGTTTGCCTGCAGATACCCCGGGTTCCTCCCTGATAAATTCCCCTGCAGGTGTGTCAGTACCTCTCCTTTCCCCTCCCAGCACTGCCTGTCAGTCCTTGGCCCATTCCAGGAAGGTTTCCGATGAATTGGCAATTTCAAGAGGAATGCCCCTCTACCCCTGTGTTAAAACCATTGATATTTTTCTGAAAAAAATCCTTCCCCTTAGATTTTTTTTTCCTGCAAGAAGCCTCAAGAACAAAATGTAAACAACTGATTTATATGCAGCTGTAAAATGCAACCAGGTAAATCTGTGATTTAGTCATTGTTAGTTTGCTTCTTCTAATGTAATGGCCAATCAAGAGTCCCAGCTGTCCAGGACAGTAAGTCGCTCTCCAATCAGTTCACAAGCCCCTCTTGCTACTTATTGCGGACACGTTAGGTCAGTCGATAGTACGAAGACTCATCGCGGGAGAGTGCACATCTTCGACGGTTGTTATATTCATATATATGCACAGCGATGGAGTATTGAGACACAGTTATGACTCACACCTCTCACTCAGCAGCATATATAATTATACTATATTTCATCACACACTCACGCGATGGTAGACAGTTCGATCAGTATGATTGAGCCACGCAGACAGTGGTCTCTGTGGCCCACACTCACTATGTGTATTATACTAGCAGCTGTTGAACAACCACCACACCCTGGGCGGGGCATTGGCCATCCCAGGTTGGTCCCTTTGTCCCTTTGTTTCCCCCCACTCCCTGTCCTGCTTGGTGGCTCCCCCGCCCCTTCCCGGATGCCGTGGCCCCTCTCCCCCGGGGTTCAAAGGAGCAGCAACCACGGGCTCAGGGAGTTCTGTTTGGGACGCTGGTGCTGCATTTCAGAGGCCTGTGCCAGGATAGGGAACTCTGGATCCAAACCCTTCCATCAGAACGACTCCTTTCCTTCACCATCCCCTTAAAGCCTTCTCTGGGCAGACGGAAACCTGAAGGGAGCACCCTGTTATGGGGGAAGCCTCCCATCCAAGCAACCCACCAGAGAGACCTTCCTTGCAGGCGCTGGACCCTGTCCCCCCACGGGCCCAGCTGCCACAACCCAGGCCAGCCAAAGTGTCCTGTGGGGGTGAAACCACCACACACCAGCTCAGCCCAAAGTGTCCTGGTGGGGTGAAACGAACCACACCCCATGCCCAACAGCCAAAAGTGTCCTGTGGGGTGAAACACCAACACACCCAGCAGCCAAAAGTGGGTCTGTGGGTGAAAACACCACACATCCCACAGCCAAAAGTGTTTTCCTGTTGGGGGTGAAAACACCACACAGCCAGCCCGCAAAAAGTGTCTGTGGGGGTGAAACACCACACACCCGCCCAGCCCAAAAGTGTCTGTGGGGTGAAACACCACACACCAGCCAGCCAAAAGTGTCTGTGGGGAAACAACCACAACCCCAGCCACCCAAAAAGTGTCCTCTGGGGTGAAACACCACACACCCAGCCCAGCCCAAAAGTGTTCCTTGTGGGGTGAAAAACCACCACACAATCCCACAAGCCAAAAGTGGTCCCCCTGTGGGAGTGAAACACCACAACACAAAAGCAGCCAAATGTGTCCTCTGGGGTGAAACACCAACAACCCAGCCCGGCCCCAAAATTCTGTTGGGTTTGAAACCACCACACATCCAACAGCCCAGAGTGTCCCTTGTGGGTGAAACCCACCACACACCCAGCCAGCCAAAAGTGGTCTCTGGGGGTGAAACACCAACAATTGCCACTAATTGGTATCAAGCACGCCAAGGCCCAGAACAAGCTCAGGCATGTTCTGTTCTGCCAATATTGGGCTTCTTTATCCAGTCATGCTGCTGGTAACCCGTTGCTGTATCGAGAGTCTATTCGATAGCTGGACGGTGTATCCAGAGCTCCAGAGTACATCGTGACAGCGAGACGGTCAGCGACTCTGTGTGTAGTCTGATGTGGAGTAGCGACGACGATTATGAAGCTAGACAGCGGAGCGAATCGTGGCGCGAGGCAGCGAGATGACTATGATGGATTGCACTGCATTAGCATTCTGGGCTGCAGCTAAAGACACATCTAAGCTTATGCTATTAGGCGAGTCGTGTATATACGATCTCAACGAGAGAGCCCGCCCTGGCACGGCGCTATATGTCGACCCTGCGAACGTAGTCCTAGAGAGAGCAGTTGAGCATTCACGAGCTAGCGTGCTTTTAGTACCGTCGATACGCATGAGTATAAGCGTGATGTATCCCTAGTAGATTGAATGCACTGGAGCATCGGATCATGAATAACGTATTTAAGAGCGACACTATGGGTATATACGGTAGATAATCAATGAACCATATACAGTCTCATCGCGCACACACTAAGCACAATACCACGGAACGTCACTCACCATGCGTACTGCAGTATAGCACAGTTGTTGAGCCGCTATAGAGAGAGTTAGA
This sequence comes from Sporophila hypoxantha, assembly GCA_002167245.1. Taxonomy (NCBI): domain Eukaryota; kingdom Metazoa; phylum Chordata; class Aves; order Passeriformes; family Thraupidae; genus Sporophila; species Sporophila hypoxantha. The sequence continues at coordinate 4,170 of NDFG01000022.1, forward strand.
TGTACTCACAGCCATATATTATGTATCGCACCAGCACGATAGAGCAGAGTCTGTGTGCGTCCACCTGAGAAGACACGCTCGGGAGGTCAGCCTCGCAGTCACATGATAGAGCCGATGACGTTGATGATCTAGAGCCGAGTATGCATTCCAGTGATTTGAGCGTTATCAGCTATTATAGTATAACTGCCGAGGCTCCTCTGGAAATTCCCTAATCACTCGTGTTATACGAGCAGTTAGCATATTTATGTTCAGTGCGAATGTCAGGATCCACTGTCTATATACTATCGATCTACGATCGACGCTCGATCATTGAAACGGAACGATGATGATCTGTAGAATATCTATCATACAGCTATGATATATGCAGGAGGAGAGTCGGGCTTAGATACGAGGCTCATAGCGCCGAGAGGCACGGAGTGTGAGTGTAAGTATACTGTGAGCCGAAGCATACGCATACGTATCCTAAATTGTACGATGAGAGGTCGCGTGGACCTCAGTTGTACGTGTAGGAGCGCTAGGACTGTTATGTTATGGCGTACACAGCAGAGAGTACGACGGAGTATGTTGATGCAGTTGTAATCATCATCCGCCATAGCTAGACGACGCAAGGATGATGAGACTCTATATAAGCAGAGCATTATAATACGTAGGATACGACGATAGTATTCGCTGAGACGTGTCTGAGTAGCGTCTGGAGCGCACGATCGATGCAGCGTGCGCCGATAGTATGTAAAGCGCGAGTATATAGACATTAATATACTTGAGACGTATCTACGAGCTGGTTAACTGAGCGGACTGTCTACGACGGGGTATCAGCCGAGGAGCAGGTCCGAGTGACTGCTCACATGTCGAGGCGCCACTATGCGATCCTCTGGTGTTACGAATGAAGAGCAACTGGAGGATTAGCTGCAGATATACGTCAGGTCGCGCTCTCAGGCGCACGTCGCACATCAGCAGCTGAGTGAATAGGCACGGATACGAGTCACGGCGAAATTAGCACGTATGTACGGAATGAGTGGTTACGTGTCCAGTCTCTAGAGTAGCAGGCGTTGCTCTCTATGGTCACGCTGTATATGATGGAGCCGCGAGCGATCGGCACTCGCGGCTCTATATCTATATCAGAGAGAGATTGGCAAACGTACAGATTCACCCAGAGCTAAGCAGGGGATGACCAGTAGAGAAAGCTCCGTTATCTAAGGGGGATGTCTTGACACTGTGTCACGCTCGGCGGAGAGGAAGCCGATGATATAAGGTTCAGTGCGACAGGTTAATGTAACGCGAGGGGTGTGCCCCAGTCATTAACGGAGGTGCAACTCGACCGACTCATTAGGGACACAGAGAGTGATGAGAGGGGAGCACACTCGAAGACACAAGACCTATGGTAGGCCCAGCATGCCAGATCTAGAAGCAACGGTTGAGTCTCATACATGACGGTCGCGTCGGGTCACGCGAGATATTCGAAATGACACGACTTATGTGATTAGATGAGGTACTGACACCACGCCACACGCGCACGACTCCGCACGAGAGAGAGCATATGAGAGTTGCGTGGGACATTATATATGATAACTAGAATCTAACGCGTAGGCTTGATTCTCGAGACTCGGTAAGACGTAGGTCAGAGCGGACGAAGGAATATCGGGAGAGAGCACAGGTAGCCATTATATGTTGATGGACGCAGTTGCGCTATCTATATCGGTAGTAGAGAGAGTAAGTAGGAGGAGTGTATAGAGCTGTAGCTAAGGATACCGACGAGGAAAGTTATGTCCATGAGCGACATGGATCGACTGCAGAAGGAGTCGTAGGTTAAACGGAGTGAGTGGGCGTGAGACGTCATGCAGATATAGATAGTATGTAGTGAGATCGATTCACTTGTTGACGAGAGAGCACACAGAGAGAGTATACCTGACGAGATAGTGATCCGAGTATTGCCATACCGCGTCACTCCGGAGACTGCGCTGATCTAAGAACAAGCGACGAGTATGCAGATCATATATCATACGTCCCCCAGGTAGTTGATCTTGTATAGGACACTCTGTGCTTGCCACTTATGCATCTCCAGGGCATACAAGCTTGTTCTAGCTGCACGTATACGTGCTAAAGCTGAGCACCACTGTGCACTCTATGAGTACCACAAGGCTTGGGACACTAGTATATAGAGATTAGATAGATATGATGAGCGAGGCGTATGGGAGAATTGGATCTCGATCGACGTGAGCGAAGAGATAACCCACACACTAGATATGTATATCTTCATATATGAGCGTTATTCTACCTGCATCTAGAGAGGTCTAGTAGTTGAGTAAATAGGTGAGTGGCAGGCGATCATGACGTATCATTATATGTTCTAAGTTTGAATATGAGATTATATGGCTCGAGTATCGTGTCGAGTTCTCTCGCGTATTGATCACGAACCGACGAGAGCGTGTGATTTGTCCTGAATGTCAAAGTAGTGGACACTAACAATGTCTTGCACACGCAAACCAGAGAGATAGGCCGTAATATACCGCAGTTGAGCACTCAGAGCGAGAGAGTGATCTACGCGTGCGGCGGGGAGATGAAGAGATGAATGACAGAGAGAGAGCGGAGAGACTCGTATCTACGATAGCTCAGAGAGTGATATAGAGTAATAACGACGCTATCTGCAGCTGTGGGAACAGGCTAACACGTGTAATACGTTGCGATGAAATATTGATATGCGATGACGAGGAGAGACTCGAGTATAGCGACTGGTGGCAAGAACTCAGCCATCACGGGATTAACACGCTGAGAGCGAGGACGAGAGAGAGAAGGAGACGTGGAAAATAGACGTCGAATTCGGGTTAGTGCTTACATAGCGGCATGCGAGTATCTGGAATAGAATCTTTAGAGGAGGCAAGAGAGGATCAAGATTGGCACTCACGAGCGACTGATCGGTAATATGCCACGCAAATACACAAGCGATGAGATTCACTGTAGCGCATAGCTGGAGAGCGGAGAGTGGATACGCCACTCGACAGAACAGGACTGAGTTGTCTACGGAGCCAGGATGATCACCCCGGAGCTGGACGGAGCTGACGGTAATATTTAGCAGCTGATATCACTATTATGTATATCATAAAGTACTAGCTGGTCGTGAAGGCAGAGAGCTCACTGCTAAGTCTAGGCTATATCGTCGCGACCGCTAGATATACCAGTCAAGCTCCACGAGAGAGAAGCTCAGACTTACGTCAGGTTGGACAGGGCACCAGACCATCCTGGGGCATGGATAAGGACGAGTGATACTGCTGAAGCGCGATTCGCGTACACATGAGAGACTGCATTATCTCACGAGGAGTAAACTCGAGAGGCGAGAGGCACACAGGGATCGACTCGTCTGATTATGCACATGCGACAGAGACAGCCTATCTGACCTGTACCGGTCATGAGAGGATCATGACTCCATGTTAGTAGAGCACGCAGAGATACACTCAGTATAATTGGCAGACAGCAGGATACACGATCTGAATTAAACTGTTCCTTTGTCCCTGCACCCCCACATCTGACCTCCAGACAGGTCTGGTCTGCCCCCACACTACGGCACCAGTTTCGGGTGGCCTCTTCGCCCAAACCATGGAAATACAGATTATCCATGCACAAATGCATTTTTTTAACCCCCGCATCTTCTGTGGGCCCGCCTCTGCCATGGAATGCCCCCTCTGTGTTCGGGGTTTCAGCACAGCCAGGAACAGAAACCCAGACCTCCTGGCCTGTGCACAGGCCCAGCTGCATCCCTGTGCTTGCACTGCTGCTCCTTCCCAGCCACGGAGCAGAACCAGGGCCCCTGCCAAGACAGGGCCCTTCCGGGAAGGGCAACTGACCCTCCAAGAGGCGGCGCCCAGGGAAAAGCAGAAGGCAGACCCGAACCAATGGCCTCCCGCACCCGCGGGCAGGGGCTGTGTTCAGCCCATTCCCCGGACCTTCATGGCTTTCCTCTCTCATCCTGGCAAGGGCTGGTTTTTCATTCCATCCCCGGGAACCTACCCTGGCTCCTCTCCTCCATCCCAGCATGGGCTGGCTTTTCCCTTTCCTCCGCATCCAGGCAACAGCTGGTTTCTTCATCTCTATCCCGCCCCCTTGCTGGCTTCATCTCCGTCTGGGAGAGCTGGTTCATCCTCATCCCCTGCAAGACCTGGCTACTCTCTCCATCCTGGCACTGCTGGCTTCTCTTTCCACCCTGGCAGAGCTGGTTCATCTCCATCCCTGCAGACCTGGCTCCTCTCTCCATCCTGGCACAGCTGGTTCTTATCTCTATCCCAGCCCTGCTGGCTCATCCCCATCCCGGCCCTGCTGGCTCATCTCTGTCCTGGCAGAGCTGGTTCATCTCCATCCCTGCAGACCTGGCTGCTCTCTCCATCCTGGCATGGCTGGCTCATCCCTATCCTGCCATGGCTGGCTCCTCTCTCCATCCAGGCACTGCTGGCTTCTCTTTCCACCCTGGCAGAGCTGGTTCATCTCCATCCTGGCACTGCTAGCTCAGCCCCATCCTGGCAGGGCTGGCTCCTCTGTCCATCCCGGCATGGCTGGCTCATCCCCATCCTGGCAGGGCTGGTTCATCCCCATCCCGGCACTGACAGCTCCTCTCCATCCTGGCAGGGCTGGCTCTCATCTCCATCTTGGCAGGGCTGGCTCATTCCCATCCGGGCAGGGCTGGCTTCCCTCTCTGTCCCAGCAGGGCTGGCTCATCCCCATCTCGGCAGGGCTGTCTCCTCTCCATCCCGGAACTGCTGGCACCTCTCTCCATCCCAGCACAACTGGCTCCTCTCCATCCTGGCAGACCTGGTTCCTCTCCATCCCGGGACTGCTGGCTTCTCCCTACATCCCGGCAGGGCTGGGTCATTCCCATCCTGGCAGAGCTGGCTCCTCTCTCCATCCTAGCATGGCTGGTTCATCCCTATCCCTGCAGAGCTAGCTTCTCTCTCCATCCTGGCAGGGCTGGCTCTCATTCCCATGCCGGCAGGGCTGTTTCATCCCCATCCTGGCACTGCTGGCTCTCACTCCCATCCCGGCAGGGCTGGCTCATTCCCATCCCGGCAGGGCTGGCTCATTCCCATCCCGGCAGGGCTGGCTCTCACTCCCATCCCGGCAGGGCTGGCTCTCACTCCCATCCCGGCATGGCTGGCTCATTCCCATCCCGGCAGGGCTGGCTCTCATTCCCATCCCGGCAGGGCTGGCTCATTCCCATCCCGGCATGGCTGGCTCATTCCCATCCCGGCAGGGCTGGCTCCCGCAGCTCCCCTCCAGCCGTGCCGGTGCTTACACAACCCAGCCCCGCGGGGCACCGAGCCCTGGGCTTGCATAAAGACAAACAGCCTGCGTGTGCCCAAGCCAGCGGCTGGGCTCACTACTGGCACAACCAGCCCGGCCCTCTGCCAGCAGGGAGCATGGCTCCGTTTTGCTTGTGAGCCCCAGCTGAGGCAGGGTTATATGGTGGCTGGTGCAGCTCCAGCTCCAAAGCAGCTGTCTTCAGCTCTCACACGAGTGTCACAGAACCAAGAATTTGGCATCTTTGTCACCAAGGCTGTAGCGGACAGGACCATATTACCCCAGGTCACAGGAATGGTTTGGATGAGAAGGGATTCTTAAAGCTCATTTATTCCATTCCCTGCCATGGCATGGGATACCGTCCACTGTCCCAGGCTGCTCCAAAGCCCTGTACCGCCTGGCCTTGGGCAGCGGGATCAGGGGCAAGCCCCAGCTGCTGCTGGGCACCCTGTGCAGGGCCTGCCACCCTGCCAGGGATCAAAGACATGTCTGGTTATCAGGCTGGATGGGCTCAGGGGAGGGCAACAGTCCTCCTAGAGGCCCCTGTCACCAGGTGCCACACCCTTTGTGCAACCAACAGTCACAGGCTGGAGCTGGAGAGAGAGGAGAACTTGGCTGAGCTTCCCAAGAAAAGCCTCTGAGGTGATTCCTGCTGCCCCCAGCAGAGCTGGAGAAGCACTGAGAGACTGCAGGGCTCAGCAGCTCTTCTGTCACTGTACAGCACAGCTCACCCAGCAACTGCCCCAGCAATGGACCAGTCCTGCCAGGGGTGTGGAATCCACAAGCACAGCCCACTCCAGTTTTTCTCCCTTTGGCTGAGGCTGGCCTGCCAGGCTGAATTTAGGAATAAGGTGGGGGAGGTTGGAAGGGACACAAGGAGGCCTCTGGTCCATCCCACTTCAGAAACTGAGTCCTTTGTGTAGATTCAGGACTCACAGCCCAGCCTGTCCAGAGGGGCACAGGAGGAAATGCAAGGGAGCTGTGGATTGTTGGGACCCTGAAGCAGCAAAAGCCAACCTTGGACCTGCCTGTCCCCTCCCAGGAAAGCCAGAACCAGTCAGTAGAAGGGGTGACACAGAGAAAGTGTCCTTCCAGAGCAGACAACCAGAGGAGGGATTTGGCTTTACAGGCCAGGTGAACAAGGCCCATGGGCATCACCTCCCACGGTCCCTCAGTGGCAGGGCTAGTGATCATGGAGAGGCACCACAGCCCAGGACAGCTCACCCTGAATACCCTGGGTTTTAGGCTTTTTCTGTTCTGTTTTAGTGTGCAGCTTTTAGCTTTATATTAAAGGATAAATATATATCCTATAACCTATATATATATCCTATATAATTATATCTTATTTATATTCCCATATACATGTCCTATATCCTCTCTATATCATCCTATATAATATATCCTTATATATCCTATTGATGCTTATATATATATATCTATATCTATATATATTTTATAATATATATCCTATAATCATAATCCCATATATGTATATATTAGATAGATCAGATATATCCTATATCCTATATATTCTATATTATCTAGGATATATAAGGATATATGAAGGATTATAGGATTTATACTAGGATATCATCTTCACAAGCTGCGTGAAAACAAACAATCCTATTCCAGCTGCAGACTCAAAGGACTAATCCCTCAAATTCAGGGCCCAAAAGCACAAACCAAACGTGAAAAGAGGATAGGGTGGCAAGCAAGCAAAGGAGGTATGAAACTTCATCATTTGAAGGTGTTAATTGACAGTTAACTCCTGTATGCAAATGACTAAAACTTATAACAAATGTGGAGATCTCATGGCCAAACCCTTTTTGCTTCCATCTTGGAGCCACCTGGGCAGAGCCACGACATGTGATGATGGCACCTGCCAGGTGTGGCCTTGGAAAGGCACTGCAATAAATATCCACTTTTTTCCTCTGAACTCCATCCAGCCCTCGTGTTCCAGCTCCTTAAGGCATCACCGCCATGCCCCGGGGAGCGCTGCAGGAGCAGGGATGCCCTGTGGGTGAAGTGTTCTGAAGCAGCTGTGGGATCCTCCAGCCCTAACTAGACCTGCAGATCATGTCCAGGCTCCTGGGAGCTCGCAGGAGAAGCTGCTGGGCAGAGATTTTGGGCCATTTCCCTCCCTGTACGGTTCTTTACTCAGGGAAAAATGTGGCCCAGATGCAGCTCGGGCTTCTCCACAGCCATGGAATGAAGAGTTTCCCTAAACCCTGACAGGACTTGAAAACTCATCCTCATGCATTTACCTTTGGTTCAAAGCCCACTTCCCGCACTGAGGTCAGAAATCCCACAGGAGGAGGCCAGGACTTCACCTGCCAGTTTCAGCTCATTGGGACAACTTTTAGGAGTGTCTGACTTCATGGAAAGATTTGCCAGGATCAGCACAGGAATAGATTAATTTAAGTAATTTTTTCCTTTTAAATCAAGCTATAATGTAAGAGTAGGAAACACAATTTGATAATTGTGGATAAACAGAAAGTCTAAAGCAGGTGGTATGTTCATCCTGGCAAAGTGCCCAAGGCCAGCTGAACAGGGCTTGGGAGCCATCTGGGACAGTGGAAGGTGTCCTGCCCAAGGAGGGGTGGACTGGATGAGCTTAAAGGTTCCTTCCAACCCAAACCATTCCATTATTCCATGAAGACTCTGAGTAATTCAAACATGTGAATATCCCAGCCTGGGAGGATGCAGAGGTGAGAGAGCGAGCAGCAATTGGAGCAGCTGATGGATGACCCTCACTGATGTTGCTGGTCCCTTCCATTGAGGTAGAGCAGAGCTAAAAGATTCCAGCAGTTTCCAGTGGTAGCCTCTTCCCAACCCTTCAGCAGTCGTGCAGACTTCATTGAAGGCCTCCACTGAAACTCAAGATGGGGAAAGTTGGCTTGGATGGTGTCCCTTTAAACCTCCTCAAGTGCTGGATAAACAAGCGTGCGGATCCAGGCCTCGGTGGCTTTTCCATGGTGTCTTCTGTCTCCATCAGGTGACTCTCGTACGCTGACTCACAGATTCCTCGGGAAATGTTGTAATATCCTCATTCCTGCAAATATTTCCCTACACTGGTGGGTCAGGCAAAGACCTGGGTGTCATTCAGCACATCTGAAGCTGACATCCCAGCGCAGCTGTTTCTGAAAAACGTGATGGGTGGTCCCACATCCTGTTTGTTTTAAACCATTCTTGTGCTTAACTCAAGACATCGGGCAGGGCAGGACGTGACAAACACATCCTGCACTGCTCCCAGCTCACGGAGGAACTCAATTGCTGAAACTTGGCAAGAAAAGTGGGGTTAGGACTTGGGGGTTTCAGATAAGCTGGAGATAAAGGTTTGCATGACGATCATTCAGCTGCTGAGGACCCTCCTGGAGCTGCTCCCTCCTTGGAAGAGAGCCCATGGGCTGTTCCTGCACCGGATATCCGTGGAATGGTGAGAACGCATCCTACGCCCGCTCATCGCCTTATGAGGCTGGTCCTGGAGCCCATGGGTGATGAGAGACGCCCTCCTCATCGTTCTGCTCACGCGTCTCGGAGGCAAAGACACTGTTTTATGTTGAGCAGCACATCACACTGACTCTCTCCCTCGGCGCGGACTACACTCAGCCATCTCAGGTCGTCGCTTATTCGGCTGGCGTGCCGCGGGGCTTCTATCTCGGGCCTCCGCGGGTGCGCAAATGGAACACAGCTCAGCCCCCCCAGCCTCAACCGGCGCTAGAGTCTGGATTTGCAGGAAGATGACACAACCTTTCCCATTGCCCGCTGTGGGGAATGCGGCTGGAGCCGCCCCAGAGAGGCGCCGGGAGCCTTTTTGGGATGTCGGGAGGAGGCAGGAGGCGGAAGCGCAGGTGCTGCCTGGGGCGAAGCAGGAACGGTGGGGGCTGAGGCATGGAGCCAACTGGAGGACTGCAGCACGTCATATATGGAGAAAACTCTTCGGGAACAACCTCGCGACTGCGGGGAGCCCTCAGTGATGGAGGCATCTTTCAGAGCAAGGCCGCGCTGGGAAATCCACGAAGCATCGGCGAATCACCTGGATGACCCACAGACCTTTCCCTTCCACCTTATGGACTTCCAGACTCCCTGGCAATGCCCAGCATCCACCCTGGCAAGCACTCGGGTGCTGCTAAGGAGGATAAAACCAATGCACAGACCAAGAACCAGAGCTCTGCCAGTCTCACAATCTGGGGATGTTGGCAGGGATTGCAGCAGGAACACAAATATCCCCTGAGGTTTGCCATCTTGACCGCAAAAAAAAGTCCCCAAAAATGGCCTTGCTGTGAAATTTACATTTATGTCTGCCCCAGCAAGCATCCCACCCTGGCACCACTGGGTGCTGCTAAGGAGGATAAACCGAGCAACGATGAACAGCAACCAGAGCTCTGCTGGTCCTCGCAGCAACTGGAGGCATGTTGGCAGGGATTGCAGGCAGGAACACAAAATATCCGCCAGAGATTCACACTCATTGACCACAAAAAAAGTCGCCGCAAAAAATGGGCCTCACTATGAAATTTTCATTTATTCTGCCCCCAGCACAGCCATCCCAACCCTGGCAGCCACTCCTGCTAACGGAGGATAAAAACCAAGCATAGATGACCAGAAGCAGAGCTCTGCTGGTCTCGCAGCACTGGGGATGTTGGCAGGGATTGCAGCCAGGAACCACAAATGCCCCCAGAGATTTGCATCTTGACCACAAAAAAAAAGTCCAAAAATGGGCCTTGCTGTGAAATTTTGCATTTATCTGCCCCAGAACAGCACCCACCCTGGCAACCCACTGGTGCTGCTAAGGAGATAAATTGAGCACAACAGCAACCAAGAGCTCTGCTGTCTCCAACACAGGGATGATTGGGCAGGGGATTGCAGTCACGGAACGCAAATATCCCCAACGAGATTCGCATCTTGACCACAAACGAAATCCCCAAAAATGGGTCTCGCTGTAAATTTTACATTTAATCTGCCCTCCAGCAACAGCATCCCACCCTGGCACCAACTGGGTGCTGCTAAGAGGAGGATAAAACCGAGCACGAATGACAGAAACCAAGAGCTCTGCTGGCTCCAACACAGGGATGTTGGCAGGATTGCAAGCAGGAACCAATCCATATCCTCCTGAGGTTCGCATCTTGACCGCAAAAAAAGTCCCCAAAAATCGGGCCTCACTATGAAATTTTACATTCTACCTGCCACCAGCACAGCTCACACTTCCCCTTTGGTTGGTTCTTCCCGCTCTGGAAAGGTATTGCCAAGGTTTATTTTATAAACTCCCTTTCCTATGTTATAGGCCGCAGCTTCCTTCAGGCTCTAATGAGATAGATCTTCTGGCATCTACCACCACTAATATTTACTTTGATGTTTAAAATAACATCTTCTGAGGGATTGATTTAAAAAAAAAACCAATAAAAAACCACCTTTAAAATATAATCAAAGCAAAGAAAGAACTGAGCAGAGCAGTGGGGCCGAGCTCCTGGGGATGCACACGGAGTCAGTGACACTGCAACTTTTTCAGGGCAGACTCTTTATAATCCTCTGAGCACATCAGGAGGGAGAGAGGCATTGGCAGCTCCTGAAGATGGAGAGAGAGACAGGGAAGGAGGGAGAGGGAGCGCGGGCTGTGTTTATTCTCAGGAATGAAGGCAGCAAGGAACGTTTCATTCTGCAGCAGGGCTTGGAGCTGCTGCTCCCTGTAATTGAGAGCTTGGCCCCGAGCAGCTCAGCAGAGCAGATTTGGGGTTTAGAGAGGCAAACATTCGATCCTGGGGTTAATACAATTAAAAAGAAGGGCTGGGGGAGGCGAGGGAGGCAGCAGCAGAGCCCGGCTCCCGCTGCCTGCAGCCACTTTGAAACACAAGCCTGCGTTTTTATGGAAACTCTGAATGTTGGAGAAGGGTGAACATGGTTTTCATTCTCATAAATGTTTTTCCAGCYTGCAAGGCTCTCCGGGCTCATTCCTTCTCCAGGGAGACGGTTCTGATTTCAAAGAACATTCGCATTCCCTCCACCCCAGACCACCCCACTCCAACCTCAAAGAGCCTCCTCTGGAAAAATTATTTTAAAGAGCGTTTTACCTTTTCGAGTGCTTTCCCTTCTTTCTTCTTTTTTTTTTTTTTTCCCTTTTAATTCCTTCAGCTTCTCTCTTTTTTTTTTCCCTCTTCTTTTTCCCAGCAGCAGCCAAAAGCTCCTCTCTCCCCCTCAGCCCTGCGTGTGTCAGAAAGTTTCCAGGCTGAGAGTTTGTGTCGCCTTCCTTAAGAAACTTCTTCTGTCAGACCCAGGCAGAGCTGGAGTTMGAGTTGCTTTGCTAAAAAGTCTCCTTTCAGGAAGTGAGGAGTAATAAGAGAGCAGCTCGAGGCCAGCACAATGGATAGGGGCTGCTCGAGAGAGAAAAAAAAAAAAAAAGAAAGGAGAAGAAGAAGAAAAAAAAAACTTCGCTCAGGAATTTTGCCAGGATTATCCAAAAAAAAAAAAAAAAAAAGAAAAAAAGAAAATCCCCAAACCCACAAGGCTGGAAAAGTCCCGCCCTGGCTGCTGACATCAGTGCAGAAGGCAGGTCTTGGCTGAAGCGGTATAAAACTACTCAGCCTTTCTGTGGAGGAGCAGGGAGGGAGCTTGGGGCAGCCCTGGAGGCGATGCTGGGGCTCCCCTGTGGATAAAACATCCCAGGAACAGCCAGAAAGGACAGAGGCCGTGCTGGCAGTGCCGCACAGAGCAGATAAAGCAAAGCCTGCCTTGGTTTTGSTTCGATTTTTTTCCCCCCCAAACAACAAACAACACCCCCATCGTGCATTTTAACCAGAGCTTTCCCAACGCTGTTAAAAATGCAGGGAGAGTGTGAGGACAGGGCCTGAAAGGCTCCACAGCAGCGGCAGGGACTGGCTGGGAATAGAAAAAAAAGCCTTTAAGAGCTCGGCAGTGTTTTCAGAAGTGTTTTCAGGAGTCCCTTCCCTCTGCAGTTACATCATTCCTGCCCCGCTGGCTGCGGGGATTGCGGCGTTCTCCTGCCCTCTGCCACCGCYGAGGGTCCCACCGAGGGACAAATCCCCCTCCAAAACCAAGAATAACCCCTGGGGAAAACCAAAACAACCAAGCTCTGCTCGTTTCCAAACAACCCCCTCGCAGGACACCTCAACAATAAAAGGCAGGAGCTCATTTCCTCCTTCCTTCTGAAGGCGGCTCTGGGATTTCAAAGCRGAATTTGTGAGCCTTGGTGGAGAGAGAATTACCTGGCAGTGCTGCAAACGCTGGAAAAATGAGCCTTTTCCGAGCTGCCCTTCCCTGGGAAGAGAGAGGGGCCCTGGGGAAGGACACAGGGGAAGGATGGAAGCTCCAGGGTGAGGAGGGATCCCCAGCCTGAGCCCTTGGTGGGGACATAACAACCCCAAAACCACCCTGGAGGTGCCTTTTCCTTCCAGGAGGATTTGAATGAAGAGTTAAGGGGTGAAAAGTTGCCAAGGGAACACGTAACATATTAAAAAAAAAATATATATACATATACACATATCTATTAAAAATATATATCCATATATATTAATATATATATTATACATATATTATACATATACATTATGTACATACATTATACATATACATTATATATATATATTATACATATACATTATATTATATATTTTATTTATAGATATTAAAATCTATATTAAAACATAAATCAAATATATATTAAAACTATATATATACATATATATTTAAATATATCAAAATAAAAATCAAATATATATTAAATATTAAATAAATAAAATTTTAAATACATATTAAATATATATATTAACTATTATATTAAAATGTACTAAAATAAAAATTAAATTTATAGATTAAATATTAAATTAAACATAAATATGTATTAAATAAATGTGTATTAAATATTATATTAAACATAGATTAAAATATATTACATGTGTATTAAAACAAACTCTCTGAACCTGAGACCCCAGGAGGGGATTGCAGGGGGGGTTTGGGAGAGCAGGACAGGATTTGCATCCCTGGGCAGTTGGTGTGGATGCCAAGMGCAGGACAGCCCTGGCAGCCTCGTGTCCTGCCCTGACCCCTGCAGGCACAGCCGGTGCCAAAGCCACGGGACACAGCCCTGGGCAGCCAGAGCTCCTGGCCARGGTCCCTGGTGCCACCCAGGCTGCCCCAGCTGCCACCAGACCGTGAGATGGGCATGGAGAAAGAAAAATGCCTCAAAGGCCTGGCCAGCCCCGTGTCCTGATGGGATGCTGGCCCAAAAAAACCCAAAAGGGATAAAGGAAAAAGCAAGAAGCTGTGGTACTTTTTGTGGTGGATGCCCCTAAATCCTCTGCTGTAAGCAAAGCAGGATGAACCTGACCTGGAGCTAGACCAGCCCTAATTCTTGTTCTGCCACAAATTTGATTTTTGGAGCCCTCTGAACTCCCCTCCAGGGATGYAGCAGCAGCAGGAGATGCCCAGGAGCGACCTCCCGAGTCCCCCTGAGCTGCCTGGAAGGTTTGCTGATCAAAATAACCCAGAAAAACCAAGAAAACATCCTTTGCTCCCAGGAGGAGCTGGCTGAGGGTGGGAGATCACAGCCCCCAGCTCCACTCCAGCCACTCTGTGCAGACTGGAAAGGGCTGGCTCTGCACTGGAAAAAAAAGAGTTCAAAAGGGACTGGGATTGATTGCTGGGCTGGATTTTGGGCCAGTTCCCTGGCTGGGTGGACAGAGTGGTTTCCTTCCTCCCCAGGCCACGCTGGCCATTGTCTGAGCCCCCAGAGCACACCCAGAAAAGAGCAACTGAACAAAATATTTGGGGTTTAATTGAATGGTGCTGCTGCTGGCCAAGGAAAAATTAATTGCTGCAAGTGTGGCCTGGTGCCATTCCAGGGGTGTTCTGTCTGCTGGGGCTTGTCTCAAACACACTCAGTGTGGAATAAACAGGGATGGAGGGGCAGATTTCCTTCCCCAGAGAGTGGCTCTGTTCTGKCAGACCCTTTGGAAAACTTGTTTTTCCCTAATTCACAGAGTTTCCAGTCCCTCCTGGGTGGTAAATACAGAGTCAGACACTCCTGATTTACAAAGCAAATTCCCCCAGCCCTGCACCCCAACCCAGCAGTGGTCTGAGCACCCTGAGATTTGTACCAGACCAGCTCCAAAATGGGCTTTACTCCAGTCCCACCCTGTCTCTGAGGAGAGGATGGAGCKGCACAACCCTGACAAGCCAAGACCTCCATCCCCTGCACAAATCCTGGAAAARGGGGAGTGCTAAAACGACCAGAGGTTCACAGCAAAGAGGAGGAGGTGATAAATAGTGTAAAGAATAGAAACTTTCAGTCCCTGAGGTTGCTAGAGAGTTTATTTTTCAGATTAGTTCGGTATCAGAAATATCTGATACCTGAAAAATCTGAAAATCTGTCTGAAAAAATGGTTTCACAGGGCAACCCACAACTCCCCATTAAAACTCCAAAATCACCCAGCTGCTTCCTTTCCCTAGGATGAGGAGACGAGGCTGAATTTGCAGCAGAGGTTTGAAATCCTCGCTGTGCGGGGGGATGGAGAGGAGCCGGGAGCAGCCCGGTGTCACTGCACCCTCCTGTGGCTGCACGGAGCGGCCGGGGCCGCCCGGAGCATGGAAACAGCGGCGGGAGGATGAACACCCCGGGATGAGCGGGAACACCTCGGAGATGAGGGAACACCTCGGGATGATGGAAATCAATCGCAGGATCCTGTAACCCTGGATGCATGGAAACTAATGCGGGATGGATGGAAACACCCCGGGGATGAAGGGAAACACCTCGGGATGAGGGAAACACCTCAGGATTGATGGAAACACCCCGGGAATGAGGGAAACAACCTCGGGATGAGGGAAACAACGGCAGGATCCTGAAACCCCTGGGATGATGGAAACAATGGCGGGAGGATGGAAACACCCTCGGGATGATGGAAACACCTCGGGATGAGGGAAACACTCAGGATGATGGAAACACCCCGGGGATGAGGAGAACCCCTCGGGATGAGGGAACAACGGCTAGATTCCTGAATACCCCCATGGTATTGATGGAAAACACCTCGGGAATGAGGGAAACACCCGGGATGAATGGAAACACCTTCGGGATGAGTGGAAACACTTCAGGATGATGCGAAACACCTCCGATGATTGTGTAAAGATATCAGTGGGATCCCTGGAACCCGCTGGGATTGATGGAAACACCTCAGGATGATGGAAACACTTCAGGTGATGGGAAACCCTGCCAGGATTCTGTAAACCCCCTCGGGATGATGGAAACACCTCGGGATGATGGAAACAACAGTGGGATCCTTTGGAGACCCCGCTGGGAATGATGGAGAACCCTGGTGGGATGATGGAAACAGTTTCCAGGACAAATGGAAACACGCACTCAGGATGATACAGGAAACCCCACAGGGATGAATAGAAAATCACTTCCAGGGTGATGGATACCTTGCGCAGGCATTCTGAAAACCCCTCAGGGTGATGGAAACCTGTGGATGTATGGAAACACTTCCCAGGATGATGGAAACGCCTCGGAAATGATTTGGAAACACCCTGGGATGATGGAACACTCGGGAATGATGGAAACCACTTGGTATTAAGGAATGCCCTGCAGCTCCATCATTCTCCTCACCAGGATCCTAAACCCCTTGGGATGAGCGGAAACCTGGTGGGATTATTTGGAAACACACTTCCAGGATGAATGGAACTAATTCCAGGAATTATGGAAACATTTTCCAGGATGATGGGATAACCCACCTTGGGATGATGGAAACCCTCCTGGGATGATAGAACCCGCCAGTGGGATGTTATGGAAACCCCAGTGGGATGATGGAAACCCCAGTGGGATGAATTGGAAACTCCACAGAATGAATGGAAGTCCCACAGGACCTGAAACTTCCTTGGGATCGATTGGAAACACTTCCAGGATGATGGAACAACAATGGCAGGATTCCTGAACCCCTCTGAAGATGCTGGAACCCCTTGGGATGATGGAATCCCCTCAGGATGACAGACAACCCCTCCTGGAATGATGGGTTGAACCCCTCCAGGATGATGGAAGCCCGTGGTCAGGATGCTTGCAAACCCTGCTGAGATGAGAAACCCTGGGAGGATGATGGGAGAACACTTCCAGGGTGAATGGAAATTCCCCCTCAGGATCGGTGGGAAACCCACACTGGAATGATGGACTGAACCCCTCAGGATGAATGGAAAACCCCCCGGATCTTGGAACCCCGAGATGCCGCCTGATACCCAGAAAGTGCACAAAGGCCAAACACCCAGGCTGATTTTGGCACTCCTGGAGGTGCTGGACTGGTGGCTCTCAACGTGTTCAACCTGCATCCACACCAAACGCCAGGGCTCGTCTGAAAGGCTTGAACAGGGTCTGCAGACTCTGTCCTGGGTTTGCCTTAGGAGCAAGCACGGGAAGCTGCTGCTGAGTTTGAGCCTGACAGGGTAATCTGGTGTAAGAAATTTTGTACAAAAATGAAATATGCCTCCACTGCCTGCTATGTCTGGAACTGCATGTGGCCCTGGCAGAGTTTTCCCAGTCTGGCTCAACAATCACAGCCTGCCGCCAAAGTCCGTGCTGGACAAGCTCCTTGGCCACATGACTCAACCCTTTATATATGGGCTGTTCCAGCACCAACACAACATCATAAGCTTCCATTCGGCCTTGCAGCTAGCTGCAACAATAAACAAAGTGCTGGGGCTTTGTTTGCAGGCGCCAGAGGCTGACAGGTTGGAGAACGCTGCGAGTGAAACAAGTGGGAAACAAACGGGTTTGTTTTTTTCCCAGCAGGGGCAGCAGACCATGTAATACTCAATTGCCCAACAGTAAAGGCCAGGGCTTAAGTCAGTGCCCCAGGTGTTACATAAAAGAGGGGGTTGGTGTTCTCCCAAAACGTGTAACTCGTGGCTTGGAGAGGAGGCACAGGCTTTGAAAGGAGGAGAGGGCCATTGAGAAGTGAATTATAGGACGAGACCGGGAGCTCCAGAATTTTGGGGGGATTTTGGGGCAAATGATTGCAGGTGGTGTTTGCTGAGGCAATCGCAGTGGGGGTGCTGGCATTTTCACCTGTAGGATCTCACCTTGTCCTTGAAAAAGGCTTTTGTTGTGATTTTGGGTAAACACGCATGAGAGAATCTCCAGTGAGAATTTAAAGAACAAAAGGACTCCTGGAGAGAAACTCAAGGCAACATTCCATGGGGCTGAGGGAATGCTGCACGCGTAGGCCTACGATTTGTAGCTCTGCCAATCCAACGCAATTCCGCCAATGTTTTAACAATTCCAATCAGTCCCTGAACATCATTACACTCATCCTGATAAATCAGGGCCTTAGTCTCCAACTTCTACAGTACAATTATTCTTGCCAGAGAAATGCTTAAGAAACACTGAGGCATTGTTTCCATCATCTGGCCTTGGGAACCTCTGCATTGTCATGGATGGGGCAGATCCAGAAGGGAGGTGTCGCCTGCGCCATGGGGTGGATTGGACAGATGGGTAATTAAAGGTTCTTTTGCGCGAATGCGCGCAAGCATTCCATGATCTGTGGTGCCACAGCCTTGTCCCCTGTACCCAACAATTCCAGGTATGGTGGCAGCGAGGCTTGGGGATGAAAACACGGGAGATTTTTCCGTCCTGGAAAGGGAGAGCGGCTGGCCGCTGAGAGGCAGCTGGAAATCTCCTTGGCAAAACGATCAACACAACTCTTGGTGCACTGCGATGGAATGTCCGCAGCCGCAGCTCAAAAAGTGGTGGCTCTGGCAAATGGAATGTCCTCAGCTCAGTGGGGCAGTGGTGGCACTGGACCTGGATGGTCCCCGCAGCCCTGTTGTGCAAGTGGGGTGGCAACTGGAGCGGAAGTGTTCCCAGCCGCAGGCTGGCAGTTGGTGTACAATGGCAGTGGGTGAATGTCCGGCCAGTTGTCTGTCGGCAGCTGGTGGCACTGCAGATGGAAGTGCCCCAGCTGCAGCTGGCGAGTGGTGACAATGCAGAGGGTGAAAGTTGGAGGTGTCGTCACGGGCGCTGCGTTGGCATGTGGTGCACTGGAGCTGGAATGTCTCCCAGTTGGCTGATGCAGTGGGTGCACTCGGGAGCTGGACATGTCCCCAGTGGCTGACATGGCAGGGTGGCACTGGGAGGCTTGGGAATGTCCCCGAGTGCTGATGGCAGTGGTGGCTGGGCCGCAGATGGAAGTCCCCAGTGCTTGATAGGCCAGTGGTGGCACTGGAGCTGGAATGTCCCCAGCCCAGCTCAAAGTGGGTGGCACTGGCAGATGGAATGCCCCCAGCTTCAAATGACAACATCCTGGCCACTCTGGCACCACAAAGAGSCGATCACTGATCAGAAACAGGGAGGAGAACCAGGCCAGGAGAGGCTTCCTGGGCTCCTGAGCCTGCTCTGGCCCATCACAAACCACAACTCCCAAGCAGCTCCTCACAGAGGGCCTTTCTCAGTAACTCCTGCCTTGGATGTGGAATATCCAAAGAAATTCAGTTTTCCTTACTCCTCTGGCTGCCCAGCCTGGCATGACAATGGCTCTGACAGGAGGGGGCAGCCGGGGGGGGATTGGGCTCTGCTACCAGGGAACAGGGACAGGATGCAGGAAATGGCCTCAAGCTGCTCCAGGAGGAATTTGGAGCACACCAAGAGGAATTTCTCCATGGAAAGGGTGGTCAGGAACATAAAGGGGCTGCCCAGGGACGTGTGGAGTGCCCATCCCTGGAGGTGCCCAAGGAAGGCCTGGAGGTGGCACTCAGAGCTCTGGGCTGGGGACAAGGTGGGCATTGGCCACAGGATGGACTCGGTGACRTCAGAGGGCTTTTCCAGCCCAGGTGACTCTGTGATCCTGTGGCAAAGACACTCATGCACAGAGTTTCCCTTTCCCACCAACATCTGCTCAGTGGGAACTGTTCAAGGAGAGAACTTTGCTCCCCAAGCCACATCTCCCCTAAAACATCCATTTAYATAACCACAGCTCCTCACCAGCTCCCTCTGACCCCTTCCCTGCCACAGCAGACCCCTGCCCTGACACGGAGAAGATCTCAGAGCTCTCTCACTCTTCAGAGCTGCACAGCTTCTGTTTGCTCTCCTTTCCTTTCCTGTGCAACAAGGAAATAGGGTCACGTTTCAGAGAAACCCAGCCAGCGGTGGTTTGCGAATGCCAGAGCTCTCGCTGGATGCTGCGGCCTCTTCTTTCCCAAAATCGACACAACCCTCAATCCACAGAGATTATTTTRCCTCTTTTTCCCCTTCCTGCTCCCCAGCTGCTGTAGGGAAGCCCCCAAAGCTCCTCGGCAGAGCAGGTAAGAGACACTTTTTGTTTGCTGCTGTTGTTTGGGGTGGCGGGTGCATCATGGCTGCTTTGTTCCCTGCCTGGTGCCTTTCTGCAGCACCAGGGCGTTCAGGGGGAAGATCCTGTGAAATGTTGGTGTTAAGATTCCAGYTTGATTCCTCATTCCACCTTGGTTTTCTTACTGATCACCCCATTGGAAAAAAAACGGGGTTGGGTTGGGGCCATCACGTTCTTTTTGAAGCTGAGGGGGTTTAGATGGGTCAGAAGACAACGAGACGAAGGCTTGTGGTCCAACACTCCTGGCCAGCCCTTCCCTTCCCTTCACCTCTGGACATGGCATCAAAACTCTGGAAGTTTCTCTTTATATTTCCTGCAAGCCTTGGTGGCAACGTGGGAAGGTTTAGGATCTCAGTAAAAATGTGGGGAGATTTAGGATCTCAGTGGAAATGTGAGGAGATTTAGGATCTCAGTGGCAATGTGGAGGGTTTAGGATCTCAGTAGCACTGTGAGGAGATTTAGGATCTCAGTGGCAATGTGGAGGGTTTAGGATCTCAGTGGCAATGTGGAAGGTTTAGGATCTCAGTGGCAATGTGAGGAGATTTAGGATCTCAGTGGCAATGTGAGGAGATTTAGGATCTCAGTGGCAATGTGGAGGGTTTAGGATCTCAGTGGCAKTGTGAGGAGATTTAGGATCTCAGTGGCAATGTGAGGAGATTTAGGATCTCAGTGGCAATGTGGAGGGTTTAGGATCTCAGTGGCAKTGTGAGGAGATTTAGGATCTCAGTGGCAATGTGAGGAGATTTAGGATCTCAGTGGCAATGTGGAAAGTTTTAGGATCTCAGTGACACTGTGAGGAGATTTAGGATCTCAGTGGCAATGTGAGGAGATTTGGGATCTCAGTGACACTGTGAGGAGATTTAGGATCTCAGTGACACTGTGGGAAAGTTTAGGGTACCTGGCACCTGCTGGATAATGCTCCAAACACTCCAGAAGAACTTCAGGGATTTGCTGCTGGCCATCATAGCAATAAACAGACTGGAATCCAGAGGCAAACTCACTT
This sequence comes from Sporophila hypoxantha, assembly GCA_002167245.1. Taxonomy (NCBI): domain Eukaryota; kingdom Metazoa; phylum Chordata; class Aves; order Passeriformes; family Thraupidae; genus Sporophila; species Sporophila hypoxantha. The sequence continues at coordinate 24,789 of NDFG01000022.1, forward strand.
TTATTTCCTTGGGTTTCTTTGGCATCTCCTCCGTTGATACTCAGTGAGGACAGGCACAGTTCCAAACACAGTCTGGGGTGGTAYGGAATAACCTGGGACAAAGGAAACTTGGGTTTGAACCTCAAAAACCTTCCCTACCCATTAGACTTGGAATAAATCCCACAGGAACAACAAGGAAAGCCATCCCAGGGAGGAACTGGAGAAGGGATCAGGCTCCTCACTGGCAGGGGGTGAACAAAGGGATCTGTGGGGCTCTGATTCCTGATTTACTTATGCTTCTGCTGATTTCAATCCCTCATCCTCCTTTTGCCTCTTGGAAAGAGGGACTCAATTCTCTGAAAAGTTTGCTTATGCTGCTGGGAATAGGATTTCCTAAAGAAATGTGGGTGCTGCCYCGGCAGGATTTAGAATTCGCACATATTCACACACAACTTTAAAAGTTAATTCCCATTAAGATGTTGGGGAAGAGGCTTTCTGGAAACTCCCAGATAACCAGGACAATCCATAGTCTCTCTGTGAAGCACCCAGCTCCATGAAAAGCAGAAATTCTGGGAATTCCCAGGTTCCCTCCATGCTCTAAACACACCCAACCGAGCACAGAGAACTTGGCTTGAGCAGCCAAGGTCAGGAAGGACAAAGGTGCCGGTTAAGCCGAGCTTTTCCTCTCACAAACCCCAAGCAGGTGGGACTGGAGGCACAAAAACAGAGAGGCTGAAGGCAAAGAGTGGCACTGAAAGGGTTTTTTTCACCTCTGACAACTTTTGGGGTTGAGCTGGGTAACAAGCAGGGAGCAGCTCCTTGTGGGGCAAAGCAGGAAGTTCTGGAGGGTTGGAAATACTCAAAAGTACAAATAATTGTAATTAGGTGATTGAAAGGCTGACACATTTTGTGTAGTGCTTATTTCCTGGGAATCTCTGTGGATTCCTAGGGAGAATTAGGTGGTAACAGCAAGTGGATGGGTTGGGAATTAAAGCCATGGAATCCCAGAATGGTTTGGGTTGAAAAGGCACCTTAAATCCCATCTCCATCCCACCCTGCCATGGCAGGACACCTCCACTGTTCCAGGCTGCTCCAGGCCCTGCCCAGCCTGGCCTTGGGCATTGCCAGGGATGCAGGGGCAGCCCCAGCTGCTCTGGGCACCCTGTGCAGGGCCTGCCACCCTGCCAGGGAACAATTCCTGATTCCCAAGATCCCATCCAGCCTGCCCTCTGGCAGTGGAGCCATTCCCTGGGTCCTGTCCCTGCAGGCCTTGTCCCCAGTCCCTGTGCAGCTCTCCGTGAGCCCCTTCAGGCCCTGCAGGGGCTCTGAGCTCTCCCTGAGCCTTCTCCTGTCCAGGTGAGCAGCCAGCTCTCCCAGCACAGAAGCAAAGCAGATTATTTCAGTTCCCAATTCCTGGTTCCAGCCCTGCTTTCCCCAAGGACTGAACACATCTGAACCCATTCTGTTCTCACTGAAATCAAGGGCACTTGCTCCAACACCTTTGCTTCAAGTCACAGGGCTTGGGATCTGCCAGGGCTCTGAGCTCTCCCCAGGGCCTTTTCTTGTCCAGGTGAGCACCCCAGCTCTGCCAGGGACAATTCCTGCCCAATATCTCATCTAAATGGGATTTTTTCCCATCTAAATTTCACTTTTCCCAGTGGGAGCCATTCCCTGTGTCCTGTCCTCCAGGCCTTGTCCCCAGTCCCTCTCTGGGAGCCCCTTTAGGGCCCTCAAGGGGATCTGAGCTCTCCCTGGAGCCTTTTCTTGTCCAGGTGAGCATCACCAATATTTAATGCTGGCTAATATAATACAGGTTGTAAGTACACACACCTAAAGTATAGACATAGATACAATAAATACATTAATATGTAATGAATGAAATATAATGATAGAATTTTAATATCATTAAATATAGACATAGATACAATAAGTACATTAATATTTAATATAATTAAATATAATAATAGAATATTTAATACCATTAAATATAGACATAGATACAATAATACATTAATATTTAATGGAATGAAACATAATAATAGAAATTTAATATCATTAAATGTAGACATAAATACAATAAATACATTAATATTTAATGGAATGAAATATAATAATAGAATATTTAATATAATTAAATACAGACATAGATACAAAAATACATTAGTATTTAATAGAATGAAACATGATAGTAGAAAATTTATTATAATTAAATATAAAGCTTGAAGTATAACCCTTGCTCTTAGGCCTTAGTGCAGGAATGTGCATTTTTAAACACAGCTTTGATCCCTGAATGGGCTGATTGGCTTTGCAATATCCCAGAGGTGCCAGGAAAGGCCTGCTGGGTGTGGAATTGAATGGGCACAGCAGAGAGAGCCCAGAGCATGGGACAGATCCCAGGGGACCAGGGCAGCTTCCACAAACTCCAAACAGAGCCAGAATCAAATTCCACCCCAGTGAGGAGGCAGCAAGGATAAAACATGACCAGTCTGAAATAACCATTTCCCCACATCCATCCAAATCATTGCGACAAAACCCCTTTGCTGTTGTAATGAAAAATAAACAAAATGCCCTGGGCAGATCTGACCCTTTATTTCTGCCTCAGAAAATCTTGGCTCAGCTTCATACTTAGCAAATAGGGATCCCAAGCAGCCTGTGAGTGGAGCATTTCCACACTCAGGGAATGTGGGAACAAATTCCCATTGTCCCTCACAATCACTGCTCACAATGCAGGGTGTCCTGATCCCTCAGAGCTGATGTCCAACACTTCCACTGCCCAGGTGTCTTCATTTTCCTCCTCAGAATTTCCTTATCAGGAATTTCTCTTCAGGAATTTCCACTCTCTAATCAAGCCCAGTTAGATTTTCTGTTTGATGCCCAGAACACAGATTAATAAAGGAATGGTCTCTGTCTGCTTTGAAATAATGTTCAGCAATGCTCAGGCAAGTTGGAGCTCCAGTCCCATGGAGACCCTTCCAGAGCATCACCCACCACAGGACATTCCACACGTGGGATTTTGGGCCCTCAGCTGGATCCTGCAGAATTCCTTTCCTTGTTGCAGTTTCGATTTCAGCCTTATGTTCAAATTTCCTCTTTTAAAATTCCAACCAGCAGCATCTGATGCTCAATAAACTTTCCTGCTCTCAAACTTCCTGCTGGCATGGAGCTCAGGGCAAGATTTTTCTCCCTGAGGCTGCTGGGCACTGCCCAGGCTCCCCAGGGAATGGTGCCAAGGCTGCCAGAGCCTCCAGGAGCGTTTGGACACAGAATTCACAGAATCACAGAATTCCAGAATCACTGGGTTGGAAGAGACCTTCAAGGTCATCGAGTCCAACCCAGCCCCAACAGCTCAACTGAACCCTGGCACCCAGTGCCACATCCAGGCTTTGTTAAACACACCCAGGGATGGGGACTCCAGCTAGATGATCCTCCCCAGGCAGAACATTCCAGAACTTTATCACTTTTCCATGAAAAACTGAAAGAATGATCAATTTTGCCTCATACCCAACCTATATTTTTTCCCAATATCCTAATTAGGTTTTTCCTAATATCCTACTAACAGGATAGGATCTTGCCAACTTCCTAATCAATCCAACCTAATATTTTTTTTTTCTATTATCCAACCTGTATTTCCCTTGGCACAGCTTGAGGCTGTGTGCTCTGGTTGTGTCAGTGTGCTGGAGAAAGAGCCCAGCCCCAGCTGAGCACAGGCAACCTTTCAGGAGCTGCACAGAGTGATGAGGGCACCCCTGAGTCTCCTTTTCTCCAGGCTGAGCACCCCCAGCTCCCTCAGGGGTTCCTCACAGGGTTTGTGTTCAGCCCCTCACTGACAGAGCCCTCAGGGGTGCTCAGGGTGGGTTGTTGGGGTGGCTGTGCAGGGACAAGGGCTGGATTTGATCCCTGTGGGTCCTCCCAGCTCAGAATATTCTGGGATGCTCAGAAAATCCTCTGTTTCAAGAGTTAACCCCAAAGCAGAACCTTGAGCCTCCCAGTTCATCCGACTGGATGGAGGAAATGGGACACTCTGGATTCTGCCAGGGCTGGGGTGGGCAGCACTGGATGAGCAAAACTGCAAAGCAGAACTCACTGAGCAGCAAAAGCAGCAAAAGCAGCAAAAGCAGCATCTCTGGGGTTATTTTTATTCACAATTACACCCAGGAGTACTCCAGCACTGCAGAAAATAAATCTCAAATCTCTTTCATGATGATTTCACCAAGCCAGGCCCTTCTCCCAGCACTTCAGGGATGTTTCTGCCTGTCAGGAATTAACTGGACAGGAAACAGAGGCAGAGCTGGAAGAGACCCCAGCCCCAGCATCTCTCAGTGATTGACTCCAACCCCAAGCTCAGATCTCACAGAAAATCCTTCTGCCTCCAAGGTGCCCAACACAGCCACATTTTGACTAGGTTATCTCTTATTCTGGCCAAAAAAACCCCAGGGGCTGAGTATTTAAACCTTAAAAAGGTTAAAAAATTTTAAGAGAACTTAAAAAGTCTTACAAAACCAACTGATTTGTGCTTCTGAGAAGTTTCTAACACTCCCCAGACAGAGACTCTCAAGTCACTCAGGTGTGAAGACTGGCCAGGGAAGAACAGATTATTCAGGTTTTTGGCTCTCCTGCTCTCCATCTCACCAGAAAACTCCCAGTGTTGGCTCTGAAGCAGAGTGAACCCTTCTAATTTCATTTTGGAAAGGTGCAGTCAGCACTGAGCACCCTGAAGCAGAGTCACACCCAAATCTGCTGCTGAGATCTGCAGGGCAAGTGGAAAGTGCTGGGGTTTTTTCAGTGAAAATCACAACTTTTTTCCTGTCAGATGTTTGTGCAGATCCAGCAGATGATCTGTGAACACATCCATGTATGGTTTGCCCCTCAGTTTTTATCTGGGCTTCTGATCTTTCACTGCACAGAGGCAGAGGTGGGAGCACCCCTGAAATAAACATCACAGCCAATAAAACTTGTTTTATTAATGCAGTTCTAATGAGCATAAACCAGTGGAAAGCATCTCCCAGTTTCTGTGTCAGATGTTCCAGGTCCTGTTGTCACCTCCAGGACAAGAGGGGGGTGGATGGAGGAGGGTCCTGCCAGAGCCAAACTGGGCAAACTGGGCACAGACCCCAGAGCTGGGGCTGACCTTGAAAGCATCCAGCAAATCCAGCAAACTGCAAATCCTGCAAATCCTGCAAATCCTGCTGATGGGTTTCTCTTTGGGCCAGGTTTTATGAGCTCTCAGAGAACCCATCACACCTGAGATAGCCAGAATGGCATCAAATGAGCAGGATGCTTCTGAGGTAGTGTTGGAAACAGAAAAAAAGTTTAATGAAAGGCAAAATAACAAAGCTTCTTACAGAGAAAAACTGAGCTAGGGGTGAGAGGTTCTTGCTCCTGCTAAACACCCTACAAAATCAATTATTTCCTTAGTTCTCTTCCTTTTCTAGTGAATTACCCAGGTGGGACCTCTTGGCCTCTGTCCAAAGGACAGCCCCAGGTCTGAGGTGAAATCCAACAGGTTCTATGAGGTGTCTTTGTACCAAATCAGGAGAAAAACTTCTGGGCTTTTTGCCTTTTTAAGCAGATAAAGAATAATTTAGTCACTCTGTGAACAGGGGGGACATTCCTACATCCTGCCCCAAGGAGCTTTATTTGGATGTGGAGCAGAAAAGAGTGTGGAGAAAAACCCCACAGCCACAGCAGAGCAGGGTGAGGGATGCCAGAGGGATGGGCAGAAGGTTCAGGGGTGCTCAGTGCTGTCTGCACCTCCCCAAAATCAACTCCCATGGCTTAAACCAGGCCTTTCTGGGCACCAGCCTGGCCCAAGCAGGGCAGGGCAGGCCCAGCTCAGCTGCCATTCCCTGGCATGTGGAGGGATTTCCACCCTGGCTCTGCTGGAAGTGCTGAGAAAAGCTGCTGGTCCTGTGAAGAGGCTCTGGGGGAAATAAGAACTCTGCTCTCAGTGCCCAAAAGACAGCCAGGAACATCCCCCACAGCTGAGAGGGACCTCCAGCACCAATCCCCACCCCTCTGAGCACAGGGAAATTTGTGTCCAGTGAAAATTTGTGTCCATGTCTTGGGTTTTTGTGGTTGAGATGAACCCGAGGTGTCAGAAAGTCTTTTTTTTCTCAGCGCTTTGACTGAAGAAGAAGTCAAGATTTGTCGGTTCTGCTTTTCAAGGTTGTTTATTTTCTCTTATCTATCACATTCTTTCTCTGACCTGCTGAGATCTGTCCAGCAGGTTGGATAGTGGCACCCTTGGGTGGTGTTAGCTTTTTATACTAAAAGCTACCTGTACTTTATTTACAACAATTTTCCAATACTTTATCAACTATGTTAGACAGTCTGTCTCTACTCAAACAAATCCAGAAGTGGCACCATCTCAGCAGAAGATGGAGGACAAGAAGAAGGAGAAGAAAGACAGGACATGCCCAGATTTCTCCATCTTACCTCTTGAACCCCATTCAAAACCCCAAAATTCTACATTTCACCCTGTGACAAATTAACCATCATTCTACTCAAACTCTTGTGGCTTGTAACTCTTCACACAAAGTTGGGAATTGTTTCTATGGGTTAAAACTGAAGGCACAGAGCAATGTCCTGGGTTCTGACATCCATGGCTCTCTTGTCTCCAGGTCCAGCTGTTGGGGGAGCAGAAACACGAGGGCCCCAAAGGTTTTCTGTGGGGCAGCATTTCCCTCCTCTGCTCTTCTTGTGTCCTTTCCAAGAGGGAAATGCTGGGTTTTGCCTGCTCTGAGGTGTTCAGCTGCAAGGCCACCTCAGAGATATTTTTCCTGGGTGGAAAAGTGAAGGAGAGGTGAATAGTGCCCTCCTGGGTTTTAGTGGTTGAGATGACTTTTGAGGTATTAGAAAATCTTTTTTTTATTTTAGCTTTGCCACTGAAGAAGAAGTCGAGATTTGTTCGGTTCTGCTTTTTAAGGTTGTTTATTTTTTCTTATATATTATATTCTTTGACCTGCTGAGATCTGTCCAGCAGGTCAGGCTGTGGCACACTGACCACCCTTGGGGTGGTGTTAGCTTTTATTACTAAGAACTACATGTACTTTTACAATAATTCCCAATACCTATCACCTATGTTAGACAGTCTTGTCTCTACTCTAAACCAATCCAGAAGTGGCACCATCTCAGCAGAAGATGGAGGACAAGAAAGAAGAAGGACAGAACACACCCAGATTCCTCCATCTTGCCTCTTAAACCCCCATTCTAAAAACCCAAATTCTACTTTTTCACCCCTGTGACAAATTAACCATCATTTCTACTCAAACTCTTGTGGCTTGTAACTCTTCACACAAAGTGGTTAATTGTTTCTATGGGTTAAAACTGAAGGCACAGAGTTCTGACATCTGGGTTTCTGACATCCATGGGCTCTTCTTGTCCCCCAGGTCCAGCTGGGAGGAGGGCAGAACACGAGGGCCCCAAAGGTTTTCTGTGGGGCAGCATTTCCCTCCTCTGCTCCTTCTTGTGTCCTTTCCAAGAGGGAAATGCTGGGTTTTGCCTGCTCTGAGGTGTTTCAGCTGCAAGGCCACCTCAGAGATATTTTTCCTGGGTGGAAAAGTGAAGGGAGAGGTGAATAGTGCCCTCCTGGGTTTTAGTGGTTGAGATGACTTTTGAGGTATTAGAAAATCTTTTTTATTTTAGCTTTGCCACTGAAGAAGAAGTCGAGATTTGTCGGTTCTGCTTTTTAAGGTTGTTTATTTTTTCTTATATATTATATTCTTTGACCTGCTGAGATCTGTCCAGCAGGTCAGGCTGTGGCACACTGACCACCCTTGGGGTGGTGTTAGCTTTTATACTAAGAACTACATGTACTTTTACAATAATTTCCCAATACCTATCACCTATGTTAGACAGTCTACTCTAAACCAATCCAGAAGTGTCACCATCACAGCAGAAGATAGACGAGAAGAAGAAGGACAGGACACACCCAGATTCCTCCATCTCGCCTCTTGAACCCCCATTCTAAAAACCCCAAAATTCTACTTTTTCACCCTGTGACAAATTAACCATCATTCTACTCAAACTCTTGTGGCTTGTAACTCTTCACACAAAGTTGTTATTTTTCCCATGGGCTAAAATGGAAGGCACAGGTGGTTCTGACTCCATGCCAAAGTCTCTGAGCCCCCTGCCAGGGTCTTGAGTCCTCCAGGGCAGTCAGAGCAATGTCCTGGGTTCTGACATCCATGGGCTCTTCTTGTCCCCCAGGTTCCAGCTGTGTGGGGGAGCAGAACACGAGGGCCCCAAAGTTTTCTGTGGGCAGCATTCCCTCCTCTGCTCCTTCTTGTGCCTTTCCAAGAGGAATTGCTGGTTTTGCCGCTCTAGTGTTCAGCTGCAAGGCCACCTCAGAGATATTTTTTCCTGGGTGGAAAAGTGAAGGGAGATGTGATAGTGCCCTCCTGGGTTTTAGTGGTTGAGATAGACTTTTGAGGTATTAGAAAATCTTTTTTTATTTTAGCTTTGCCACTGAAGAAGAAGTCGAGATTTGTCGGTTCTGCTTTTAAGGTTGTTTATTTTTCTTATATATTATATTCTTTGACTGCTGAGATCTGTCCAGCAGGTCAGGCTGTGGCACACTGACCACCCTTGGGGTGGTGTTAGCTTTTATACTAAGAACTACATGTACTTTTACAATAAATTCCAATACCTATCACCTATGTTAGACAGTCTCTACTCTAAACCAATCCAGAAGTGTCACCATCACAGCAGAAGATAGACGAGAAGAAGAAGGACAGGACACACCCAGATTCCTCCATCTCGCCTCTTGAACCCCCATTCTAAAAACCCCAAAATTCTACATTTTTCACCCTGTGACAAATTAACCATCATTCTACTCAAACTCTTGTGGCTTGTAAACTCTTCACACAAAGTTGTTAATTTTTCCCATGGGCTAAAAATGGAAGCACAGGTGGTTCTGACTCCATGCCAAAGTCTGAGCCCCTGCCAGGGTCTTGAGTCCTCCAGGCAGTTCAGAGCAATGTCCTGGGTTCTGACATCCATGGGCTCTTCTTGTCCCCCAGGTCCAGCTGTTGTGGGGAGCAGAACACCAGGCCCCAAAGGTTTTCTGTGGGGCAGCATTTCCCTCCTCTGCTCCTTCTTGTGTCTTTTCAAGAGGGAAATGCTGGGTTTTGCCTGCTCTGAGGTGTTCAGCTGCAAGGCCACCTCAGAGATATTTTTTCCTGGGTGGAAAAGTGAAGGGAGAGGTGAATAGCGCCCTCCTGGGTTTTAGTGGTTGAGATGACTTTTTGAGGGTATTAGAAAATCTTTTTTTATTTTAGCTTTGCCACTGAAGAAGAAGTCGAGATTTTGTCGGGTCTGCTTTTCAAGGTTGTTTATTTTCTTCTTATCTATCACATTCTTTCTCTGACTGCTGGAGATTCTGTCCAGCAGGGTGGATAGTGGCACACTGACCACCCTTGGGGTGGTGTTAGCTTTTTTTATACTAAAAGCTACCTGAACTTTATTCAATAATTTCCAATACCTATCACCTATGTTAGACAGTCTGTCTCTACTCTAAACCAATCCAGAAGTGGCACCATCACAGCAGAAGATGGAGGACAAGAAGAAGGAGAAGAAGGACAGGACATGCCCAGATTCCTCCATCTTACCTCTTGAACCCCCATTCTAAAACCCCAAAATTCTACATTTCACCCTGTGACAAAATTAACCATCATTCTACTCAAACTCTTGTGGCTTGTAACTCTTCACACAAAGTTGTTAATTGTTTCTATGGGTTAAAAACTGAAGCCACAGAGAATGTCCTGGGTTCTGACATCCATGGGCTCTCTTGTCCCCCAGCTCAGCTGTGGGGGAGCAGAACACGAGGGCCCCAAAGGTTTTCTGTGGGCAGCATTTCCCTCCTCTGCCTCCTTCTTGTGTCCTTTTCCAAGAGGGAAATGCTGGGTTTTGCTTGCTCTGAGGTGTTCAGCTGCAAGGCCACCTCAGAGATATTTTTCCTGGGTGGAAAAGTGAAGGGAGAGGTGAATAGTGCCCATGTGGGAACAGCCTGAGCACGGGCAGTTATTGATTAATGCAACCTCCCCTCGAGAGCACAGGAAGGACAAACAAACACCAGGAACTCCCCAGACCATGGAGAATGAGTTGTTTTTGCACCTCAGTCCCGATCACTGAGTTATAAAAATGTGCCAGAAAGTATTTACTGCTGTGCACAGGGAGGGTTTCACTCTCCTTTCACACAAAAATGTCACAAAATCTTCCTGCGCTCAGTGGTTTTCAGTTTTTCACAAAAGACTGACAGAACTGGAAATCACATTGGCCCCAGAAAGAGACTGAAAGCAGGATTTTCCCTGAACTCAGGATTGCAGGAATTAGCAATGGGAAAGTCCTGTGAGCTCATCCCTGGAGGTTTTTCCTCCTGGGGAGGATTGTTCCCCTTTCCTGATCCTGTGCTGAGGGCCTGCCAAAGGCACTTCCAGGCTCCCCCTGCCCCACATCCTGATGAATCTTCTTGCTTGGAAATGTTTCTTGATACCCAGACTTCCTTTCCACGGATTAACTTCTTCTGCCTTATCCRTGTTCCATTTTAGCAGCACATCCAAACCAGTTTTTCCTCTCTGAAGGAAACTTGTGCTCCTCAGATGCTTCTCCCTTGCTCTCAGATGTTCCCCCATCACTCTTGGCCAACAATTAATGTTTGTRTCCCTCCCCCAGGGCTGAGCCCATCAATCAGCCCAGCCAGGCCCTTCATCTCCTCCACTGCTCTTTCCTGAACTTGTCACATTTCCAACATTTTGAGGCTCAAATCASCCCCCAGAATAACTCATTTCAACCTCACCAACGTGCTGGGATCATGGGACTGAGCCCCAGGGGTGCTATTGATTTCATTCCTTAATTTTCAAYCCACAGGGAATGTTTAGGTCTGGTCTGTGCAGTCTGAGCTCCTCGTGGTGTGTCTGAGGAGCAGTGAGAGCACCCAGGGCTCCTCCAGCCCTTTCCCACCTGGCAGCAGCTTCCACCCTCTGTGCCCACAGAAATATTCTGGCTATAAAGATGAACCCAACACGTTCATTTTGTGGTGCTGGGAGCTTCTGGTGGCCCCTTCACCTGAAATTTCAGACTGTGACTCACAGACAGCAGAGCCCCTGGCACTGCAGGCACAGAGAATTCACTTTGGTCTCTCAGCCAACTCCAGAGCTGCATATTTCTGTATTTTTATATTCCTAACCTGCCCAAAGCCCCTCCAGCAGGGCTACAGGAGGTTMTGTCCCTGTTCCAGGCACTCCTGGAGCACAGGAGCTGCTGTGCCCCACCAGAAGGTGAGGATGAAGCAGCTCCAACATCTGCTGCAGYTGTTCAGAGACCAAAGTGGTCTGGAACTTCCAGCTGGCACTGCCCCAGGCAGAACCCCCTGGCTGTTGTATTCACAGGGAATGTCCTGAGGAAGGCAGGAATGATGAATCTGACTCCATGCTCTTAGAAGGCTCATTTATTACTTTATAATACTTCATTACAAAGTAATATAATTTTATTTTAAAGAATACTATATAGAATATGAATACTAAGAATACTATTATATTATATTAATTATATTAATTATATTATATTACATTATATTATATTACATTACATTATATTAACATTACACTAATATTATATTACATTACATTACATTACATTACATTACATTACATTATATTATAATTATATTATATATATATATTATATTATATTATATATATTATATTATATTATATTATATTATATTATATATATTATTATATTATATTATATTTATATTATATTATTACTATACTTAAGAATACAGAAAGGATACTTACAGAATGCTAAAAAGGTAATAATGAAAATTTGTGACTCTTTCAGAGTCCTGACACCAATTGGGCTTGGCCCCAATTGGCCAAAAAAGTCAAAACAATTCACATGAAACCAATGAAACAATCACCTGTGGGTAAACAATCTCCAAACAACATTCCACACGAGCACAACACAGGAGAAGCAATGAGATAAGAATTGTTTTCCTTTTCTCTGAGGCTTCTCAGCTTCCCAGGAAGAAAAATCCTGGGTGAAGGATTTTTCCAGAGAATGTGAATGCCACAGCCTGTCCAGTGGCCCTGGGCAGTTTTGGGGCAGCTCAGGGTCAGGGAACCTTTGTGCTGTCCAAGCTGAGGGTGACAACGTGTGGCACTGCACAGCAGCAGCACAATGAGCTCAGTGCTGGTCTGGGTGCCCAGCTGCTTGGGTTGGGATGGCAATAACGGGGTGAATTCCTTACTCACAGGGTGGGCAGGCCCCTGGCACAGTGTGCCCAGAGCAGCTGGGGCTGCCCCTGGATCCCTGTTTGGAATGTCCCAGGCCAGGCTGGACAGGGCTTGAGCAGCCTGGGGGTGGTGGAAGGTTGTTGATGATGCCCTTTCCTGACTCAGAGATGGGGCAACTGCAGAGGTGTTTTAAAAACTCAAAAAAATGTTAAAAAAAGCCCCATAATCCAAACAGAAGGTGTCCCTGCCATGGCCAGGTTGATGGGATCGGGATTGGGATGGGATGGGATGGATAGGGATGGATGGGATGGGATGGGATTGGCGATGGGATGGGATTTAAGGTCCCTCCAAACCCAAGCATTCCAGTGATTCCCTGAGCTCACAGCCTGGGAGGGCCAGACCCAGGGACAGCTCTGCTCCTGCAGAAATGGCATTAAATTGATCCCTATTCAAGGTGGTTTTTGCTGAGTGTGAGCAGCTGCCTTGGTTCCAGACAGTTTTTAAGAGCTGGACATTCTAAAGATGACTTCTCATTCTAATTTTTAAACCCCATTTAATTTAAGGTCCCTCCCAGCCAAAACTGTTCCATGGCTACCATATTTCCCATTCCCATGGTTTCCATTCCATGGTTCTGTCGATGTCCGATCATGTCTCCCTGTTCCAATGCCCTCCTCTCCAGAGGGGATCTGTGAAGGGCAGCTCCAGTGGAGAACTGTGAACCGAGAATGGCCACAAAGTTCCACATCTGCACAGAGATGCTGCCCAGAGTGAGAATTCCTTAAAAACCCACCTTGGGAAGCAGAGAGAGGAGAAGGGAGGTGGTTTTGGGCAGAACCATCCGTGTCTGGCAGCACCCAGAGCCAGAGCAGAGGCTGTGCTCAGCAGGGAGGTGTCACTCAGGGGGACACAACAACTATCTCAAAGTATAAGTAAATTACTTAGACTTGAAAGTAAATTGGAAGTAAATTAAAGAAGAATGGAAGTAAATGCAATATTTACATATTACATGGAAGTAAATTAAAGAAGAAGGATTTAATAAGAAATAAAATTAAATTTTAGCAAATTTAAGTAAAATTAAATGAAGGCAGAGTTACTGAAGGAAGGAAACCCAGCCATGCTGATAACTTCACACATGTYTCACCTTTATTTTCAAACAGCAGAGGCAAGGCAAGAGCACAGCTGTTCATGCACCAAAGCCACTGTCACTTGTGGTTGGAAYTAGAGCTGTGAGCCCCTGCAGCACCTGAAGCAGGGAGAAGGGCAGGGGAGAGAAGGATCTGGTGCTCAGGGCAGTTTAAAACCTGCTCAGCACCTTCAGGAGGACCCAAATCACTGCAGGTCGGGGTAAATTTATTTTCAATGCTCTCAAAGCCCTCTGTGTCCCCTTTCCTACACCCTGCTCAAGGCTGTGCTACTATCAGGAGTAAGGAAGTAGTAAAGTAGCCAAGGAATGGGCTCAGCCACAATTCCCTCACATAAATATCTCATTTAATCTTCCTGCAGTCTAACTCTCGGAATCTCTGCTGCTCAGAGTCCTGTGATGTGTTAGAAAGTCTCTTTTAGAGAGGACTTTAGAAAGGAGAGTTAGAAAGGACCCTGAGATGTGTTAGAAAGTCTCTTTTCCTAGCCTGGCTGTCAAAGAAGGAGTCAGAACTCTTCTATTTTTGTTCTCAAGGTTGTTTATTTTGTTTCTTATCTATAAAATTCTTTCTCTGGCCTGCCAAGGTCCCTTCAGCAGGTCAGACAGAGGCACTCTGTCTGGCCCCGGGGTGGTGTTATATTTTTATARTAAAAACTACGTGTACAATATTTACCATAACTTCCCAATACCRATCACCTATGTTAGACAGTGAGCTTCTACTCTAAACCAATCTAAAAMTGCCACCATCACCCAGAAGAGYCTAGGAAGAAGAAAGAAGAAGGACAGGGCATGCCCAAATTCCTCCATCTTGGGACCCCYAGCCCCCATTCTAAAWACTCKAAAAAATCRAWTTTTCACCCCATGACAAACTATTATTCTACTTAAACTTTCTTAACTCGTAATTCTTGATATAAAGGTTGGCAATTGTTTTTTCCAAGGGCTAAATCAAAGGCACAGGGGTCTTGGGCTCTGTGCCAAGGTCTCTGAGCCCCCTGGGCAGGGGTTTGAGCCCTCCAGGGCAGCCWGAGGAATTRCCTGGGTTCRYACATCTGACACTCCCCAGATCCTCTGCACTGTCAGGATCAATCTCCAGGCCCCTGATGTTGTGTATAAATTGTAATTTCAGCAAAAGGCGATGCAGGGAGGCCAGGGAGAAGCAAAGGAAAAACCAGAGCCCTTCTCCTCCAACTTGTGCACAAACTGCTGCAGTTTCCTGCTCGATCCCAAAGCCAGAGGAGCTGCAGCATTTCTGACTGCTCRCCATTTGTTGTCCACACCTTGGTGGCAGGGACGAGCTCTGTGCTCCCCCAGCCCCAGGACAAAGCTCCTGGCATCATTTTCTGGGAGCCAGGGCTGAGCTCTCAGCCCACAGGAGCACAGGGGGATGCCAGGCAGGAAAGGGGGGAGTTCTGTAAGAGCCTAAATGAGGGATGTGGGAAAGAGAGCGATTGAAAGTCTTGCTCTGAGTATTTCTGAACAGTAACTGCAGAGATATCTTCTGTCTGTGTTTTTAATCACTTCCTGGGAAGCTGTGTCTCCCCCAAGGGCAGGCAGCGGCCCATGGGGAGCACAGCCGAAGTGGCTCTGAAGCACGTGAGCCCATCAGTCTTGCCCCCTTGCACAGGGATGTTGCAGGAGCGAGTGGAAGCCCTCTGCTTTTCCTCCTGTGCAAGGTCCGCTGGAAGAGCAGAAGGAGCCGAGTCTTATCAGAGGCACTGCTCCAAACTCAGGGAGAGCTCAGCGAGCCCGCCACAGGTCAGCAGCTCAGGCAGGAAGGTGCAGAGCAAGCAAGAGAAGGGACAGGTAGTGTGAGTAGGCAGGCAAAGAGGGCAAGGGCAAGTGACAAGGGCACAAAAGGCAGCTCCTGGACGGAGGAAGCAAGGGCTGCTTCAGGCCCTGGCAAGCACAGAGCCTGGTAAGTTTCCAGAGCTCTAGCCCCAGGAAGGAAGGCCTTGCAGTGAGAAGCAGAAGCTGGGTCCAGAGCGCAAAAGAAGTCAGCTGAGGGATATGGGATTTTGAGGCAAGCAGGTGGAAAAAGTGAGCCTTGAGGGCAGTCCTCAAGGAATAGTTGTTCTGCATTGTTTGCAGAATCCATCAGGCATGTAATCTGCATAGCTGAGTTGGAGGAAGGGCACAGTGAAGCCCAGCAGCTGAGAGGCAGCGCATTGAGGAAGAGCTACAAGGCCTCAAAGAGGAAATGGAATCTCCCTCCTGAGCAGATAGGAGGCTCTACAAAAGTCAGGTGATGTGAAAGAGCAGTGGCACTGCAGTCATCAGCAAGGGGTCTGTGGCGCTTTCTTTGTTCTTTTTCATGGTCAGAGCCGCAGCTGCTGGGCTGAGCCCTGGGGTACTGTCTCGGCCCTGGGCTCCATGGCAGCTGTTCTGAAGTGACACCAAGTGCTCTTGGCTGATGTCAGCATGCTGTCTGGACATGCTGGGCTAGTCCTCTTTTCTGTGCTGTCGGCCAGCAAGCAGGCAGCTATGGATTTCCTGCTGGCCTCTCTGCTAGCCCTTGGTTTGGGCAGTGCTTTCAGGTGCCCCTTGGTTTGGGTCCACTTCGAGACGGAAACATAGTTGTGTCCATAATCCTCTGTGAATCTGGTGCTCTCAGGACAGGGAGAAGTGGACATTGTTTCCTTTACCGTTGATCACAGCCTGTGCTGTGGCTGAAGTGTAGAAGGCTGTGGCTGTAGCCTCTGATCTGCTTTGTTCTGTTGCCTTGAGGTGCAGTAGTTTGAGCATCTCAGCTGGCAGCCTCCCGAGTAGTGCCAGGAAAGGACTGGCACTTGCGCAGAGAGCCCAGTCAAGATGGGGAGGGAGGCCAGGAAGAAGTCCAGGCAGAAGCTGTTGAGATTGCAGCAGATCCAGAAGTCTGGAGAGACGGCAAACATCAAAAGAACAAGGAGGCTGCAAGTGCATCTGCAGAACTTGGAGAGGGAAGGAGTCAATGGAAGAAGTGGGCTACAGCAAAATTCAGAATTGCAGGCTCTGTCAGTGCCCTCAGAGAAGGAAAAAGCCAGGTAAAATGAAACAGCCTGAGGGACTCTGCATTGTGGTGAATGGATTCCCTCTTTGCACATCTTTGCACCTGCCAGGGGCCTGGACGCATTTCCCAGGTGCAGATTCTTGAACGCTCTGTGGCAGACACGTCTCATTTTCTGGAGTTGTCTTCATTTTCCTTTACTTTTAAGCCTTCAGATAAGTTTTTTTCTTGCAAGACAAAGGCTTATTGGGGTGCCTTCCCTCTAGGAAGTATTGGTGTTGTAGGTGGGTGTGTGACACTGGCCCGCCAGCTGCACTGTAAGGTGAGCTGGATACATCCATTCAGCTCCACCTTGGGCCTGTTAACTGTGAAGCCTTTGGGGCTGATCAAGCCTGGCCAATCTTGAGCCTTTTGTTTGATTGTAAACTGTTAAACCCATGGATTTTTTATCTAAGCCAGATGAGGCAATCACAGAAACGGTACGGTGGAGGCACCACAGTGGCTCATCTGGTCCGCACCGACCTCCCAGCTCACACAGGGCCATCCAGGGCACATGGAACGGGATTGCATCCAGAATGGTTCTGGATGTCTCCAGGAGGAGACCTCCACACCCTCAACCTGGGCAGCCATTTCACGGTCACTGCACAGGGAGAATTTTCCTCTCCTCCTGTCCAGTGTGGAGCTTCCGGGCTCGGTGCTGCCCGTGGCCTCTGGTGCCAATTGCTGGGCCCCAGGGAGGCAGAGCTCTGGGCCCTGCTCTGCCCTCCCTGCACACAGGAGAACAGCCAGGGCTGAGGCCCCTCTCAGCTGGGGCTCCTGCCCAGGCGAGCAGCCCCAGTCTCCCTCAGCCTTTCCTGGGCACCCAGATGTTAACAGGCCTTTGTCAGGCTCCCAGGAGCTCCCGTCCCTGCTGTGCTGAGGAGCCAGACAGCCTGGACACAGCACTGCAGATGTGCCTCACAGGGCTGAGCACAGGGGCTGGATAACCCTCCCTGACCTGCTGGCTAATGCTGTTCCCAAATGTTTTCCAGGATCCCAGTGGCCCCCTTGCCCACAAGGAACCCACTGCTGGCTTGTGGAAGTTCCTGTCCACGCAGGACCCCAGGTCCTTCTCACAAAGCTGTCTCCCAGCAGGTTGGTCCCAGCCTGTGTAGGTGCCTGGGGCTGTCTCAGCAGTGCAAGAACCTGCTGGATTTTCAGAAGTTCCTCTTTGGCCCATCCCCAGCCTGCTGAGATCCCTCTGAGGGGAATGCACAGTGACCCTACATGGGGAGGCATTCGCTGCCTCAGTCAAGTCCATTGATGGGCAAGTCAACAACGGTGGGGCAAGCGAGTGCAACCCTGGGGGAACCCTAATGACAAGGCCTCCAGCAGAGACACCTGTGCCACTAAATTACAACCCTCTGCTCTGCCTGTTCAGCCAGTACTCAGTCAGCCCAGTTGTCCACTCCCTGGCAGCCCCGCTGCCTGAGTTTCCCCAGGAGATGTTTTGTGAGTGACTGTGTCCCAAAAGCTTGCTGACATCAAGGTAAACAATATCCACTGCTCTCCCTTTGTCCATCCCATGTAGATTTTCATTGTAGAAGCGTCCAGGCATGATTTATCTTTAGTGAACCAAATGCTGACCCATTCTGATCATCGTCCTCTGTCCTTCCATGTGGGGAAGAGGGGACCCCAGCAGTGAGGTACCCATCGACCCTTTCCAGGGATTGAAGGGAAGATTCGACAGGCCTAATAATTCGCGATGCCTCCTCCGATGCCCTGGTCTGAGGAGAGCGGAGAGGAGCTTTCCACCCCCCAGGCACCTCGCGGCTGAATCTCCATGACCTTTCGCCAAGATAATGGGGAGTGCGCCTCACTCTGGTGTCCGTGAGCTCCGCTAAAGCACTCAGATGGTCAGGGGCAGGTCCTGTCAGGGCCTGAGGACTTGTGGATGTTGAGTTGGCCCAGGCATTCAGTAAACCAGTTTCTCCTTGAAAAGGAAAGTCTTGCTAAGGATAGTTTCTTTTCCCTCAACATTCCTTCAGCCTGGTTTGTCTGGGCCAGAGATCGCCTTGAGGGCTGGTTTGTGCCAGGGGGTACAGACCGGATGCAGAATTAAATGGCACTCAGGAACTCTGCGTTCTGCTGCATGCCTCTGTTACAGGGTCTCCCCTCCAATTTAGGAATAAGCACAGGAGGACACGCATCATCGTGCATTTGCCCTCTGTTGCTGAATGTAAGGTCATAAAAGAGCACTCTTCTTCGCAGATCGATCCTAGAGAATCGAGAGGGTCTGGTCCTTTGCTTGTTCCTATTTCTACTTACTACCAAACACGGTCCTCTATATTCATTTCCGAAGTGGGTCGCTATGCCGCTTCACTCTCCTGTGTAATGTACTAGGGGCTTGCAGCTTGAAGTGAACAACAGAGTTCTTTGCTTATCCACTCAGGGTGCTACTTGCCGCCTTTGTATGTGTTCGGTGCTCACCGTGGATGCATTTTGAGCCTAGAGGATACGGTGAGAGCCTTGAAGTATTGCGAGCGTGGGACCGACTTTACCTCGATGCATTGGACTCTTCATGCTCTGCTGCTCTTGCAAGAAGGTGCGTTGATGTGGCTATAAGTGCTCGTCGCTCAATGAGGTCTGTGGTAGTGTAGACGCTGTGTGGCTTGTGGTCTGCTGTGGGTGTTACGGTCAGCGCATGGAACTGTCACAGATCTCATGATCAGTTGAGGCAGTGCAGCCGAAGGCTGACCTCTCAGATTGTAGGCTTCACATCTGCCAAACACAGGCCTATCCCTGAAATGGGTTTAGGGAAGGTTGAGCAGTAATTGGCATGCTGTTCCTTGTGGGATCCTCCACTGCTATGTGGCCTGCCAAATTGTCATCAGTGCTTTCCAGGAACCTGCCTGCACGCAAGTAGGCTTCATACCTGAAGGCAAGGAGAAGCTACAAGATCGCCCGAGCAAGAACAACAGGGCTTGTGACTTTGAGATTTGCTTTATTTTTGTGCCTGGTAAAAGCCTCATCTACTTCTCCTGTGTTCAGGTGGCCTCTAGCAAACACCCACAGCAATGTCACCCTTACTTTGTCTGTCCTTTATTCTGACCCATAAGCCGTGGACTCACGTCAGGGCTATCACTACTCCAGACAAAGGCTCGACACATTCCGAGTGTTGCCTCACATAGTTGAGTCAACTCCACCAAACCCCTTCTGTAGGCCACCCAAGGAATATGAATGCTCATCAAGGGCCATCTGTTCTTTGTTCTACAGGCTGACTCTGTCTCTAGAAGAAAAGGATCTGAGCCTCAGAAGCCCCTGGAAGAAAAAACCTGGCCCAGATCAATCAGGTGTCTCAGCTTCATTCTGCCTTACCAGGCCGAGGAGCTCGCTCACTCAGAGCACAGAGGAGAAGTGGCAGGAGCTGCCTCAATGACCAGGTAAGCTGTCAGTGGCCATCCTCTTCTCCAGGGACACAAACAGCAACCTTTTGCCTTGGAAGGCCCCAACCTCTTTCCCCTCCCAGCAGCATCCCACAGCTGCCTGTTCTGCCTGGAGCTGCTGCTGCAACCCGAGGCGAGGCTTGGATTCTGGTGTCAGCTGCCAGAAGTTTTTCCACCATTTCTCACTCCCAGGTCAGCAGGAAATCCTGGGAGGAGAGCAGCCAGCAGATCCTCTGGAGGCTTCTCTGTCCCTCTGTTAGCGTGCTGTCCAGACAGAGTTGTGCCTGTGCCCAGGCACTGAGCGAAGGACACAGAGTGGCTGGTGGCAGGCTTGGGGCAAGGGCAAACTTCCAGCACAGCCAGTTCAGCTGCTGTTCAGAGCTGCAGCCAACGGATTGCGGCGCATTGGCCTTTCCCTGTTTTCTGCTACATTGTCTCCACTGCAA
Organism: Sporophila hypoxantha; assembly: GCA_002167245.1. Lineage (NCBI taxonomy): Eukaryota > Metazoa > Chordata > Aves > Passeriformes > Thraupidae > Sporophila > Sporophila hypoxantha. Next base: position 44,999 of record NDFG01000022.1, read on the forward strand.
TCCTATGCTTCTGTGACTCCTGGCTTTGGCAGTGCTTGTTTGCCTGAAATTCATTTTCTTTGTTGGCTCTCTGCGGCCAGTCTTCTGCCTCAGGAAAGCAGCCCTGTCCGCTGAGCTCTGTGCACCATCTTCCAGATCCTGGGCCCTGCAGGACGCAGTGCTCAGATGGAGGCTTCCAGGCAACTCGCAGAAGCAGCTTGCTGAATGGAGCTGGAAGGAGTCTTCAGCAGAGAACGCTCTTTGAGGGACTCTTGGCACGTGCTGGAGGCTGAGTGTCCTGAGCTGCACGTGTGAAGCTCCAGAGCTCTGATGACAGAGCAGAGGCGCCTTGGCCACTCAGTGTCAACAATGGCCAGTGGGTGCCCACCTCAGGAAACCAATCCCATGCTGGACCAAACTGCTCTTAGTTCTCCACCACATGATCAGGGAGCACGAGAGACTTGGTCACTTGAGCTCAGGCAAGTGTGAGAGGCTAAGGTGAGCAGGTGGAGTGAGGGGGTGTCCTGGTCACGCCTGGTATCACACACCACCCTGTCCAGTTTAGCTGACTCAGGCGCTTCCTGGGGAAAGTCTTGGCAGCTTGACTTCCCTGCAGCTGAGACACAAGTCCATGTTTGTGTGTAGAGAAAATGATCAGAGTGCAGAAGGGAGAAGGAACCTAAAGTCCTGTCAAGCCCATGCAAAGGGCCAAGTCCAATTGTCAAGCCAGGGCCCCATGCAGTTGTCTCTGAGCAATGCTGAACATTGGTGGTTGTCAGAATAATGTCAGCCTGTGACACCCTTCCTGCTGCAAGGGCAAAGCTCTAGGACAATGAACACAAGGCACCTCCTCCCCCTAAAGGGGGTAAGAAAAAAGAAAAAAGGGGGCCCCAAAAAATTTGTTGTTGGAGACCACTGATTAAATCTTGAAACAGAATGTTTCTTTTACCCCCTCCAGAAGAGGATCATGTCATGGCCCTAACTGCTTCTCAGGCTCGGGGAGTCCTGCACAGAGCTCGACAGTGGACAGAGTGCAGAGCTCTGCAAGACCTGCAAGCAGCAACCTTGGAGCAATTCCCAGAAAGATCTGGTAAATGTGTGCCTCCATGCACCCAGACAATCCGGGGGGGGGGGGGGGGGGGGGGGGGGGGGGGGGGGGGGGGGGGGGGGGGGGGCTGTCTTTGCTGTTGGCTTGCTGGACAAGCACCATGCCTAAGGCCAGGATGGCTGTCAGTTCTTTGTAGGGGGTTTGGTTCACTGGCTGGGGAGAAGGAGAATCACATCACATCTACCAGTACTGACTAGTTGGCCCTCGTCCCACATGGGCTAATTTCTTGCTTTAGTGTTTGTAGCCTTTGCTCCTGCCAGCAGTGGCAGTGAACAGGTGATTCTGGCTCCTCTTTGTCTCTTCCATGAAATGATGCAAGGAAAAGATTCCAGGCCTTTGGAGCTGGAGCTGGCACAGGGCAGGATCAAGATGGACAATCTAGAGCCAGCAATCCAGGAGCTGCAGAATACAGTGGATGAAAGTCGGGGCAGTGTACAGCTTCTCCTCTCCCACCCACTGCCCCATCCTGGTCTCTCCATTTTTTGAGGGGTTCTTTGATGCCACATAGAGAAAAAGGCAGTGCCCAGAGAATGGCAGAGGGGAAACCGCCAGCAGGAGATCTTCTCCATCTGAAGTGGCCAGTGAGAGCTTCTCTTGAGAAAGATGCCTGTGGCGGCAGGTGCCATCTGGCTGTGCTAGGGCTGATCCCGTCACAGCTGGTGCCTCTCAGGTGCCATTCTTGTGCTAAGGAAGCTGTAGCTGATGCCTCAGCTCCATTACCCAAACTGCCAGGCCTGCCAGAGCTGCCCAGACTACTGGCCTCTCTGGAGGCAGGGCTGCACTAGGCATCCCCGTTCCTTTTCTCTGCTTGCCTTGCTCACTCTGCACAAGGCAGAGCAATGCACATCTTTCCTACCCCTCTGGCACCTTGCCCTTTCAATTCCTGCCTTTTCTTGCCTGGAAGTTTCCTTTCATTTCTGTCAGCTTTGGAGCCTTTGTGGGCTTAGGGCCTGGCAGAACAACAGCTGCAGGTAGAGAAGACAGTGCTGTGTTGTCCTCTGCAGGAATGCACATCAGTTTGCCTTTTGCTTTGCTTTTCCCTCCTCCCTTCCCTTCCTCGCTGCCAGCAGTGTTGAGGCAAGAACACACAGAAGACCTCGTCTCAGAAAGTGCCCTGAAGGAAGAGGCCTGTGAACTCTTCGTCAGGAGGTGCATCTCTGCAGAAGAAATTGGAGGAACCTGGAGAAGGAAAGAAGGACATTGTGCTGGTGAGGATTGGCAGATGCCGACAAAGTGGCATTTCCCTTGCTATGTTTGGACCTTGTGTTCATAGTTCTATGAGGAGCATGTTTTTTCCAGTTAAGTTTCTAATTGCATTCTTCTGAATAAGGAGGAGAAGATGTGTGTAGTCATGGCAAAGCCAGTATAATGCCTGAGGATCTTGTCTTGATAAATGTGCATTTGACACTTGAACGCAATGACGTGAGGGATTAGAGATCGTTGAAGCTGATACGTCTAGTATCTGGTGTAATCACCTTCACGAAGAAAAAAGAATTGTCTTGCCTGAGAACTGTTCCTAATTGCAAAACATTGGGCATCGTTTCTCAGAGGGCAATGTCCTTTACTGGATAACACAAGGAGGCTAAGGAGCCGCTCAGAATGTAAGCCTCATAGAATGTGCGGAGTTTTTATGACTTACGAGCTAATAGTGAGATAGAGCCCACCTCAAAACATAGATAGTCATAAAAATGTATTTCTGGATCTTAATAATTTGTAAACCGCAGAAGGCACGTCCAGAAAAGGGACCTTGATGTCTAATTAGGGAGAAAAAGGATGTAGTGAGTCCTTCAAGAGTTGAGAGGCCCGATAGAAACAGGGGATCGGAGTCAAAGATGCCAAAGTGGTGTCAGAGCGAAGGCTGAGGAGGACAACGGCCAAGAGACATTGGCATTGACATAACACTTTCTAGAGCCAAGTTGAAAGAACGGTTCTGTAAACTGCAAGGGGAGAACCTCGTCCCTGAGTGGTGCTAAGTCTAAAGCTATGATATAGTAGCAAGATTGTGATACGGTGAGCCACAAGTTAATCGCTATGGAATAGTTGGTAATTACACTCACGCCTCAAGGTTATGAGTGAGAATGAGCTAGGGCTGGGGTAACTCTAAGATTGGGAAAGAGGATTTTAAGGGCCTGTGTAAATAAAACGCAATTAGGTTCTAACTGTAAAAAGATGCACAAGGCGAAAGAGGAGGGGAAATTAAAAATGCTCAACATGGGCTCGGTACTTAGCTAACCCAAAAGGGGAGAAAGTGAATAGATAAGAGTCGCTCAGGGGATGCTAGCTTATGCTTCCATAACTCCCTTCCGCCCTGATAAAGGGGGATTGAGCCACATCCATTCAGCCTCGCCCTGCCTGCGATGGGCTCGAGACTGCTGGGGCGAGCACAGATCCTCTAGTGGCATTGTTTAGTGCACGAGTCGCTACTCGTCTGAAATACCTGGCTGCAGGTTGCGCTGCAGAGCTTCCTTCCCACCAAAGGAGGCACTGGGGGATGTGGAGCGTGCCCACAGGACGGGTCAGGGAAGCCAGCACGCAAAGGGAAGCTGGGATGGGCAAGTGAGCTGAAAAGATGCAGCAGTCAAAGGGGGCGCGCGCAAAGGTTCTGCAGGCTCAGGCCCTCGGACGTGGCGAGAGGTGTATAGAGAGGGGTCAGTCGCGACTATTTGGTAGCACTGCCACTTAAACGGCGCGCAAGGAATTGATGCAAGAAGTTTCTGGTATGTCAACAGATGCACAGGGCGAAGAAGAGGAGAAATCATTTGATTCCTGTTCCTCCCAGTCACAGTGGCCCTCTGTTTCTAGGTAGCAAGTGCACGATTAACAGAAGACCAAGTGCTCCCAACATGAGGCCCATTCCATGCAGGTCCAGGATAAAAGAAAAACTTGGAATATGTGGAGGATGAGAATACTAGTTAAGCTGGGAACCTGGGTAATTCATAGTCGACAGAGCTGGACTGCAGGCTCCTGTAGCCAACACTAACAGGGGCAACATGACTCAAAAATTCCACGCAGGCTGGGGCTCACTTAGCTGTAGGACCACCATGGGAAACTGCAAGCATACGTCAATCTCCACGGGCCCTGGATTGAAACCCCAATGGTAAAAAATTGAGAGAGAGAGATGAGGAAGTTGCAAGAAACCAGGGGAAGAGTGGAGGGGAGTGCTTCAGAAAGAGGCAGCAGAGACCAAAGCTTCAGGAGCATCTCACTCGCTGTCGGACTGCCCATCGGCGTCAGAGAGGGAGGGAGAACAATGAGAGTTGTAGACTATAGGAGACACAATCGGAGATGTTTGGGATAAAAGCCGATCTGAAGAGGTACCAAAATGCCATTAATAAAAACTGGATCGTTGAAAAGAGCTGCATGGAGTCCCATCCCTTCCATTTAGGATGTACTTACAGTGTTGCCCAACATTGTATGCAGCCATTAGTAAGAGCCTGAATGAGGATGCAAGGATCTCCAGGCCTGCCTGCAGCTGAGAGCTGACCAGCTCGTAAGGCCACAGGCTCTGTGGCACCCACAACCTGGACTGCCTGTAACATCTTGGGTAGGAATTAAACTGCATTTTGGGAAGAGATGCTGGAGTCCACAGCTTAGAGCAAAGATAAATAACCACCTTCAAACAAGAAGATGGTTTTTACCAAGCAGAAGGACAGCAAGAGAAACAGTCAGCAAAGTTGCAAGTAGAAAAAAGGTCTCAGAATTTTTCCACTGCAAGTAAAACGAATAACAATTTCTAGCTTAAACTGTTAATGTACTGACTTCTAGTGATTGGAGAACAATAACATGAATATGGTAATTTAGTAGTTATGATAGGCTATAGATATAGTTAAGGTATAGATTGGTTTTCTACTGTATTAAAATGCTCAGCAAAGAAAGTATCTAATGCATTGTAAACCAAAAGAAAGTATATAATGCAATGTAACCAAAACCAAAGGTCTCCAGGCCTGCCTGCAGCTGGCTGACAGCTGTTAGGGCACAGCTCTGTCACCCAGACCCCTGCGCTGCTGCTAACTCTTGGATTAATAAACTGCATTTAGAAGAGCTTCTGAGTCCCACATCCTCTCATTAAGTTCTTACAGTGGCTCCCAACATGAGGCACCATTAGTAAGAGGATTAGTAAGAGCCTGATATGAGGATGCAGGTCCTCCAGGCCTGCTGCAGCTGGGGCTCACAAGCTGTAGGCACAGGCTCTGTCTCACCATCACCCTGGACTGCTGGAACGTCTTGGATACAAGTAAACTGCATTTGGAGAGCTGCCTGGAGTCCACATCCCTCATTTAGGCTCTTCAGTGGTGCCCAACATGAGGGCACCATTAGTTAGAGCCTGAATGAGGGATACAGGACTCCAGGCCTGCCTGCAGCCGTGCAGCTGACAGCTGTAGGCACAGCTCTGTCACCACCACCCTTCGACGCTGTAACATCTTGGATGGAATAAACTGCATTTTGAAAGACTCCTGGAATTCCCCACATCCCTCATTTAGGCTCTTCAGTGCTCCCAACATGATGGCACACATTAGTTAAGAGCCTGAATGCAGGATTCAGGACTCCAGGCCTGCCTGCAGCCGTGCTGGGACAGCTCTAGGACACAGCTCTTGTCACACCACACCCTGGACAGCGTAACATCTTGGAAATAAACTGCATTTGAGAACTGCTGAATCCACATCCCTCTTTAGGTCTTCAGTGGTGCCAACTTGGCACCATTAGTAGAGCCTGAATGAGGGATGCGGGTCTCAGCCTGCTGCAGCTGGAGCTGACAGCTGTAGGCCAGGCTCTGTCACCCACACCCTGACTGCTGTAACATCTTGATGGAATAAACTGCATTTTGAGACATGCCTGGATCCCACAGTCCTCATTTAGAGCTCTTACAGAACTCCCCCCTTCCTGCCTGGCATCCCCCTGTGCTCCTGTGGGCTTGTAAGCTCAGCCCTGGCTCCCAGAAAATATGCCAGGAGCTTTGTCCTGGCTGGGGAGCACAGAGCTCGTCCTCCACCAGTGTGGACAACAAATGGAGCAGTCAGAAATGCTGCGCTCCTCTGGCTTGGGATCGAGAGGAACTGAGCAGTTTGTGCACAAGTTGAGGAGAAGGGCTCTGGTTTTTCTTTGCTTCTCCCTGGCCTCCCTGCATCGCCTTGCTGAAATTACAATTTTACACAACATCAGGGCCTGGAGATTGATCCTGACAGTGCCAGAGGATCTGGGTAGTGTCAGATGTGCAACCCAGGGAATTCCTCGGCTGCCCTGGAGGCTCAAACCCCTGCCCAGGGGCTCAGAGACCTTGCACAGAGCCAAGACCCCTGTGCCTTTGATTTAGCCCTTGGAAAAAACAATTGCCACCTTTATATCAGAATACGAGTTAAGAAAGTTTAAGTAAATAATAGTTTGTCATGAGGGTGAAAATTGATTTTTTGGAGTATTTTTAGAATGGGGGCCGGGTCCCAAGATGGAGGAATTTGGGCATGCCCTGTTCCTTCTGTCTTTCTTCTCCTAGCTCTTCTGGGTGATGTGGCAATTTTAGATTGGTTTAGAGTAGAAGCTCACTGTCTAACATAGGTGATGGTATTGGGAAGTTATGGTAAATATTGTACACGTAGTTTTTGATATAAAAATAAAACACCACCCGGGGCCAGACAGAGTGCCTCTGTCTGACCTGCTGAAGGGACCTTGGCAGGCCAGAGAAAGAAATTTATAGATAGAAACAAAATAAACAACCTTGAGAACAAAAATAGAAGAGTTCTGACTCCTTCTTTGACAGCCAGGCTAGGAAAGAGACTTTCTACTACACACAGTCTCAGGTCTCACTCTGAAGCAGCAAGATTCCAGAGTTAGACTGCAGGAAATTAAATGAAATATTTATGTGAGGGAATTTGCTGAGCCCATCCTTGGCTACTTTACTACTTCCTTACTCCTGATAGTAGCACAGCCTGACAGGTGTAGGAAAGGGGACACAGAGGGCTTTGAGAGCATGAAAATAAATTTACCCCGACCTGCATGATTTGGGTCCTCCTGAGTGCTGAGCAGGTTTTAAACTGCCCTGAGCACCAGATCCTTCTCTCCCCTGCCTTCTCCCTGCTTCAGGTGCTGCAGGGGCTCACAGCTCTATTCCAACCACAAGTGACAGTGGCTTTGGTGCATGAACAGCTGTGCTCTTTCCTTGCCTCTGCTGTTTGAAAAATAAAGTGAGACATGTGTGAAGTTATCAGCATGGCTGGGTTTCCTTCCTTCAAACTCTGCCTTCATTTAATTTTACTTAAATTGCTAAAATTTAATTTTATTTCTTATTAAATCTCTTCTTCTTTAATTTACTTCCAAGTAATATGTAAATATTGCATTTACTTCCATTCTTCTTTAATTTACTTCCAATTACTTTCAAGTCTAAGTAATTACTTATACTTTGAGATAGTTGTTGTGTCCCCTGAGTGACACCTCCCTGCTGAGCACAGCCTCTGCTCTGGCTCTGGGTGCTGCAGACACGGATGGTTCTGCCCAAAACCACCTCCCTTCTCCTCTCTCTGCTTCCCAAGGTGGGTTTTTAAGGAATTCTCACTCTGGGCAGCATCTCTGTGCAGATGTGGAACTTGTGGCATTTTGGTTCACGTTCTCCACTGGAGCCCCTCACAGATCCCTCCTGGAGAGGAGAGTTGGAACCAGGCAGACATGAATGGAATGACAGAACCATGGAATGGAACCATGGAATGGAACCATGGAACAGTTTGGCTTGGGGACCTTAAATTAATGGGTTAAAATTAGAATGGAAGTCATTTTAGAATGTCCAGCTCTTTAAACGTCTGGAACCAAAGCAGCTTTCACACTCAGCAAAAACACCTTGAAAGGGACAATTAATGCCATTTCTGCAGGAGCAGAGCTGTCCTGGGTCTGGCCCTCCCAGGCTTGTAGCTCAGGGAATCCTGGAATGCTTTGGGTTGGGAGGGACCTTAAATCCCATATCCCATCCCATCCCATCCCATCCCATCCCATCCCATCCCATCCCCATCCCACCATCCCATCCCACCCGCGCATGGCAGGACACCTTCTGTTGGATTATGGGCTTTTTAACATTTTTTGAGTTTTAAAACACTCTCAGTTGCCCATCTCTGAGTCAGGAAAGGGCATCATCCAACAACCTTCCACCATCCCAGGCTGCCAAAGCCCTGTCCAGCCTGCCTGGGACATTCCAGGGATCCAGGGGCAGCCCCAGCTGCTCTGGGCACCCTGTGCCAGGCCCTGCCCACCCTGTGAGTAAGGAATTCACCCGGTTATCCATCCAAACCCAGCAGCTGGCCCCAGACCAGCACTGAGCTCATTGTGCTGCTGCTGTGTGCAGTGCCACACGTTGGTCACCTCAGCTTGGACAGCACAAAGGTTTCCCTGGACCCTGAGCTGCCCCAAAACTGCCCAGGGCCACTGGACAGGCTGTGGCATTCACATTCTCTGGAAAAAATCCCTTCACCCAGGATTTTTCCTCCTGGGAAGCTGAGAAGCCTCAGAGAAAAGGAAAACAATTCTTATCTCATTGCTTCTCCTGTGTTTGGCTCGTGTGGCAATGTGTTTGGAGATTGTTTACCACAGGTGATTGTTTCATTGGTTCATGTGAATTGTTTTTGACTTTTTTGGCCAATTGGGGCCAAGCTGTGTCAGGACTCTGGAAAGAGTCACAAATTTTCATTATTACTTTTTAGCATTCTGTAAGTATCCTTTCTGTATTCTTAAGTATATAAGATATAATATAATATACATATAATATAATATAATATAAATAATATAATATAATATATAAATATAAATATAATATATTAATATAATATAATATAATATAATATAATATAATATAATATAATGTAATATAAGTAATAATTAATGTAATAAATATAATAGTAAGAATATAATGTAATGAATAATATAATATAATGTAATAATAATATAATTAATTATAATTATATAATATATAGTATTCTTAGTTCTATAGTATAGTATTCTTTAAAATAAATTATTATTACTTTAATAATATTATAAAGTAATAAATGAGCCTTCTAAGAGCATGGAGTCAGATTCATCATTCCTGCCTTCCTCAGGAAATTCCCTGTGAATACAACAGCCAGGGGTTCTGCCTGGGCAGTGCCAGCTGGAAGTTCCAAACCATTTGGTCTCTGAACACTGCAGCAGATGTTGGAGCTGCTTCATCCTCCACCTTCTGGTGGGGCACAGCAGCTCTGTGCTCCAGGAGTGCCTGAACAGGGACAAACCTCCTGTAGCCCTGCTGGAGGGCTTTGGGCAGGTTAGGAATATAAAAATACAGAAATATGCAGCTCTGGAGTTGGCTGAGAGACCAAAGTGAATTCTCTGTGCTGCAGTGCCAGGGGCTCTGCTGTCTGTGAGTCACAGTCTGAAATTTCAGGTGAAGGGCCACCAGAAGCTCCCAGCACCACAAAATGAACGTGGTTGGTTCACTTTATAGCCAGAATATTCCTGTTGGCACAGAGGGTGGAAGCTGCTGCCAGGGGGAAAGGCTGGAGGAGCCCTGGGTGCTCTCACTGCTCCTCAGACACACCACGAGGAGCTCAGACTGCACAGACCAGACCTAAACATTCCCGTGTGGTTGAAAATTAAGGAATGAAATCAATACGACCCTGGGGCTCAGTCCCATGATCCCAGCACGTTGGTGAGGTTGAAATGAGTTATTCTGGGGTGATTTGAGCCTCAAAATGTTTGAAATGTGACAAGTTCAGGAAAGAGCAGTGGAGGAGATAAGGCCTGCTGGGCTGATTGATGGGCTCAGCCCTGGGGAGGACAAACATAAATGTTGGCAAGAGTGATGGAGGGAACATCTGAGAGCAACGGAGAAGCATCTGAGGAGCACAAGTTTCCTTCAGAGAGGAAAAACTGGTTTGGATGTCTGCCTTAAAATGGAAACAGGATAAGGCAGAAGAAGTTAATCCGTGGAAAGGAAGTCTGGGTATCAAGAAACATTTCCAAGCAAGAAGATTCATCAGGATGTGGGGCAGGGGAGCCTGGAAGTGCCTTTGCAGGCCCTCAGCACAGGATCAGGAAAGGGGAACAATCCTCCCAGCAGGAAAAACCTCCAGGGATGAGCTCACAGGACTTTCCCATTGCTTAATTCCTGCAATCCTGAGTTCACAGGGAAAATCCTGCTTTCAGTCTCCTTCTGGCCAATGTGATTTCCAGTTCTGTCAGTCTTTTTGTGAAAAACTAGTCTCTCTCGTT
>NDFG01000022.1:55329-67339 GCA_002167245.1 Sporophila hypoxantha
AAAAGAGAGAGATATCCTCCATTACTAATTGGTCGAATATAATTTCAGGCTCTCACTCAATGGAGCCGAAGTGATGCTAGGCACGAAGGGGAGTTCTGAAGAGCCTAAACTGCGGGATGTGGGATTGCCAGGCAAGTTCCAAAATGCAGTTTAATCCTATCCAAGATGTTTACAGGGCGTCCAGGGTGTGAGGATGCCACGAGACCTGGCTGCTAGGCTGTCAGCTCCGCTGCAGGCCAGGCCTGGAGACCTTGTATCCCCATTCAAGGCCTCTTACTTAATGGTGCCCCAGCATGTTGGGCACCACTGAAGAGCCTAAATGAAGGGATGTGGGATTCCAGGAAGTCTCTCAAAATGCAGTTATTCCATCCAAGATGTTACAGCGTCCAGGTGGTGGGTGACAGAGCTGTGCCTACAGCGTCAGCTCCAGCTGCAGCAGGCCTGGAGCCGAATCCCTCATTTCAGGCTCTAACTAATGGTGCCCCACATGTGGGCCCACTGAAGAGCCTAAATGAGGATGTGGACTCCAGGCAGCTCTTCAACATCAGTTTATTGTATCCAGACGTTCACGCTGTCCAGGGTATGGGTGACAGAGCTGTGCTACAGCTGTGAGCCCCAGCTGCAGCAGGCCGGAGACACTGCATCCTCCATCACTCAGGCCTCTTCTATCCCTCTTACTAATGGTGCCTCATGTTGGGAGCACTGTAAGAACTTAAATGAGGAGATGTGGGACTCCAGGAGCTCTTCTAAATGCAGTTTATTCATCCAAGGTTACAGCAGGCCAGGGTGGTGGGTGACAGAGCTGTGCCCACAGCTGTCAGCAGCTGCAGGCAGGCCTGGAGACCTTTGGTTTTGTTAACATTGCATTATATACTTCGCTTTTTGGTTACAATGCATTAAATACTTTTTGCTTGACTAGCATCTTAATACAGTAAGAACCAATCTATACCTTAACTTTTATCTATAGCCTATCATAATACTAAATTACCATATTCATGTTACTGTTCTCCAATCACTAAAAGTTAGTACATTACAGTTTAAGCTAGAAATTGTTATTCGTTTCTTGCAGTGGAAAATTCTGAGACCTTTTTTCACTTGCAACTTTGCTGCAGTTTTTCTCTTGCTGTCCTTCTGCTTGGTAAAAACATCTTCTTGTTTGAGGTGGGTTCTATCATTTGCTCTAAGCGCAGCATAAAAACCCCTTCTAACTAACACACCCTTTGCCTCCTTGGTTATCCAGTAAGACTGGCTCAGCAATTCTTTTCTTCTATGTCAAAACTTGCTTCCATCTCTATTCCTTCTTCAGATTCTACATTTAAAAATCTTTCTGCTAAGCACACATATCTGTGAGACTTTCCTGTCAAACTTTCATCCTTCCCAACAGGGCTGTGTTTAACCCTGTGCCCCAGCCCCTCATTAAAAACTGTTCAGGATCAATGGCTCTGGAGCCAGGAGTGTTTCCAGTGGCCCCACAAAGGCTCTGCAGGGTGTTTTCACAGCTCAGTCCACAGCCAGCAGAGGACCTCAGGCTGCCTGAGGACAGCACAGTGACTTGGTTTTACACAGAAATGTCCCAGCAGMGCCACCCTGGGCCCAGCACCCTCCTGCTCCCTCCTGCTCCAGGGGGAAGCTGCTCACCAGGGACATCTGGCTTGGGAGAAGATGCTTCCACAAACCAGGGGCAGCTCCAAGAAGGGCTTCTGTCCCTGCTTTAACCTCRTGGAGTCTTGGGCAGCACAAGAGCCCAGCCAGGGCTGAGCCCAAGATGAACCAAAATGGTCACAAAATGCACGAGTGGGCATGGGGTCTCTCACTTTGATCAGTTCTGCTCCATTTGCACATTGCAGTTCATTGTCCAATTCCAGCTCCAGCCCATGCAGTCCCATCCTTCTTGTTTTTCTCTCTCCAGCCCACGTTGTTTGTGCTCCTGGGCCTGAGATTTGGATCATTTGTCCTTGGTGCCCAGCTAGAGCAGGAATTGTTTTGTCTCCCTGCTCTGTGCACAGAGCTCACCATCCCCTCATGTGAACCCAGACCCACACACTAAAGCAGCACAGAACCTGAAAAATATCAAAGCTCAAACCTGAGGCATCAACCTCCTCTGTGGCTGTGACCTCACAGAAATTCCTGTCCCAGACRCTGTGGGGAGGCACCTGAGAAAACCCAGAGGAAGCAGGGTGACACCAACAAATTGCTTTCTGGGAACCAAAAAACCTGCTTTCTGTCAGTGCCAGCCGTTAGAGAAGCCCAGCCTGAAGGGAGCAGGCACAGAGGTGTCCCCAGCAGCCCCAGTGCAGGTGGCCCTGTCCCTCCCCTGCAGCAAATTGCTTCCTCCTGTTAACAAATAACCCRGAGAGGAAAAATCCCTGCAGGGTCAGGAGATTCCAGGCCTTTGGGGCCATCTGAGGGCAGCAGACTTGCCTGGCAGGGACCTTCCACAGGTCCCTTCTGGAGAGGAGGATTGGAACAGGGAGTCACAGAACCATGGAATGGTTTGAGTTGGAGGGACCTTAAAGGAATGGGTTAAAATTATAAGGGAAGTCATTTTAGAATGTCCAGCTCTTAAAACTGTCTATATTATAATATATTATAATATATTATAATATATTATAATATATTATAATATATTCTATTCTATTCTATTCTATTCTATTCTATTCTATTCTATTCTATTGCATTACATTACATTACATTACATTACATTACATTATATTATATTATATTATATTATACTTATATTATATTATTTATATTATTATATTATATTATATTATATTTATATTATATTATATTATATTATGATATTATATTATATTATATTATATTATATATTATTTATATTATATTATATAATATATTATATTATTATATTATATTATATTATATTATATATTTATCATTATAATTATATTACATATTCTACAAAGCACTTGAACGAACATCCTCTCCTTGGAGCTCCACTAACATGCTGCGGATGGGGTGGCAGGGGGCATCTGAAAAAGGATTTAGAAGGGGGTAAGAGGACATGAGGTGAAATAGGGAAAGAGAAAGGTGTGCAGGCTAATTAAGGGAAAATCTTCCAGTGGTAGTGACTCAGTTTCCATCTTAAAAAGCCAGGAAAAGATATCCTACAAATACTCTTTTCTATAGCCAGGGCTGCTTATTACCTTGAATGCTAAATCAAAACTATATATATTTTCAAAGACCAAAAACCAARTCTTCCTCTGCCATAAAGCTAAACAGAATTCTACTTTCTGTTTTCAAGTAGGCTGGTAAATCACACAAAGTATTTTTTTACTGTTTTTTAGATGCTGTCCCATTTTTCATGTGACTCATGGGCACTAAAAACAGCCTGAGCTCAATGACACAGGCAAACACTACGCATCCTTCACTGAAAAGAAACACTAWTAATTTTGAAATTTCCTATAGGAAATTTCCTGAAAAAGGATTTAGAAGGGGSTAGAGGGACATGAGGTCTCTGAAAAAGGATTTGGAAGGGGCAGAGGGACACTGAGCTCCCCAGAACCAGCTTTTCCCTGGTCCTGCCACTGCCAGGAGCCTTCCCACATGGCCAGGTCCCTCCATGGGCCTTGCCAGTGCTGTGGAATTCAATATTTTTCCTTCTGAAAAGGACTGGGGATCGTCCCTGGGGCCAAATGGCTCCTACATTTCACTTCAGWGGGGGAGGAGGATATCAGGGAGGATTTCTTCATGGAAAAGGTGTCAAGCACTGGYACAGGCTGCCCTGGGAAGRAGTGAAACACCTTGGAGGTGCTCAATAAACWACTGGACATGGCACTCAGTGCTGGGGTTTGGGTGTTGGGTCAAAGGTTGGAGGTCTTTTCCACCTTTGGTGATTTTTTCTGGAGCATTTCTGCATCAGGCAGTGCTGGGTGTGAAAAACGCCAATCACTTGTTTTTAAAATTTTAAAAGTTTAATAGTAATAAAATGGTTATAAAAACAGTAATACAATWAGAGTAATAACAATTTGGACAAATTGAATTAGGACAATATGAGACAATAAAGACAAAGAGTTATGGACAGTCCAGGTACCTTTTTCTGGGCAGCACGAGCCCAAAAAAGGACACAGTTAACAAAGGATTAACCCTGAAATACAATAACCTGTTGCATGTTCATACACCTCATACATGATGCATAAATTCCATTCAAACACAGGATTCTGTCTGGTCATCAGCAACTTCTTCCTCCTAATCCTAACAGRGKCTTCGAGGCGGGAAGAAGTTGATTTCTTCTGATAAAAGAGCAGTAAATTATTTTCTCTGAAAGATTTAGGTGTCCTGTGGCTGCTATCTGGTGCAAGTGCCTCATTGCTTTCTTAAAAAATTCCCACTAACATAGTTCTTATTTTAACTACAAAAGTTACCTTTTAATTAAAAGACTACATTTATTATTAAAATGTTAATACAGCACTACTAATCAATACGTCAAAATACATATGGTAAATATCTGTGTAGAGCCATACAATATGCACTTTTCACACTGGGGCGCTGAGGACTCYGCTTGTTCAAGGGCAGCAAGAGCAGACCAGGTCCTCGGTGGGAATCAGGGAGGTTTTCCTGCAGATTTACTGTGAACTGCCCCATTTCAGGCAGCTGTGAGTCAGTGAGCTCCCTGAGCAGGGCAGCAGATCGTTATCTGCACACAGCCCGTGTTTGTGAGCACAAACACACACAGGCTCTCACAAACTCCCACACAGCTCAAGTGTTAATCAAGAGCTGAGCAGCTTTGGCTTTAATTAGCAGCCAGCAGGGAGGGCAGAACAGCAGCTCCAGCCAGGAATGTGAGTGCTCCTAAATGTTGGGAAGAGCTGCCACGGAGTGCATATACAATTAAACATTAGTAATTAGAAGAATGCAGCCAGGTCAAGGCAAAGTGAAGTTTTTCAGTTGTTTTTTTTTTTTTGAACTAAGGAACATTGCATTGAATCAAAGTTATTTCAAGTTGAATCAAAGTTATTTCAATTTAAATCAAAATTATTGCAAGTTTTCTGTTTAAGATTAAAAAAATCTTTTTTTTAAAGATTAAAATTTTTAAGATTAAAAAAAAAACCAACCCCAGGAATCCTCCAGGAATCAGCTCCTCAGTTCCTCCTTTTGCATAGTCCTAGGACAAACAATCTGCAAAAGCAACTTGGACACTGCAGGTGTTTTCCAGCCTTTCTTATCTTCTACCACAACTCAGAAACAAGAGAATGAAATGCAGGGAAGGGCTGGGGACAGTCCTTGGCTGTGCCATCACCTCTGCAGCAAACAGCCCCAGAACAAAGTGCATTTATTCTGGCATTAAATGCAGGTGGGTCCAGGCAAGGCAGCACCAGGAGCAGCTTTGGGGCCATTTGCCATCAGGAGGGGACAAGGAGGCAGCAGAGGCTGGGGGAGCTCAGGGCACAGCCCCACACCACCCTGTGCCTCCGCATGTGGTGCTGCTGCAGGATGGGCAATCCCAAACCTGGGCTGTCCTTGTCCATCAGGAATGATCCCAGAGCAATGCCAAACCTGGTCTGTCCCTATCCATCAGGAATGACCCCAGAACAATCCAAACCCAGGCTGAGGTGGGTGTCCATCAGGAACCCACTCTGGAGCAATCCCAAACCTGGGCTGTCCCCTGTCCATCAAGAACCCCCACTTCTGTCCCCTGTCCATCAGGAATGACCTTGGAGCAATCCCAAAACCTGGGCTGTTTACTGCTCATCAGGAATGACCCCAAAGCAATCCCAAATCCACCCTGTTCCCCCTGCCCATTAGGAATGAACTTGGAGCAATGCCAAACTGGTCTGTCCCCTGTCCATCAGAAATGACCCCAGAGCAACCCCCAAACCTGGCTGAGGTGGGCTGTCCATCAGGAACCCACTCTGGGCAATCCCAAACCCTGGGCTGCTCCTGCCCAGCAGGAACCACCCTGTCCTCTGTCCATCAGGAATGACTTGGAGCAATCCAAACCTGGGCTGTTCCCTGCTTATCAGGAATGACCCCAAAGCCATCCCAAATCCCACCTGTCCCCCTGTCCATTCAGGAATGATCCCAGAGCAATCCCAAACCTGGGCTGTCCCCTGTCCATCAGGAACCCACCCTGTCCCTCTGTCCATCAGGAATGACCCAGAGCAATCCCAAACCCTGGGCTGCTCCCTGCCCAGCAGGAACCCACCCTGTCCCTCTGTCCATCAGGAATGACCTTGGAGCAATCCCAAACCTGGGCTGTCCCCCTGTCCATCAGGATCCCACTCTGGAGCAATCCCCAAACCTGGTCCATCCCGTGCCATCAGAAAACCACCCCAGAGCCTCTCACAGGACACCCAGCCCTGAGGAGCAGCAGAAGGAACCCCATGAGTAGTTCAGAGCCCCCAGGCCCCATCCCAGGCTGAATTCCCTCTCCCCCAGGCACATTTTCCTGGCACTTCCTTTGAGCTGCCCTACCCAGTTAAACTCCATTTAGGGATTTGTTACAACCACCCCACACTGGCAACACAAACCACCCAAAACTACACCACCCCACAGGATAGAAACCCCTCAGATCCCCCTTTTTCCCTCTCCAGGCTGGTTCCCCATCACGATTCCCATCCTTCAGCCTTCCCCATCTGCTCCCATCCAGGCAGGTCCCTGCTCCCCCCCAGACTGTCCCACACCCCATTGTGGCTGTGTTAGCAGGGATTATTTGTGGTGTGTGGGATTATTGCTGCAGGACAAGGAGGCACAAAACATGGTCCTAAACAGAGCTGAACCTTCCAGTGCTGCCTCCAGTTTGACCAGTAAACCCTCTGCTCTCAGGAACTGGTCTGGATTTGCGTCAAGTGCTGTTCTGGGAAATTATATAAAATCAAACCAGTTCCTGTTGGTTCTTGTCTGATCTGAGTAAAAACGAGTGGCCAGCTATAAATAGATGTGATTGAGTGACATCTCCAGGGCTTCCTGCCTGCCTTTCCTGTGGTGTGGGGCACAGACCAACTGATTTCATGTGGGAGTTGTTTTTTTGGGTGCATCTTCACATCATCAACCAACTTGGCAATGTGGGCAATCACCCAGAGGAACCCTGGGCTTCCAGCCCTGCCTGAAGAAAAGGAGACTCAGGGGTGCCCTCATCACTCTCTGCAGCTCCTGAAAGGTGCCTGTGCTCAGCTGGGGCTGGGCTCTTTCTCCAGGCAGCACTGACACAACCAGAGCACACAGCCTCAAGCTGTGCCAAGGGAAATATAGGTTGGATATTAGGAAAAAAATACAGGTTGGATATGAGGAAGTTGGTGAGATCCTATCCTATAGGTAGGACATTAGGAAAAACCTAATTAGGATATTAGAAAAAAATATGGGTTGGATATTTGGAAAAAATATAGATTTTATATTAGAAAAAAATATAGATTGGATATTAGGAAAAAAATATATAGGTTGGATAGTAGGAAGTTGGTGAGATCCTATCCAATAGGTAAGATATTAGGAAACACCTAATTAGGATATTAGGAAAAAAATATAGGCTGGATATTAGGAAAAATTGATAATTCTTTCAGTTTTTCATGGAAAATGGCTGCCCAGGGAGGTGGTGGAGTCCCCATCCCTGGGTGTGTTTAACAAAGCCTGGATGTGGCACTGGGTGCCCGGGTTCAATTGAGATGTTGGGGCTGGGTTGGACTCGATGGTCTTGGAAGTCTCTTCCAACCCAGTGATTCTGAAATTCTGTGAATTCTGTGAATTCTATGAATTCTGTGAATTCTGTGAATTCTGTGATTCTGTGCCCAACCTGTGGGACCACCCAAACCCAAGGGACCACCCAGCACCTACAGCCCCATGGACACAGATGAAACTGGAAAAGCAAGGTCCTGTTAATTGAAATGAATGATGGTGGAGGGTTCCTTGCACAGGTTCTTTCAGGTGCTGGGCCATGAAATTGGTTCTCATTTTTGGCTGCATTTGGCAGCGTGGGAGAACAAAGTTGAAGGAGATTTGTGCAGGTCTGTTGAGGTTGTTCAGGGTTGCTCTGGTCCATGGAGAGGTGGTGCCAAGGAACAGAGTTTGGAAGAGGAATTAGAGGAGACCTTGGCTGGTATGTGGGCAATAAAACCAGCCAGGACAAATATTTAAAAGTAAGAGCTTTAGAGGGATTATAAATCTTCCTGTTCCAATCTGATGTCAGGCTTCAGGGGGTGATTTCCCTCATGTCTCAGGACTGGGAAGGTTTTACTCAGCAGAGTAATTTCCTACCAGGGCTGATCTGTGGCAGCAAGGTTTGGGTGGCACTGCCTGACCCAACCTCTGAGCCCTGGGTCCCTCTCCTATCTCTGTGAGGGTTTCTTCACTCCCAGCTCTGTGTTTGGAGAGGAAAAACATCCTGTTTATAACAGAGCACCCTGTGTGGGCAGTTGGAAATTCTGTGGGGGCTCACATGTCATCAATAACTTCTGTACCCTCTCACTTTCACCTGGCTGAGCTGCTGACACAGGTGCTCCACTTGCTGTGAATTTCTGCTCCTGGGCTTTCCAGAGAAGGGATTCAGCAGGTTTGGGTGCAGATGTCATGGCTGTTTGTCCCAGTGCAAAGAAGCAGCTCACAGAGGAGGCCACTGACGTCCCTCTGCCCACTCAGTATTTCCTGTTCCTCAAGAACGTGACTCATGAACCTGATTGCAGCTAAACCCAAGAGCTGCAGTCCCCACTGCTCATCTCCTTCAGCCCATTTTCCTGGAGTTATCCTCTTGGGAGCAGGCTGAGCTCAGGCAGAGCTGGCAGCCAGCTGGTCTCAGGAGCTGAACCTGGGGAACCAGCTCTGGGAACCAGTCTGGGCTTTGATGTCTGGAGGCATCACAGGATTAGGATGCTTTGCTTTGGTCCCAAGCACCAACTCCAGTTTGGGTTTGAGCCTCAGGGTGTTCCCATTCACCTCCATGTTCCAGACTGGCAGCTGTGCCAAGACCTCACTTTGCTCCATTTGGTGAATTTGGTGACAGGGCCTTCACAATTTGGGCTGATTTGAGCTGTGCCTGGGATGGTTTCTGCTGGTCCCTCACCCTGGCTGTGAACCACTTGATGCTTCCTGTTGTGGTTTCCTGCCTCAGCTGAGACGCCTCCTCTCTGCTCTCCCTTCCTGTTCTCGTCAGGGCCATTTCAGAGCTTCATGGGGACAACAAATAGGTAGAGGAGGCTCTGGTGGCCATAAATCCAGCTCCTGGCAGCCCTTTGCTTCTGAGGGCTGAGCAGGGCAGGGTGCATGGGCAGAACAGCTCCTCCTGAGCCCTTCCAACACAGAGATCCAGCCAAGCCCTCCCAAGCTCCAGTGATGCCAGGGGATGGCAGGAGGGCCCTGTGCTGCTGGGAGGGATGAACCAGGCTGGTATGAGCCCGAGCAGGGCTGACCACCAGGGCAGGGCTGACCACATGCACAGGCACAGCTCCAGCCATGCTTGGGAGCAGAGACCACAGCAGTGGGCTCAACCCATGGGAAAGCAACTTCTCCCACCATGTCCAGAAGAGCCAAATTGGGAAGAATCAGGGCAAATACCCAATGTGCTGCCCCAAAATCTGGTGTTTCTTTGCTCCTTACATGAATGACGTGTCTGCAGGAGGCGAGGTGGAGAAAATCTCTCTGATCTTTTTGGGGTCATCGTCTGCACAGGAGCAGCCTCAAAGTTCAGGCTCCAGGGAACAAATGAGACCCTTTGGTCACGATAAAGTTTCCATTGATTACAGCAAACTGGGCTCTGTCAACACCCTCTGGGTGGGATTTTAGGTGATTCAAGATAGAGATACAAGCCCTGTACAGAGACAAGCTCTAAAGGTCTTTGGCACCAGGGGCTCTGCAGAGATTTGGTCAACAAAGGGTCCTCTCTACCAAAGGGATTGGAGCATCAGGAACCAGCCAGAGCCAGGTATTGTAGGGAAAAATTCCACAGATTGTTTAAAAAACAATTCAAGGAAGGTTTCTTCTTGTTTCTGCTGACTGATGGTTGATGTCTGCCCAGAAGCACTTGGGTTTCTCTCCTTTTGCTGTGCTTGGTGCAGTTGTTTATCTAAATGTTGTTTTAGACGTTTCATATCCATCTCGTGTTTTAATCTCAATGCATTTAAGTTTTTGGCCTTCTAGACCTCCATGGCAAAGCTCATTTATTCAGAGAGGCCAAAGAATTTCCTTCTATTGTGAACAGGGCTGGAGAGAAAATGGTAGGAAGTCAAGGCTAAAAACGTCAGGATGGATTTAAGGAGCACATTTTTAATAGTGAAGGTAATCAAGGACTGGAGGAACTCACTGTCGGATTTGGGGCATTCTCTCTTGCTTGGGATCTTTAAATCAGGTTCAGGGGTTTCTCTATTCCTTGGCATCTATAAATCAAGATTGAATGGATTCTCTGTTACTTGGGATCTTTAAATCAAAATCAGGTGGATTTTTATTTACAGTTCCCAGCTCCAGTAAGGGCAGAATAGAGGGATGTGGGATGCTGTGAGTTTGAAATGACCCCACAGAGAGCCAGCAGGAGAACCTCTAGACGGGGAAGTCTGAACCCCAATTAAAACATATTGCAAAATGATGCTTCAGGGACCAATTTTCCCTGCCAGGCCAGGCCCCAGCAGTGGGTTGTCACAGCAGGTATTGCTCAGAAGTGTCTTGAAAAAGTCAGCTTGGGAGCACAGCACATCTGTGCCCATGCTGGGCGATTTCAGCTCCTCTGTGATCCAGGCAACACAGAAGGAGAGATGGGGTCTTGGTATGGGGTTCCAAGGAGAGTCTTTATTGACCCCCTTCCTCAAAGGGATCCAGGGACAAAGAAACACTCCATTAGGGAAAGCCGCGGTTTATATAGGGATCTCGAGGGGCGGGACAGAGCCCCAGGGCCAATGGGGTGAGGGCAGAGGGGTGGAGCGAGTGGGAAGGGCCAATGGAATATATTGTATCTGCATATCACAGCAAGGCATGCTGGGAGAAGCCTTTTTGTTGTGGGCGTGTCAGGGGGTAGCACGGTCGGGGCAGATGGAGATGAGAGATCTCTGAAGCCAGGTCGTGGAACTTGGGGTTTATTGCGAAGGGCCTGGGTGCAGGGCCCTGCTGGGAGCTGCCAGCCACAGCTGGAGCAGGACTGAGAGGAGAGAGGGGGAGAGAGGATGAGAGGGTAAGAGAGTGAGAGGATAAGAGAGTAAAAGGGGTAAGAGCTAAGAGAGCGAAGTTCCTGTTACAATACAATAAATCATCTTCTGTGTTGAATGTTCTGATTCTCACTAACCAATCTAGTACAAGATACAAATCCTATAGCATTTACATACAGCCTATAAGAATCATTACATTARCARYCTGTGTTACATTTTAAACCCTAAAAACTCCTCTTTGAGCCCCTTCTGCCAAGCTAGTAGGGTCTGCTCTGACCCTTGGGCCTGTCTGCAAGCAGAGGGTYTTGTTTGATCAAAAGGGGATMACCTTCAGCRYGCCACACCATTGTTTTCCTGTTGTAACTAAGGTATCTCAAAGCTTGCTTTCTTTTCAATCTCACTTATAYTTTCTATATTCTRAAAATCTTTTGCCAGGCAATCATATTTATAAGGCTTTCCTGTTTCATCTACCCCAACATTTGGTTATAACTTGAAGTCTTTTCCCTCCAGGGGAGTGCTGTCACCTTCCTCCCTGTTGGCCCAGCAGCCTCCACAGCGCGTGATCCATCGAGCGGAGGGTGAGATGCCGGACGCCGCCGCCCACCTGCCCTTCTACTACGGCAGCATCGCGCGCTCGGAGGCCGAGGAGCACCTGAAGCTGGCTGGGATGGCYGACGGGCTGTTCCTGCTGCGGCAGTGCCTGCGCAGCCTGGGCGGKTACGTGCTCTCCATGGTGTGTGTGACGGTGTMCACAGGGGTRRMWGGYTGAGGGAAGAGACGAGGATCTGACTCCATGTTTCAGAAGGCTTGATTTATTATTTTATGATGTATATTACATTAAAACTATACTAAAAGAATAGAAGAAAGGATTTCATCAGAAGGCTYGCTAAGAATAGAATAGGAAAMAATGATAACAAAGGTTTGTGGCTCYG
>NDFG01000022.1:67359-82521 GCA_002167245.1 Sporophila hypoxantha
GYCTGTGATTGGCCATTAATTACAKACAWCCAACATGGGCCAATCACAGATSCACCTGTTGCATTCCACAGCAGCAGATAACCAATTTGTTGGTTACYTTTTGTTCCTGAGGSCTCTSAGCTTCTCAGGAGGAAAAATCCTAAGGAAAGGATTTTTCATAAAAGATGTCTGCGACAGGTGTGCGACCTGCAGTTCTACCACTACCCCATCGAGCGCCAGCTCAACGGCACCTACGCCATCCTGGGGGGCAAGGCGCACTGCGGCCCTGAGGAGCTCTGCGAGTTCTACTCCAAGGACGCCGACGGGCTCTGCTGCCCCCTGCGCAAGCCCTGCAACCGCCCCAGCGGSGTGGAGCCCCAGCCCGGTGTCTTTGACAGCATGAGGGACAACATGGTGCGGGAATACGTGCGGCAGACCTGGAAACTGGAGGTACTGGGGCTTTCCAGGGGTGGAGTGGTGTGGATTCTTTTTTTTTTCTTTTCTTTTTTTTTTGCTTTTCTTCTTTTTGCTTTTCTTCTTTTTGCTTTTCTTCTTTTTGCTTCTCTTTTTTTTGTTTCTCTTTTTTTTTTGCCAGGGTCAGGATTAATTGCGCAAGACGATGTTTCTTGTTTCTTAGTTCTTATCTAAGTTACAGTCCCACAAACCATGAGTTCTACAGCACTTCACTCTAACAAACTAAAAAATGGAGCCCCATATCTCGCTCTACAAGGTCTTTTAAGGATAAACTGTCCAGTTAAGAAATGACACTAAATTATTTTTACTTTTAACCCAATAACCAATCACCCATGGTCTGCAATACAGACATTTTTATCCAATTACACAAAACCACCCAAACCCATGGAGAAGAAGGTGAAGAAGGAGGTGAAGAAGAAGGACCAACCTCTGCCCTAAAACCTCCATCTTGCTTAATATATATTACTAGATTCTAAAACCTTCAACTCTAAGTTTCCCACCCTGTGATATCACACACTTCTATTCAAACTCCACACCCACAATCCCAGTTCTATCATTCCATTTTGGAAGCCTTCTCCACAGCCTCAGGTCAATGCAGTGTTCTCCTGGGGGTCAGTGCCTGGCAGCACAGAAAGTCTGAAATTCTCAGCAACCAGGGTTCCAATAGGGTGGGAAGCTGTGATCCCTGTGGCACAGTTGTGTCCCATTTGCAGCACAGCAGAGTAAGGTTCCTCTCCTTGGAGGGTGCTGGCACTGTGAGGGGTCTGAATCCTGCTCTTTATCAGTTTCTTCTCCACACACTGGTCTAAACATCTTCCCAAGSCTTCAGACCCATCCTTGGAACAGCTGGAGCTCACTTTGCAGGCCAAGTTCCTTTCCCCAAGTGTACCTATGCAGCCCATGGATGCTCCTGCCAAAACCAGAGCTTCTGATCCAAAAGCCAACAACCATCCCAAACTCCAACAACCCATCCAAAAACCCCAACAAACCATCCCAGATCTAAACAACCCATCCCAAAGCCAACATCCCATCCCAAACTCCAACAAACCCATCCCAGATCTAAAACAAACCCATCCAAAAGCCAACATCCCATCTCAAACACCCAACAAACCCATCCCAAACTCCAACAAACCCATCCCAGATCTAAACAACCCATCCCAAACCCAACAAACCCATCCCAGAATTAAACCAACTCATCCCAAGACCCATGACTCATCCAAATAAACAAACCCATCCCAACCCCAACAAACCCATCCACAGAACTAAACCAACTCACCCCAAACCAACAAACCCATTTCCAGAACCAAACAACTCATCCCAAGACCCATGACTCATCCCAGAACTAAACAAACCCATCCCAAACCCCAACAAACCCATCCGAGATCTAAACAAACTGTCCCAAAACACCACAGAGCTCCAGAGGCACATAAAGACAGACTCCCATGCCATGGATGTGTCCCTGGCACGCTGGCAGCAGATTCTCCATCCCAATCCTGGATTGGCTCAGTTGGTCAGGGCATGGTGCTAATAATGCCAAAGGTTTTTGGGTTCCACCCCCATATGGGCCCATTTACTTAATAATTGACTGATGATCCTTGTGGTTCCTTCCAACTCAGAGTATTCTGTGATTCTGGGAACATCTCTCCTATGTGAGGTGCCTATGCCTCCAAACATTGTGCTGAAGATGAAATGAAACCAGACTCTAGACTTTTGCCGTGGTCATTTTCACTCCTTTGGAGTGGGAGTTTTTGCATCTTCTGGAGGGTTTTTTTTTGCCAGTGAAGGTTTTACCCTTGAGACCAGGGAAGGGGCGCTGGTATCAGGTCTGCTGTGTTATTTAAATTTAAAAATAGCCACAGACGGGTTCTTACATTTTATTGCAGACTGGAATATCTACAATATAAAAATCATATAAATCAAAATAAATAAATAAAACTCTAAATGGTCCCACTGGCAGCCATGGACCTAATTTCTTTCTGCCTGTTGCCACTTTGGCTCCTCAGACACTTCCAGGGGTCATTTTGCTGTTTCCTTGGAAGGGGCTCCAGGGAGGTTTGGAGTCCCCATCCTGGAGGTGTCCAAAGAAGGCCTGGACGTGGCCCTCAGTGCTCTGGGCTGGGACAAACTGGGGATGGGGCACACCTTGGCCTCAATGACCTTGGAGGTCTTTTCCAACTAAATCATTGTGGATTTTATATTTTCTTAAAAGTCCTTAGAGAAACATGGCTCAGACAGTGCCCTTATGGAGCCTTTCTACAGAAGCTTTCTAAATTTGGCCCATTTACACCAAATGCTGTTTGACAGAATGAGGTATTTATAGGTGAACGAGGTTCTGTAGGGTTTCTATCTATAGCTGAATGAGGTGTTCTGTGCTAAAGTGAGGTATTTTGTCGCAGAATTCTCTCCCAGAACAGGGGATTCTGTAGGCTTTCCCCAGAGCAGATGGTGGCCACCTGCAGATAGCACAAAGGAATCGCCACCTCCTGGCAAAGGGACCAGGAAACGGTTTGCACACAGTGTGAGCATGGGGAAAGGAGCTCAGGTCCTCTCCTGTGATTGCCAGACAGCAACGACCTTGCCAAGTCCTGGTGCCTGTGGTGGTGGCAGCCAGGAGGGCAGGGGCACCAGAAAGGTTGTGCTCTCAAGAACATTATGGAGTGATGGAATATCCTAGCTGGAAGAGACCCAAAAGATCATCCAGTGCAGCCCTGTCCTGCCCAGCCACCCCAACAACCCCACCCTGAGCACCCCTGAGGGCTCTGTCAGTGAGGGGCTGGGAAACACAACACCTGTGAGGAACAGCTGAGGGAGCGGGGTGCTCAGCCTGGAGAAAAGGAGACTCAGGGCTGCCCTCATCACTCTCTGCAGCTCCTGAAAGGTGCCTGTGCTCAGCTGGGGCTGGGCTCTTTCTCCAGGCAGCACTGACACAACCAGAGGCACACAGCCTCAAGCTGCACCAAGGGAAATATAGGCTGGATAGGGAAAAAAATATAGTTTGGATTCGGGAAAAAGTTTTTATCAGAAAGGGTGATGAAGTTGTGGAATGGCTGCCCGGGGGAGTGGTGGGTCCCATCCCTGGGTGTGTTTAACAAAGCCTGGATGTGGGCACTGGGTGCCAGGGTGCAGTTGAAGCTGTTGGGGCTGGGTTGGACTCGATGATCTTGGAGTCTCTTCCAACCAGTGATTCTGGAATTCGTGGAATTCTGTGTTCCAAACACTCCTGGAGCTGTGGCAGCCTTGGCACCATTCCTGGGGAGCCTGGGCTGCCCAGCAGCCTCGGGGGCAGAACCTTGCCCTGAGCTCCATGCCAAGGCCTGGCCCAGCTCCAGCCCTTGCGGGCTCAGTCCCGTCCAGAGCAGAAGCTCAGCCCTGCCCCTGTGCCTGCCCTGGGGAGGAGCTGCAGCCCCGAGAGGCCTCCCCTCAGTCTCGCTGGGCTCCAGCTGAACCAGCAAGTGCCCTCAGCTGGCCTCCTCAGCCCCTTCCCCAGCTCCGTGTCCCTCCTCTGGGCACTCTCCAACAGCTTTGGGTCCTTCTGATCTTGTGGTGCCCAAAGTGCCCCCAGCACTGGAGGTGAGGCTGCCCCAGGGCAGAGCAGAGTGGGACAATCCCTCCCTGGGCCTTGGGTGGCCCTTGGGGCTGCCAGG
Organism: Sporophila hypoxantha; assembly: GCA_002167245.1. Lineage (NCBI taxonomy): Eukaryota > Metazoa > Chordata > Aves > Passeriformes > Thraupidae > Sporophila > Sporophila hypoxantha. The sequence continues at coordinate 71,457 of NDFG01000022.1, forward strand.
ACAGAGATCCAACTTGCCACCAGCCAGGAACACGAGGCTGAATGACACCCCACAAGCCCAGCATTAAGATTCCCCACATAAACCTGGTGCCTTRTCTCTTCCCTCACCAAAATCAAAGGATTCAGTTGGATTTAAAGGATTAMATCAGCTGAGATAAGCCAGGAATTCTGCTCTGCAGCACAACAGAATTCATCTGCTGTTGGGTCTTGATTKATCACGAGACTTTCCAAGCCCCAAATAAGCTGTGCTGAAGCCATCAGCAGAGCAGCAGGATGGCAGGAGGTCTCTTTTCCTGCTCTTTTCCAGGGGGATGCCCTGGAACAGGCCATCATCAGCCAGGCTCCCCAGGTGGAGAAGCTGGTGGCCACCACAGCCCACGAGAGGATGCCCTGGTACCACGGCAACATCAGCAGGGAGGAGGCAGAACGGAGGCTCTACTCGGGGGCACAGCCTGATGGGAAATTCCTGTGAGTATCCAGTGCTGGGACCCCTGGGTTTCTGACCATTTCCCACCCCCACGGCCCTTAAAAATAGCTCCAGACAGCCTCRTGCATTTTATTTTGTATTGGAATATATACAATTTTATATATTATATATAGAATTTTATAATATATAATAGTATATAACTTTATAACATATAATATATATAATTTATAAAATATAAAATATAAAATGTATAATGTATAATATATAATATATAATATATAATATATAATATATAATATATTATTTTAAATATAGAATATACTATTTTAATAGAGAATAATATAATATATTATATATAATAATATATGAAATAAAGACATAATATATAATATGTAAAATATAATATATAATATAACATATAACATATTATATATTATATATTATTTATTTTATATTATATATATATACATTATACAGTATACAGTATATATTATACATTATATATAATATATCTATATTTTAATGTATATATACTTTTATATATAATATATATAATTTTATACAGGGATACAGGGACACCTCTCCACATACCCGTGCCCACTCACCACTGGCACTGACAATCCTCAGAGTAAAACCAAGAGCRGCCTTTAATAATTTATGAATCATTTTCCTCCCTGCCAGGCTGAGAGAGAAGAAGGAGAACCGTGCCTACGCCCTGTCCCTCGTCTATGGCAAGACCGTGTATCACTACCGGGTGGATCATGATAAATCTGGGAAATATTCCATTCCTGAGGGCACCAAATTCGACACGCTCTGGCAGGTACCAAGAAACTGAGGCACCTTTTCCTTGCTTTGAAGCGTTACCAAGTCCCTCAAAATCATCAGGATAAATAAACCCCTCTTATGCCATTTTTTTAGTGTCAGCAAGTCAGGAATTATTTTATTCCTGGCCAGGGTCTGTGTGCCTGGCTGAKAAAATTCTGGCCTCCACACAGACCCTGATCCAAAATGTTGTTACTTGATTGGACATTTATATGTATATAAAATTATATAAAATCTAAATATTTATTTCTAGTCATATAATATATTTATTATATTTATTATATTTATATATATGATATATTTATATTTATAAATATATATCTATTATAGAAAATATACCTATATAAAAGTATATTGTTTTTTATACTTAGTTATACAGAGAAAATATATTTATATAAAAGTATTTTATTTTTATACTTATTTATATAGAAAAATAAATAAAAGTTCATTGGTTCTAAATGACATCATAACASCACGGTTGTGGTTTGATCCCCACCACTTAATAATTAATAATCATCACCATTGATCCTCAGGGGTCCATTCCAACTCAGAATATTCCATGATTCTGTGCTAATTCTCTTTCATTAATTAGCATTCTATCCTCTATTTGTTATTAATATCTCTTTTTCTGCTAATTCGACCATATTTTTTTAATCTTTTTAAAACTAAAAAAACCCTTTCTTTTATTTTTTTTTCCTTAGCATGGACTCTCCAATGCTAAAACTGAATTTTTTAGTCTCTTTTTCTTCTGGTTTCTCCAATGTCTCCTTGTGGTCCATAAATTCTGCATTCCAGATGTCCAACCTCAATCCATCTTCCTRTCCCAGGCTTTGTTCACTGGGGTGTATCAGAGTTAGTTTATCAAAARTTAAAATTKCAGTAATTTTCTCCAGCTGTGCTCCTGCAGAAGRAGCTCATGACAACCTTGTTCCATGCTGGCTGGGAGTAATTGAAGAATAACACAATATTACATATATTGGTTGGGGTTAATTAATTAAAACAAGTCATTTAGGAGTTAAACCATTAACTAAAATTATGCAGAGAGGGGATGCCAGAGCTTCCTCATGGCTAGGGCTGTCTGAGGGGCAACAACCCCATTTTGCTGAATTTTCTGAATTCCCAGGGCCTTTCTCACTCGGAATTTTATTCTAAAACAAAGATTTTTGGGGCATTTTTATGGCGACAGAGCCGTGCCAGTTACTCCCCGATTGCAGCTGAAATCTGAGCCAGGCAGGAGGGGAAAGGGAAAGCCTGGTGTCCCTGGGCTGTGCTTGTTGTCCCCAGGCTTGAGTGGATGTCCCCCTCTGTGCTGGATCCAGTGGTGCTTGCTCAAAACTGCCTGGGAATCCACAGAACAACCTGCAGTTTTCCTCTGGGAAAAAAGGATCGTGCATTCTCTCAGGATTTATCCCACACATCAGGGCCTAAACCCTCCTGGCTGGCAACAACAATGCCACTGCACTCCACATGCCCTGACTCAGACTGCAGATTTGCCTTTCCTTGGGCCTTATTAAATTCCCCAAGTTTTCCCCAGCTCTGGCAGATATCCAGGGATTGCAATCACACCTGGGACACCCCTAAGTGCACCCAGAGAAAGACAGAAACAGTCTGGTGCCTGTCTGCCATAAATCTGAGAGGATTCAATGCCCTAAGCCCACAGAAATAATAAATAATTATGTATGTAATATCATTATATATATAATATATTATATAAATGTATTAATATAGATCATTAATATATATCATTTACACATATATTAAAACATAAAATTAAATCTATATGAATGAAGAATAATATGATCATATTATCATATAATTATATAAATACTAATATAATATGTACTATAATATATACTATACAATATACTATATAATATTATAAATATTAATATAAAGATATGTCTCTCTATATAATAAATATATATTAAAATTATATTATATTATAATATTAGTTATATTATAATGCGATATTATACATGGTTTATACTTATATATTATAATATTAATATACACTGTATACAATATGAGATATTAACATATTACTTATACTAAATCTAATTATTATAATATTAATATTATATATAGTAATATGCTCTATACTATATATAACTATATATACACTATATATTCTATATATACTATATATACTATATAATGCTGATAACTTATATATTATATAATTTTTTTTCTCCCTACAATAATCGTCTTTTTCCTCCCATCCCCTTCCCAGTTGGTGGAGTACTTAAAACTCAAACCAGACGGGCTGATTTTCTACCTGAGGGAAGCCTGCCCCAACCCCAACATGCCAGGTGAGCTGACACCTCCCAGTGCCACCCCTGGCCTTGGTTTGCCACCAACTGGTGCCAGTTGGAGCAGTGCCAGCCCAAATTTCCCTTCCTTCCCGGGGCCACTTTGGCTCCACGTGTCACAAATGTCACTGGAGAGCCTGCCCTGTCCTGGGGCACAGTTCAGCCAGTCTCTGCCCATGGGGTGCTCCAGTGGTGGCACCTTCCCTGACAAAATTTGGGAATAACAACCACATCCAGACCCATTTCCACTCCTTTTTAGGCTAAAGCTGGGGAAATTTTCCTTTGGGGGTTGGAGGGGATGGGATCAGACCCATAGGGTCCTTCAAGGAGCGATGCTCTGGCTTGGGGCAAACTCCTGATAACAAACTGCTGATAAAAATTTCCTGATAACAAACTGCTGATAACAAATTCCTGATAACAAATTCCTGGTAAATTCATGATAACAAATCCTCCCTCTTGTTTTGCAGCCTCTGCAGCACCAGTTCCACCCACCCACCCCTCCGTGAGCGTGAGTTTGGGGGAGGCTTTGTTTCATTGGGAACTCAGTGGTTTTAATATTGCTGCATTTCAAGCTTGGCTGATCAAACCCTGCTCTTCAAACCCTGCTTTTGTCTAAAAGCTCAGCAACTGCACTGGACTTTATTAAGCCCAGCTGGGATGTTGTTCCCTTTCCAGCTTGGATGGGGGTGGGGAATAGCTGGGCACAGCCCTTGGTAGAGCTGAGAAGGGTTTCCATTCATCCAGAGCTCTTTTCCATATGTGGGGCTGTCCTTGGGGAGCCCTCCATCCCTGCCCTGCTGGGATCCTGGGAATGCTCAGCCCTGCTGCTCCCACTGGCCCCCAGCCAGGGCTTTGTGCTCGCCCTGCCCCAGGGAATGTCCCTGCTCAGCCCCCTGAGTGCTGAGCTGGTCTGAAAGCAGTGGGTTTGGGGAGCTCAGGGGGGCTGAGCAAGGCCTGGGGGCTCACCCATCACCTCACCCACAGTGGCCTCCAGGGTGGTGGCTTGCCCAGGTGTTGGAGAGTGTCCAAAGGAGGGACATGGAGCTGGGGAAGGGTCTYAYGAAAAAAYAAATGCAGCAGCAAATCCCAAAGCCAAACAGGACCCAGATGTCCTGGAAATCAGCAYACATSCAGAGAACCAGASCAAGGTGCCCAAGTTGGGCTCTTCTAATGCAYGAGCATCCCTTGGGATGTGCACAGCAACTGTTCCATGCATCACAGCAGATCTGGCTCATCTCAGAGCWCTGCAGAAAGGGCCCTGGGGGTCCTGGTCAGTGGCAAGTTGGATCTGAGTCACTGCTGGGTCCTGGCAGCCCCAAGGGCCACCCTGTGCTGGGGGCACCAGGCCCAGGGAGGGATTGTCCCACTCTGCTCTGCCCTGGGGCAGCCTCACCTCCAGTGCTGGGGCACTTTGGGCACCACCAAGAATCAGAAGGACCAAAGCTGTTGGAGAGGTTGCCCAGAGGGAGGGACACGGAGCTGCGGGAATGGGGCGCTGAGGAGCAGCTGAGGCGCACTTTGGCTGGTTCAGCTGGAGCCATGAGACTTGAGGGGAGGCTTCTCAGGGGCTGCAGCTCCTCCCCAGGGAGGCACAGGAGGGGCTGAGCTCGTGCTCTGGGACAGGGACAGGAGCCCATGCAGGGGCTGTTGAGCTGGCCAGGCCTTGGATGGGAGCTCAGGGCAAGTTTTGGCCCCCGAGGGCTGCTGGGACACTGCCCCGGCTCCCCAGGAATGTGGTGCCAAGGTTGCCAGAGCTCCAGGAGCGTTTCCCAGGTGCTCAGGGTGGGGGTTGGGTGCTGTGCAGGGAACAGGGCTGCAACTGATCATTCCTCTGAGGCGTCCCTTCCAGCTTCAGGATATTTTGAGGCTGAGTGATGTCCCTCCGTGCTGGAGTCCCAGTTGGTGCTGGCCATCGATTTTAGGGGCATTTTTATGGTGACAGAGGCCCTGCCAGCTCCTGATTGCAACTGAAACCTGAGCCAGGCCAGGAGGGAAGGGAAAGCCTGGTGTCCGTGGCTGGGCTTGCTTGTCCCCAGGCTGAGTGGATGTCCCCTCTGTGCTGGATCCAGTGGTGTGCATCAAAAAACTGCCTGGGATCCACAGAACAAACCTGCAGTTCCTCTGGGAAAAAGGATCTGCATTCTCTCAGGATTTACCCCACACATCAGGGCCTAAACCCCTTCCTGGCTGCACAGACAATGCCACTGCACTCCACATGCCCGCTCAGACTGCAGATTTTGCCTTTCCTTGGGCCTTATTAAATTCCCCAAGTTCTTCCCGGCTCTGGCAGATACTACAGTGTCTTGCCCAAGCTCTTCTTCAGCTCTGTGATTCTGTGGCTGTGGCATTCCAAGCTGTGCCACCCTGTGGTTCTCTGCTCGTGGGGACCAGTGGCTGCACATGTCCCCTGTGTGCTCACAAGGCCACTTTTCTCTGTGCTGGCTGTGCCCTGAGCTGCCTCCAGGCTTCCCTCCCTAGGAGCTGTTGGGTATAGATGGGGGACAGAGATGGGCAGGATGGAGAGATCTCTGCAGCCAGGTCTGGAACTTGGGTTTATTGCGCAAAGGGCCTGGGTGCAGGCCTCCTGCTGGGAGCTGCCAGCTCACAGGTCAGAGCAGGGCCCCAAAAGAGGTTGTAGGAGGAGATAAGAGAGAAGGGTTTAAAGAAGAACGAGAGAGTTAAAAGAGAGGAGTCAGAGGGTGAAGCTCTCCCGTTACATATCATACACAATAAATCTTCTTCTGGTCTTGGAATTTGAGGTTTATTGCAAAGGGCCTGGGTGCAGGGCCCTGCTGGGAGCTGCCAGCCACAGCTCGGAGCAGGCCCGAGAGGAGAGAGGGGTAGAGAGGATGAGAGGGTAAGAGAGCAAAAGGGTAAGAGAGTAAAAGTGTAAGAGAGCGAGGTTCCCATTACAATACCATAAATCTTCTTCTGTGTTGAATATTCTAATTCTCACTAACCAATCTAGTACAAGATACAAATCCTATAGCATTTCCATACAGCCTATAAGAATCATTACATTACCATACTGTGTTACATTTTAAACCCTAWAAACTCCTCTTTGGYCCCCTTCTGCCAAGCTGTAGGGTCTGCTCTGACCCTTGGGCCTGTCTGCATGCAGAGGGTGTTGTTCCATCAAAAGGGGATGACCTTCCGCCAGCCACACCATTGTTTTCCAGTTGTTCAGTAACTGAGGCATCTCAAAGCTTGCTTTCATTTCAATCTCACTTATAGTTTCTATATTCTCAAAATCTTTTGCCAGGCAATCATATTTATAAGGCTTTCCTGTTTCATCTACCCCAACACCTCCCCTTCCTGGTCCTGGCTGGGATGGGGACAGCAGAGGGGACAGAGAGCCCTGACCTTGCACTGCCCTGGAGGAGGATGCTGTGCTCAGGGTCCCTGGCACTGATRCCTGCTGGAACTGGGCTGGAACAGGAATGTTGGCTCCAGACCACTCCAGTCTCACCTTTCAGAGGGAACACCAGCTGGGGCTGTGTTGGGGTGCAGTTTCCCTGTCCCTTTCCCTTCCATTTGCAAATGAAGCCATTTCTCCTTTATCCACTTTCTCCTCATTTCTTTTTCAGAGAAACCTGGGCCCTCTCAATGCAGATGGATACACCCCAGATCCTGTCGGTGAGCACCTCCAGAGCTCTCTCCTCCTCACAGGGGACAGGAATGGGAATGTCCCAGGAGCCCAGGGGTTCCCTGGAGCCCTGCTACAAAGCCCCTTTCTTACCAAAGCACCCAGGAGCACCCCAGACATTTCAGGGCCCTGCGCCCACACTGGGCTCCCAGGAAATCAAGCCCTACCCCATTTCTTGCCTTACCCATGAAGCCCTGTCCTATCCCATTTCTCACTAAAATTTACATTTTTCACTTAAAGTGACATTTTTTTTCCACTAAAATTGACATTTTTCACTAAAATTGACATTTTTCAGTGGATTCAGCTGAATTTCAGTGGGGTAAAGCCCTGCCCAGGGCTGGCAGGGCAGATATATGGAGTGAGAATGTTCAGACCCCACTCCCCATCCCACCTCTTTTAGCAACCAGGACTATTAATGCAGGACAACCCCCAGCCAGAGGAATAATGTGCAGTGACTCCAAGATTCAGAAGGCTGAAACAACTGTCCCTATGTTATTATTATATTATATATATTATATATATTATATCTAATTATATTATATCTATATGCTAATTATATTATATATATTATATTTATATATTATATTATATTATATTATATTAATTATATATATTATATTTATATTACTATTATATGTATATTATATTTATATTATATTATATTATATTATATTATATTATATTATATTATATTATATATATATATATATTATGTATTATATTATATCGTGATAATTATTATAATTAATCACACTACATACTATATAAATACTATGCTTTAAACTATTATTACTAAAGTTAAAAAACCAGACCCTTATCAGACAGTGATGACCCATCTTTGAAACCTAATGGTCAATTAATCCAAGAATATAACCAGAGTCCAATTAAAACAAATCACTTTGGGTAAACAATCTGCCATGTACATGTCCACACTCATGCCAAAACAAGCAGCTGAGCCGCAAATAGAGTATATGACATCTGTGTCTCTCCTCTTCTTCTTCTCTGAGCTTTCTCTGAGCGTTCCCCCAGGATAAATCCTGGAAGGTCTGTGTGAGCTCCTGCATACTCTCTGTGAAGGACACGCACGTGAGCGTGTCGTAGTGAAAGGAAGGGAGATGTCCAGGAGGGACCAGAAATGCTGGAGGTGGAGGTGAATTGGCCAAAAGAGCAGAGAAACCCTTCCCAATCCATGAGGGACAGCAGGATGGGGAAGGGCAGGTTTATAACCAAGTGCTCGTCTTGGGAAGGGGCAGGAAAYTCCCGGCTGCTGCCCATGGACACCAGCGTGTACGAGAGCCCCTACAGCGACCCCGAGGAGCTGAAGGACAAGAAGCTGTTCCTGAAGAGGGACCACCTGATGATTGATGAGGTGGAGCTGGGCGCAGGGAACTTTGGCTGTGTCAAGAAGGGAGTTTACAAAATGAGGAAGTGAGTGAGGGTGCTGGGGAAGGGAGGGGGAGGAGAGGGACCTGGATGGGCTTAAGGTGTCCCCAGCTGTCCTGTTGGTCACTAGATGGGCCCCAAAGTGACAATGGAGGGGATTAGAAYTGATCTGGAAGGTCAGGGGTGATGGATGTGATGGGTGAGGCACCAGCACTGGAAGTGTTCAGAAGGTGAGCAGGTTCTGTGGTAGGGTTTAGTGGGGAMGGTGGTGTTCAGCCAGGGGTTGGACTTGATGGTCTTGCAGGTCTTTGCCAGCCCCAACAATCCCAGGATATCATGGTATGATGTTGTAATTCCATGGATTTTCACTGACAGCTGCATTGTCCTGGGTGTGTAATTACTACATTCCCAGGCACACTGCTGCTATTTCCAAAGGGACTTGCTGGGCTCAGAGGAACAACTCCACATTCCTGAGGCCACCTCTGGCCATGTCAGGCCAGAGCAGTGACACTGAGGAGTTGTGTCACCCTTGGCTCTGTTGCTGGTTGTCTGTGATGGTRTTTACTTACTTGTGCCTCAGTTTCCTCCTGGAAAAATGGCACTGATGACCCAGATCTCAGRGTGGGAGGGGAGGTGCCTCCAGCTCAGGGATTGCAACTTCTGGCTACACCCACAAGGGTGAGGTGACCTTTTCTCTCCATCCTGGGACACCAGGATGGTGCAGAGCCCTGCCAGAACAGGCTGTTGAGAGATCAAACAGTGTCCCAGGAAAAGRGATTTCCATTCCTGGCTGTGACCTCTGATTCCAGCCGTGCTAAGCCRATGCCATGATGTGGTGTTTGTGAGGTCCCCAGGATGAGGTGAGAGATAAGAAATCTGACTCCATGTTCTCAGAAGGKTGATTTATTATTATATTACATTATATTACATTATATATTTTATTATGCTAGACTAAAACTATACTAAAGAAWAAGAAGGATACAGACAGAYGGCTTAACAAGAATGATAATGAAAAYCTCMTSACTGACTCCTCWGAGTCRGACACAGKTGATGGTGATTGGTCATTAAGTAAAAACAATTCACATGTTTGGCTAAACAATCTCCAGGCCACATTCCAGAGCAGCAAACACAGGAGAAGCTGAGGCTTCTCATCTTCCCAGGAGAAGAAYTCCTGGCAAAGGGATTTTTCAGAAAATATGACAYTGACACCACGGCTGTTCCCCATGCAGGAAGCAGATTGARGTGGCCATCAAGGTGCTGAAGAGCAACAACGAGAAGACAGTGAAGGATGAGATGATGAAGGAAGCTCAGATCATGCACCAGCTGGACAACCCTTACATTGTGAGAATGATTGGGGTGTGTGAGGCCGAGTCGCTGATGCTCGTGATGGAGATGGCTTCTGGAGGGCCCCTCAACAGGTTCTTGGCTTCCAAGAAGTGAGTGTTGGATAAAACCTGGCTGATTTTCTGTGCTTCTTCTRAAAATCGACTTGAAAAACCCACCCTTGTGTCACCATTGAGTCAGAGGTGACACACAGTTGGATCACAAGGCAAAGTGGCAAAAAGCCTCATTTATTTCATCCTCTCTTTTTTTATGGCTTATTCACTACAGGTGGACCTGATTGGTAGTTTAATCAATACATTTCACTTGATTGCTTACAAATAGGTGTCTTGTTAATTACTGGCCCCTACAAAGAAGTTGTCGGAAGTGGACAGCCTGGTCAGAGAACAAAGAAAGTGAGAAAAGTGCCTGGATCTCAATCAAATTGTATTTCTAATATTAACCATCTGGATGGCCAGTTGTCTTCTGTTCAGTGGGCAGTTTTCCTTTATCTCTTTACTCCACAACTGGGGAGACATCTGCTGATAACAGGCTGTTTAAATGTCACTGCATGGCTGGTAAGAAATACAGCATCCCACTGGAGAGTGAGCCAGAGCGAGGAGCCAAGCATTCCTGCCTGGATATAATCTGAATTTTCAAACATTCCTACCGTGGATATAAACACTAGAGTTCTGTAACACCAGCACAGCTTCACTGCACTGGATTTCCCAGAGGAACAGCAGCTGCTCTTCCACTGGATCTTCAGAAGGAACACTGCACCTTTCTCGCAGGATCCCTGCTCCAGCGAACCAACCCCTGACACTGACAGGAGGCTGCGAGCCACAATTCGCAAGGATGCAGCCATACCCTGACGCCCAGGTAGCAGTTTGTGATCTACTCATGTCAGTGTCTTGTGCTTGTCTCTGCTTGTTTATTTTACCCTTTATTTCCTCCCTATTAAAAGACTGTTATTTCCTAGCTCCCAATATTGTTTTGCCTGAGAGCCCCTCTAATTTAAAATTTAGAGCCCATTTGGAAGGAGGGGTTTACATTCTCATTTCAGGGGAGGCTTTCCCTGCCTTCCTTAGCAGACTCCTGTCTTTCCAAACCAAGGCAATAAGTTTCCTAGAATTAGCCTGGGAAGCTTATCTCTCTTCCG
>NDFG01000022.1:82582-133303 GCA_002167245.1 Sporophila hypoxantha
AAAGCTGAAAAGAGCAGAAAGAAATCTTTCATGTGAGGCTCCAGGGGCTGATGCTTCTGGAGCAGAGCTCTCCATGCTCCTTCTCCCTTGCAGCTGGAGAAGTCAGAGGGGAGCACAGCAGGTCCTTTATGACTGAGATCTCCTTTCACCCTCCCCAGGGATGAGATTACAACGAGCAACATCGTGGAGCTGATGCACCAGGTGTCCATGGGCATGAAGTACTTGGAGGAGAAGAACTTTGTCCACAGGGACCTGGCAGCCAGGAATGTCCTGCTGGTCAACCAGCACTATGCCAAGATCAGTGACTTTGGGCTCTCCAAGGCTCTGGGAGCTGATGACAGCTACTACAAGGTGGGTGTGTATTATGGCTTGGGGTTTTTGGGGTCTGTCTGACCCCGGCAGCTGTCGGTGTCCCAGACAGCAAAGTCCTGCTAAGCACAACCRGTCCAGGTGTCCCAGGCAATCTTAGCAAGCAGCTCAGCTCTTAAGTGAGATCAGCTCTTTGGTGATTTTCAGCTCTTTAGTGATTTCAGCTCTTTGCTTGCTAAGTGCCTCTGGCAGATGCAGGGAGAGAGAGGAGAAGAGTTATATGAAGTCCCACAGAGGTGTCTTTATTGGCAGCTTCTGAGAAGTGTCCCAGTGACAGCTCTTCTMCCAAACTGGYCAYAAATAGGGGTTTATAAAGGGTATAGGAGTTTTGGGAAACAGTCCAATAATAAGGGTTGAGGTGAATATGACCTYTGGTCTTACAGAGAGATAACAAGGGTCTGAGGTGGAAGAGGGGTCTCTTGGTCCAGTTATCATGACTAGGCATTTCTTARCTTAGGCAACTGACTGCCAGGGAGGCCTTGCAGGCCCTGTGGCTGCTACAGGTGTGAGCACAGCAAAGGGTGTGGAGCAGGAGCCCTCCTGGCTGGGAGGATGAGACCCCCAGAGACTTGAGGATCTGGGCTGTTCATGGACCCCTCTGCACAACACCAGGCTGTGCCTCACTGGTGTGACATCAAAAGGGGCTTTGCAGAGCTCTGGTGACAAGGAGCATGCAGAGGCAGCCAGGGGGATGAGAGGACACAGAAAGAAGAGAAGGTGATGAAGGTGATGAAGAATGAGCCAGGGCTGATCTTCCCAGCAGTGCTCAAAGCTAAAGGAGAGACTCCACCTGGAATTCTGTGTCCAGCTCTGGGGTCACCAGCATCAAAGAATGATTTATGACCAGTTGGAATGAGTCCAGGGACAAGGCCACTAAATTTGTCACAGGCTGGAGCCCTCTGCTCTGGAGCATGCTGGCAACAGCTGGGGCCTGCTCACCTGGAAGGAGGAAGGCTACGGAGAGGCTGCAGACGCCCCTGGCAGGGCCTGAACGGGGCTCCAGGAGAGCTGCCATCAGGACTGGGGACAAGGCCTGCAGGGGACAGGACCCAGGGAAATGGCTCCCACTTTTGCCAGAAGGGCAGGGCTGTGATGGGATTCTTTGGGAAATCAGGAAATTGTTCGCCTGGCAGGGTGGCAGGCCCTGGCCAGGTGCCCAGAGCAGCTGGGGCTGTCCCCTGGATCCCTGGAGTGCCCAGGCCAGGCTGGTAATCAGGGCTTGGAAGCAGGCCTGGGACAGTGGGAGGTGTCTCAGCCATGGGCGGTGCTCTGGATGGGTTTTTAGGTCCCTCCAACCAAACCATTTCCAATGACTTCCATGGTTTAACTGAGCCCTGGGGGTGGGTGGCAGGAGGAGGGTGGCTCCATGGGCATTCAGCACCTGCACAACGGGACAGCAGGGCCTGGACTGGGCTTTGGAGCTCCCATTTCAGGGGATTTTTCAGCAATGTGAGATTTGACACAAACACCCAGCAGAATCCAGGTGCAGCTCCCAGCAATCTCYGGCTGCAAATGTCCCTCCTTGCTCTGCTGCAGGCCAGGACAGCAGGGAAGTGGCCCTTGAAGTGGTACGCCCCCGAGTGCATCCTCTTCCACAAGTTCTCCAGCAAGAGCGACGTCTGGAGCTACGGTGTGACCATGTGGGAGGCCTTCAGCTTCGGGCAGAAACCCTACAAGGTAAGGCAGAGCCCTACGAGGTGGGGCAGGAACCCTAAAAGGTGAGGTGGAAACCCTAGAAGGTGAGGGAGAAACCCTAAAAGGTGAGGAAGGGTCCTAAAGATGAAGCAGGGCTCTACAAGTTGAGGTAGAAACCCTACAAGGGGAGGCAGGAACCCTACAAAGTGAGGCAGGAACCCTACAAAGTGAGGCAGAAATCCTAAAAGGCGAGGAAGGGTCCTACAAGGTGTGGCAGGAACACTACAAGCTGAGGTAGTAACCCTACAAGGTGAGGAAGGGCTGTACAAGGTGAGGCAGGGCCCTCCAAGTTGAGGTTAGAAACCCTTCAGGGTGAGACCAGGCCCTACAAGTTGAGGCAGAGCCCTACAAGGTGAGGCAGAAATCCTAAAAGGCAAGGAAGGGTCCTACAAGGTGAGGCAGGAGCCCTGCAAGGTGCTGGGAGAAACCCTACAAGGTGGGGCAGGAACCCTACAAGGTGAGACAGAAATCCTACAAGGTGAGGCGGAAACCCTAAAAGATGAGGGAGAACCCTAAAAGGTGAGGAAGGGCCCTACAAGGTGAGGCAGAGCTGGCTCTGTCACCCGTGGGTGTCACAGCCCCACTCCACTTTGGGAAAGGCACAAATCAGGGTGGATCCTGCAGCTTTGTGCTCGTTTTGAGAGAGAAGAAATAGAAAACAAACTGAGTTAATTTGGTTTTGGGTCGAAGCAGAGTTTTTTGATCCTTTTTCTCTTTGATCCTTCTGCTCACTTGGGAGATAAAAAAAATCACTTCTCATCCACTGCTGGGCCCATGCTTGGGTGGGGTGGGAGCTGGATGGGTGGGATGGAGTTGGTAGGACAGGAGGGATGGGGTGAGTAGTGTGGGTGGGATGGGGTCTGCAGGATTGGCAGGATGGGATGCAGAATGGGTGGGATGGGGTCTATGGGATAGGATGGGGTCTGTGGGATGGGGTCTGCAGGATGGGATAGGATGGGGTCTCTGGGATGGGATCTGCAGGATGGCTGGGATAGGGTCTACAGGATGGCTGGGATAGGGTCTGTGGGGTGGGATGGGATCTGCAGGATGGCTGGGATGGGGTCTGTGGGATGGAATCTACAGGATGGCTGGGATGGGGTCTGTAGGATGGGATAGGATCTGCAGGATGGCTGGGATGGAGTCTGTGGGATGGGATGGGATCTGCAGGGTGGTTGGGATGGGGTCTGTGGGATGGGATAGGATCTGCAGGGTGGTTGGGATGGAGTCCGTGGGATGGGATCTGCAGGATGGCTGGGATGGAGTCTGTGGGATGGGATCTGCAGGATGGCTGGGATGGAGTCCGTGGGATGGGATAGGATCTGCAGGATGGCTGGGATGGAGTCCGTGGGATGGGATGGGATCNCTGCAGGATGGCTGGGATGGAGTCCGTGGGATGGGATGGGATCTGCAGGATGGCTGGGATGGAGTCCGTGGGATGGGATGGGATCTGCAGGATGGTTGGGATGGAGTCTGTGGGATGGGATGGGATCTGCAGGATGGTTGGGATGGAGTCTGTGGGATGGGATCTGCAGGATGGCTGGGAGGGAGTCTGTGGGATGGGATCTGCAGGATGGCTGGGATGGGGTCTGTGGGATGGCCTGTCCACAGTGTGGGACACCAGTTCTGGCTGCTGGGGTGGGAACAGTGACAACCAGGTGTGGGGGGTTTGGGACCAAAGCTCTACCCCAGGCCCAGCTCTAACCTGTCTCCTCTAGCCCTGCTGCCAGCTCTGAGCACATTAATCCCTTTTCCCCTTGCTCCCATCCCAGAAAATGAAGGGCCCTGAGGTGATCAGCTTCATAGAGCAGGGCAAGCGCATGGACTGTCCCCAGGAGTGCCCAGCAGAGATGTACTCCCTGATGCAGCAGTGCTGGACATACAGGTGAGCATTTCACCACGGTGCCAGCCTCCACCAGAGCCACCAAATCCCAGAATGGGATTGGAAATTTGGGCTGGAAAGGACCTTAAAGCCCATCCAGTCCAACCCCCTGCCATGGGCAGGGACACCCTCACCACACTGTTTGCATGCTGACAACACAAAGCAAATGGTGTCTCCTGCCTTGTGATGATTCCCCAGCCCAAGATGATTTTTTTATTATCGGACCTCTCCATTTGCCTGTGCCAATCCTGGAAGATCCCAAGGTGTCACAGACATCTTTTATGAAAAATCCTTTCCTTAGGATTTTTTCTCCTGAGAAGCTGAGAGGCCTCAGGAACAAAATGTAAACAATGGTTATCTGCTGCTGTGGAATGCAACAGGTGCATCTGTGATTGGTCTCATTAGTTGTTTCTAATTAATGGCCAATCACAGTCAGCTGGCTTGGACTCTCTGTCCAAGACAGAAGCTTCTGTTATCATTCTTTCTTTTTCTATTCTTAGCRAGCCTTCTGATGAAYTCCTTTCTTCTATTCTTTTAGTAMAGTTTTAATGTAATATATATCATAAAATAATAAATCAAGCCTTCTGAAACATGGAGTCAGATCCTCATCTCTTCCCTCYTCCTSAGACCCCTGTGAACACCTTCACAGGACAGGGCTCTGTYTCTTTGACCCTCTCTGTCCCTGAAAAGTCTCAGCTGCCTCCAGAGCCCTGGCACAGCCAGGCTGCTGCTCTCCCCCAGGGTCTCTGTGTCCTCTCAGTGCATCAGGCCAGCTCTGTCCTCTCTGATGACTTTATTTGTTCCTCTCTGATGACTTTTTTTGTTCCTCTCTGCCCCTGCAGATGGGAAGAACGTCCAGGGTTTGTGGCTGTGGAGAACACCATCCGCTCRTACTACTACAGCATTGCTGCCAAGCCCGAAAATGGGCCAGACACAGGGGACAGGGCCAAAGCAGCTCTTCCCTGAGACTCCTCCTCTGCTCCTCCACCTGCCCTGAATGGACCTGGAAAGGCTCTTTGTGAAGTTTTGCTTTAATCTCTCAAATGCTCCTCAGCAGCTGTGGAACTGAGGATGAGGAGGGACAGACAGGGACACCCAGCTGTGCCCCCCAGCTCCTCCAGCCTGGCCCAGCCCAGGAGCACAGACTGGCAGAGATCCTTCCCACCCAATTCCAAAGCTGTCCCAGGACACCAGACCTTTGTGCCTCCCAGGATGAACTGTGTTGGCTCCAGAAAATCTGGATTTTTCCAGATTCTTTAACAAACAATGCTTTCCCAGGAAACCACCAAGCACACGTTTCTGTGGGGTTTGTATGGGGTMGGACACAGCACAAGGAGCCACCTGTGCTCCTTTTCCCCTTGGATTAGGGCAAGAAGCAGCTGGTTTGCAACTGGGATGGGGAGGAGCAGTGGGACAGAGCTGGTTTTTACCCCTGCACCCCTGGCCATCCCAACCCATCTTATCACCCAGCCCTCCAACGTGGCTCCCAAAAAAGTTCCAGGACTAATCCCTCAGCTCCTGGATCKCACCTGGCCCCCCTGTGCTGATGAAATATTGTTTTTCAAGCTTAAAAACTGGTCACCCTATAAATAAACTATTCAGTTTTCTGACATCCCATGGCTTGGACCACTGAACTTTGAGAAATGCTGGCAACTGCTTCAGGCTTGTTACCAAAACCCCCAAACCCATTGGGATATGAGAACCCTCCAATGCTGCATTTTTAGTGTTAGAAAATTGCTTTATTCTCAGCTCTGGGTGTGGATGGGGCTGACAAAATCCCAGCCTCCACACAGCCCCCAATCCAAAACCTCCTCACCTTTTTATACATTTTTAGCAAACAAAGCAGTGAATTTTCATTGCAGCATAGCAAGGTTAGCTCAACAAACTTTACAGTTTTAGTCGTTTTTCCAGGCTGTATTCCCACAAAAGGAGCTTTGCTATATGCTAAGAGTAATTTAAGAATAACACATTGTCTATAAATTATATATTGGTTATGATTAAATAACTGAAGCTTATTTTTAATAATTTTATCATTTCCAACAGGCTGACAAGAAAATAAATGTAATTTCCCTCTWTTAAGCCAGGATTTCCCTCCTTGATGCTCTGGCAATCTTTGGGCTGGTTTTGCTGCAGAGCTGGAAGGTTTTTGGCATGTTTTCTTGCAAAAAAAAATATAAAATTGCTCAGCTGGGTGTGCAGTGGATCCCCAGTGCAGGGGATCGCCGGTGGTGGGGGCTGTGCTGCAGAGGACAGAGAGGCAGAGGAAGGAGGAGGTGGGAGCCCTGCGATGCTGRGAACACAAGAATTTATCTCTCACCATCTCCTGGTACTTAAAGCCACAGAGCAGCMCCCCCCCAGCACCTTGTCCTGGGGATAAACAAACAGCCTCAGGCCAGGGCACAGCCAAAAGCCTCGGTGAGAGTGGGATTTGGGCTGAGAACAAAGTTCCYGGGAGCGTTTAGATAATTAACCTTATCTACATCTAAATTAACCTCTGTCCCAGCAGTCACTGAGCCAGGTTTGGTATAAAAAAAARCCTAAATTTCCTTGCTTAGATGGAGGGACACCAGCTCTTCAGGTGGCATTTTCTCTCTCAATCCCATCCCCTTGTCCTGAATGTTGAACTCTGGATGTATTATGCCTCCCAGCAGAGAGGAAAACAGGGATCCAGGAGAACCTGCCTTGTTCCTGTTTGTTCAGTCACTCAGTGCAGAGACAGGAGAAAATTCTCCTCTCTGMCATGTTTTCCTCCCAGAGAGAGCAGCTCTTTAGCTGGAAAAGAGAAGGCTCAATGTGTTTACTACTTGAAAGCCACTGCCAAAACATTTTGTTTAGACTTTGTTTRCCAAGCAAATCCATTTTCTGGTTTGAAATGGTTTCTTGCAATAAATTTTCATATCAGTAGACGCTGCTATTTTTTTTTTTTTCAAACAGGGAAGGAAAGCACCAGAGAAGTATTCCCAGAGAAACTTCTGCTTTAGCTGGAGACAGCTTTGAGTTTTTCCACACCCTGACAGGACATAAATCCCTTGGGATTATTCCAGAGGACCAAGGGAAAGGGTTTATCCTGGGCTGGGATGGTTTGGGTTGGAAGCTGCCTGTTCCAAGAGCACTGGAAAATACCAAGAGTTGCTGGAAGGGCAAAKAGGAGTGAGACAAGCAGGACCTGAACTCACAGGGCTCCTGTGAATCTTGTTTGGGATGTGCAGGGTCTGACAGTCACCCCTGAGGGGAATTTCCTTGGAACTGAGGCCCTGATCAGCCCCCGTCTGCCATTCCAGAGGGGAATTTCCTTGGAACTGAGGCCCTGATCAGCCCCAGTCTGCCATTCCAGAGAGGAATTCCCTTGGAATTGAGGCCGTGATCATCCCCACTCTGCCATTCCAGAGAGGAATTCCCTTCAATTTGAGGCCCTGATCATTCCCACTCTGCCATTCCAGAGGGGAATTTCCTTGGAACTGAGGCCCTGATCATTCCCACTCTGCCATTCCAGAGGGGAATTTCCTTCAATTTGAGGCCCTGATCATCCCCACTCTGCCATTCCAGAGGGACTCAGCCCCCTCAGTGGGAACATCTCCAGGTCTCCAGGCCCTGCAGCCTCTCTCTGCCATCCACAGCAGGGATTTATCCAGCCCTGCCTCACTCCCTGCTGCAGGTGGGACACCCTGCTGGACCTGCAGCCCCTTCCCTCCCTGATCCCAGGGATCTGGGGATAGAGAAGAGCCGTGTCACTGATAAAGGCAGCAGCTGGAGAGCACAGACTCAGAGCTGCTGCTCTTGCAGGAACTTCCCCAAATCCTCTCTTTTCTTCCTTACCTCCTTCCCTGCACTCATCCATCTCCCTCTCTTTTACCCAAATCTTTGGAATTTTCCACTCTGTTGTGAGGGAAGGGTTGAACTTCACCTCCTGAGCAGCCACAGTGATAACGTGACAGTGATAACGTGACAGTGATAACGTGACAGTGATAACGTGACAGTGTTGGCACCCATCTGATCATCACTGGGACACCTCATCACATCCCCCAGCCTGATCTAGCTCATCCCAACCCATCTTATCACCAGCACACCTATCTTATCACCAGCACACCTATCTTATCACCAGCACACCTATCTTATCACCAACACAACTATCTTATCACCAGCACACCTTTCCTATCACCAGGACGTGCTGGTTACCAGTTGTACACGGCGCAAGCACAAAGTGACCTTTCCATCTCTCTCAGGTTTTGTTCAGCAGCACAAAAATGGGACCAAAACCAGCTTCTCTCCTCCACTTCTGGGCTCTCCCTAACCTGTAACCTTCACTCTCTCTCCTGTGACCTCCAACTCTCCATCCTGTCACCTCCAACTCTCCCTACCTGTGCCCTCCAACTCTTCTCCTGTACCTCCAACTCTCCCTAATTTGTCATCTCCAGCTATCCCTAATTGTGACCTCCAACTCTCCCTACCTGTGACCTCCAACTCTCCCTACTTGTGACCTTCAGCTCTACCTCCTTTGACCTCCAACTCTCCCCCTGTGACCTCCCAACTCTGGCCTACTTGTGACCTCCAACTCTTCCTCCTGTGATCTCCAAATCTCCCTCTGTGACCTCCAACTCTTCCTCCTATGACCTCCAACTCTTCCTCCTGTGACTCCAACTCTCCTAATTTGTCATCTCCAGCTATCCCTAATTGTGACTCCCAACTCTCCCTACCTGTGACCTCCAACTCTCCCTACTTGTGACCTTCAGCTCTACCTCCTTTGACCTCCAACTCTCCCCTGTGACCTCCAACTCTGCCTACTTGTGACCTCCAACTCTTCCTCCTGTGATCCCCAAATCTCCCCTCTGTGACCTCCAACTCTTCCTCCTATGACCTCCAACTCTTCCTCTTGTGACCTCCAACTCTGCCCCTGTGACCTCCAACTCTCCTCCTCTGACCCCCAGCCTGGGCTGTGTCTTGGGCCAGCTTGAGGGAGTCCTCAAACTGAGCAGAAAAATAATTGTGTGRCAACAGGTTAAAAAACACCTTCAATAAATACATTTTGCCGTTGAATCAATTAATTAAATTAATCTACAAAGTCATTGCTGATGGAACTGCTTCTCTTTGGTGCCCTGGCTCATCCATCAGCTGGGAAATGCTGTGGCCACAGCTCCAGGGTGTGTGGGGAGGGGGTTGAGCTGGCAGGGTTTGAAGCCCAATCAAGGACCTGGTCAGGCCTTGCTTTGTTTCCACCCAAAGCTCTGAATGGAATAAAAACCTTCCCCAGAACTCTTCAGTTGGGCCTTGTCAGCYTTCTCAGGTGGAAAACTCTTCTGTTGGAAAATTCCTGACCAACCCAAGTCATTTATTCCTGGGGTCAGGGAGTGGGTGTAGAGCACGGTCCTGGCAGGGCTGTGGCACTCCCCACATCCTTTGACGTGATGGAAACAGGGATGTGGTGGAGCAGATCTTTCCCCAGATCTACAAAATCCACATGCCACATCATCCTGGGCAAGATTTTGGCCATGTGCCAGTGAATTTTGGGCAATAGACTGGAATGACAAATAGTCAACAGCCCTTGACCTAAAAAAGAATAAAAAATCCCARTGAAGTGAGAGTTGATATCTCCTTATCTTCTCCCAGGCATGGGATGAGAGGAAACGGCCTCAAGCTGCTCCAGGGGAGGTTTAGATTGGATATCAGGTGGAATTTCTTCATGGAAAGGGAGGTCAGGACAGTGGTGGAGTCACCATCCCTGGAAGTGCTCAAAAAACCTTTGAGTGTGGCACTTGGGGACACGGATTAGTGGTGACCATGGTGCTGTTGGGTTAATGGCTGGACTTGTTGATTTTAGAAGTCTTTTCCAACCTGAATTTCATGATTCTCTATGGAATTCTGTGACCCTCTGATTTATCCCTCTGCCTTCCTTGCTCCCAGAGCTGTGATTCCAGAAATTCACAGTTAATCCTTTGTTGCACATCAATGCCTCAATATAAAGTAAATAAATACAGAAAATAAATATTTACATTAATATATATTAATAAATTAATATTAACAGATAAATATAAATAAATAGTGACACTAATATTAATAAATAACTATTAATAAAGCAATATTAATAAGTATTTAAAAATTAATATTAATAATTTGCAGGGTTTAGCACATTTTGCWGTACTGTAGCAAGTTATGATTTTATTTACTATTAAGAATCATCTGTGCAAGAGACACCTTCAGGAAGGAACTCAAGATGTCTGTGGCAAAAATATAAGGGAATCACAAAAATAAGGGGATCACAGAAATAAGGGAATCACAAAATCACTTGTCTTGTTCCAGCTTTTAAAATTGAAAATTTAACTGGTAGATATTCACTAYATTAAAAGGAAAAATAAAAATACTGATTGGAAAAAGAAGTGGTTGCAATGGTTAAAAAAAGATAAAACATCTCCTCCAACCAYTGGAAAAGGGGAAAGTATTTTCTTTCATGTGTTTTTGCTCCTACAAAGAAGAGAAAAAAGGATGYAAAAAGTGTCTGGTGCACCAAAARTGGGTTAAAAACAGACYCAGGAAGGCAGATTTTGAATCCTGCCAGCAGATCCTCAAATTCAGCACCCATTTTTCCCAAATGTGAAGCAGCAAAGACGCAGCAAYGAGGAAAAAATACTGTACAGAAGGCTGAGAGCTGCTATTTAGGGCAGCCTGTTTAACACCCCAGGGCTGTGCTGGCACAGTCAGAAAAATCACAACTGAACTGACACTGGGAGGAGCTGCAAAGACACAGCAAAGGTGGAAAAGGGGCAGAGCAGCTGCTGAGAAAGAGCAGAAATAATGACACGGGCTCAGGTACTGAAAGTGGAACAAAAGGAGGAATTTTTGGGGTAGAATATAAAAATCTATTCACAGACAGAGCAGGGAATTGAGCAAAGGGCAGTGGAGCCTCAGCACAGGGAATATTTCAGAGGTTATTCCAAGTATAAACTGCAGGAAGCAGGTGTTAAAGTGAATATTGGATTTTACTTTGTCATGTTTTATTCTGATTTCATGTCAAATKATCTGGTTTATCTCTGCTATTTTAACTTTAGAAATGAACAGAAAAATCTCTCCTCTAGGTTTTCTTAATTGACTTTTCTAAATCAAGGGTTTGATTGTAGCCCCTAACCAAGAATTCTTCATTAGGAATTAGGGATTTTTGACTTTTTTTCTCTGGCAGTGGAACAGGCAAAGGCCATTSCCCTGAAATGGGTCACATTTGCCTCCACATCCAACCTGCTTTGCCCTCAGGGATCAGAGCCCATGAGGGGATGGAGAAATCCAGCTGGACAGGATGGAAATGGGAGCTCACTCTGCTGGAGAAGGACACTCCTGCCACAGCTGTCCCTTTGTCCTTGGGACCAAGATGATGCCTCAGCACAGCCCCAGGCTCAGGAAAACCAATGRAAGGGAAAATCAGCTTCACAAGCAGAGTGAAATGAAGAGGGAATGAAGTGATGGGAATTTGTGGAGGTCATTCTTCCCAACAAGTCAATGGAAGGAGGATGTCAGAGTTCCCTTGGAGCAGCTTCCAAAGGACAATGTCACTTAGGGCAGATTTAATCCTCAGTTTCCCTTCTGGTGTTTTTAGGTTGGAGCCTTCAGAGTGGGGAATGACGTCCCTGGGGCACCTGGGAATTGTCAGGAGTGTCCTGGTGTGTGTAGGAAAGGTTTTGGTGTGTCTGAAGTCASGCAGGGCTGAGTGTCCTGCACACAGGGACAGAGCTGGGACTCTGCTGGCACGAGTGGTTATTATGGAATCATAGAGTGGTTTGGGTTGGAAGGCACCGTAAAATTTATCCCACTCCACCCCTGCCATGGCAGGGACACCTCCCACTGTCCCAGGCTGCTCCCAGCCCTGCCCAGCCTGGCCTTGGGCACTGCCAGGGARCCAGGGGCAGCCCCAGCTGCTCTGGGCACCCTGTACCAGGGCCTGCCCACCCTCACATTGTTTGTGCCCCTTCCTGCAGCACCTTCATTCCTGTCTCCCCAAATCCACAGCATCCCTCCTGCTGGGGAATAGCCAAGGGGACTCTCTGGAATAACCCAGTGAAATCCCCTCTGCTCCCAAAGCTGCTGCAGTCAGGGAGCCACGGGGCTCTTGTGCTGCCCCGTTCCCTCTCCAGGGGTGGAAGGGAATCATCCTCCAGTGAGTAACCAAGGAGTAAAGTGCTGGCACAGCCCAGCCCCAGGGTGACACCGCAGATGTCGCAGTGGTTTCATSCCAGGAGCTGCTGCCAGCCCTCAAACAATGGCTCAGGCGTGACAGAAAGGACCAGGGAGCTTTCCAGCCCCTCAGGCCAGCTATTCCCCAGGGGTGGGTCCTGCCACAATCCTGAGCACACTGTGCATGCCAGCAAATCCATCCCAATTCCAAACCCCTCCCATGTGGAAGAAGTTTTACAGCAGCTTCTGGGAGACAGAGAGAAGTTTGAGAAGAGGATCCATGTTTACCCCTGAAAGAATTTTCTACCAAGGTCGTTGACACAGAAACCAAGAAAAGAAAGGAGAAATAAGAGAAACCTGCAACTATTCCAATAAACACTTTGTTTGTCTCTTGTAACCAATGAGTAAAGCTGTCAGTGATGGAGAGAGATGGGGAGACTGATTTGGTGATCAGAATCTGATTTTATTGTGTCATACAAACACTTATATACTATTTCAGGGAGACCAGTAATGTGTACTACAATGATTAGGTTAAAATCACAAACTTATGTGAATAACAGCACRTCTTGATTGCAGAGATTAATGGGATTTTCTTTTTCCAGTAAACCTGTCTGATTTAATCTTCTTGTAATCTAGGTCTAATTTTCAAAGTTCCCTTTCCTTTTGCCAAGGCATCCTGRTAGCAAATCTCTTATGTTAACCAGGTCCAAAGTCCATCGTCTGTCTTGTGTCTCCCAACATCCCAAAATAAAGTGCAAACTTAAGAGTTTTGTAAGAAGGTATAAAAAGCATGCATGCTAGAATAAAAACAGTTTGAAGCCTTCTGAAAATGGAGTGTTTTGCTTTGTARTGTCTCTGTCTCAACCACAACACTCCAAGAGCACAGGAATGGGAACCCAGCTCAGTGTTGGGTCATCCCTGCAGCCCAAACCCAAATCCCCTTCCCCAGCCTTGTGAATGTTGATAGTCCCTCTCCAGTTCTGGCTGAGTTTCCTTTTCTCCTATAGCAGCAACTTCCAGAGCTTTTTCCTGCAGGACAGGCTTTGCTTCATTTAGGATGAAATGTCATTAAAGCCCTGCAGGAATTGGCAGGATGGGCTGAGGAGCTGCAGACAGGCTCTATTCTTCTGGGCAGCTGGGGTGGTGAGCACTGAAAATGCCATCGTGGCACTTCCTAGTCCCTCCCAAAACACAAATAATGCCTTCTTAACTCAGTGAAACATTKAAAGAAAGGGAAAAATTATAAACTCCAGCTGAGCTGGACTCCAGGTGGTGGCAGAGATTTGGTTTTGGGGGTTCAGGGTAAGGGGGTGAAGAAGGGCAGAGGGAGGAAAGCCCCTGGTGCTGGGCTGTGGTGGCTCCTGTGGGCACTGGGTGAGGGTTTGAAGAGGAGGTTCAGATGCACCATCTCAGCAGGAAAGGTGYGACCTTGCCATGGAGACAATACAAAGCAGCACACTCCATTTTCAGAAGGCTTCAAACTTTTTATTTTAGCATGCATGCTTTTTATACATTCCTACAAAACTCATAAGTTTACACTTTACTCATTGGTCATGAGAGACAAACAAAGTGTTTCTTGGAATAGTTGCAGGTTTCTCTTATTTCTCCTTCTTTCTTTCTTAGTTTCTATGTCAATGACCTTGGTAGAAAATTCTTTCAGGGGTAAACATGGATCCTCTGATCAAACTTCTCTCTGTCTCCCAGAAGCTGCTGTAAAACCTCTTGCACACCTTGAAAAGGAGCATCTGAGCCCTGCCTTGAGTTAGGAGGGCAAACAGAGCAGGACCACATGATTTGAACCACAAAAATCCCCTTGGGAGGTGGGAGATGTTTCTGCAGAGAAAAGTCTGGTGGTGCCACAACTTTGTGGAGCTGCTTTGAAATTCTCAGCTCCTGGCAATGATTTTGTCAACAGAAAACAGAAAAAGCTGTTTTGGGTTTGGAGAATTTTTCTTTGCAACCTTTGGAGGGTTTGTTCAAACAATACATCTGGGAAGTAAAGGGTATTTTGGTTTTTTTTTTTTTTTTGGCTGTGATGTTTTGATTGTCCAAGCTGGAAACCACTGGGGAGAGGGAGAACAACTGAGGGTGGTTCCCCAACTGCTGTTATGAAATTCAGTTTGAATTGAAAATTGAGGGTTGCTGTGGAAAATTCTCCTTGGTGAAAATTCACATTTCTGTGGAAAACCTGTTTTGAACAAAATATTTTCTTTTTCATGACAGACTGCCCAGTGATGAAGTTACCTGTTCCCTGAAAATCTGAAATGCAGGAAATCTCCTTTTACAGCTGGATGTCATGGGCTCATCCCTGTTCCCTGCACTTCCTAGAAATCACTGCATTTCCTTAAAAATGCTTTTTATTCCTCTTTTCACTACAATCCATTTTAAATGTTGAATTTCAACTCCAGTTTTTTSAGCTAGCAAGGATCTTTATGTCACAATCTCATTCCTTCACAGATAAAAACCATTTCTTGCAAAATTGGCATTTTCTGAAGGAAAACTTTTATATTGCCAGACCAAAAAAACCCCAAAAAAAACCCCCAAAAACAAACCCACAAACAAACAAAACCAAAACCCAAAACACCCTTGAAGCATTACATTATATTATATTATATTGTATTATATTATATTGTATTATATTATATTGCCAATAAAGAGATGACAGGATGTGTTTCTTTTTCTCAAGATAAAAATCGAAAATAGATCAAACCCTTACAAAAGTCTGTTTCTCTCCATTCACTAGAAGGGCAATCTTACAGGATCTTTCCATATGMAGAAACCTTTCAGGAGCAGATATCTAAAGTTCAGTGCAACCAGGAGTCTCCCAGTTCCCACTTTTGGGAACAGGAAGAGAAAAGAGTTACCTCTAGAGCCCAGCCCTGATTTCCTGTCAGGAAAGGAAATTTCAGGAAAGGAAATTTCAGGAAAGGAAAGGAAAGGAAATTTCAGGAAAGGAAATTTCAGGAAAGGAAAGGAAAATTTCGGCAAAGGACATTTCAAGGAAAGGAAAGGAATTTCAGGAAAGGAAAGGAAATTTCAGGGGAATTCAGGAAATTTCAAAGGAAAAAGGAAGGAAAATTAGAAGGAAATGGAAAGGAAATTTTCGGCAAGGAAAGGAAAGGAAATTTCCAGGAAAGGAAAGGCAAGATCTTTCAGGAAAGGAAATTTCAAGAAGGAAGGAAATTTCAGGAGAGGAAGGAAAAATTTCAGGAAAGGAAAGGAAAGAAGAAAGATTCACGGAAAGGAAATTTTCGGAAAGGAAAAGGAAAGGAAAGGAAATTTAGGAAAGGAAGGAATTCGGAAGGAAGGAATAGGAAATAGGAAAGGGAAATTAGGAAGAAAAGGAAATCGGGGAAAGGAAAGGACAGGAAAGTTGAAGGAAAAGGAAAGGAAAAGGAAATTAGGAAAGGAAAGGGAAACGGAAAGGAAGGCAAATTTCAGGAAAGGAAATTTCGGAAGGAAAGGGGAAAGGAAAGGAAAGGAAAGGAAAGGAAAGGAAAGGAAAGGAAAGGAAAGGAAAGGAAAGGAAAGGAAAGGAAAGGAAAGGAAAGGAAAGGAAAGGATAAAACCTCATGACTGCTCACAGCCTCGACACAGGTGGCTGTCATTGGTCATCAAGTAAAAACAATTTCACGTGCTGGGTAAACAGTTCTCTAAATCACATTCCAAAGCAGCAAAAACATGAAGAAGCTGAAGCCTCCCAGCTTCTCAGGAGAAAYGATCCTAACTGTTAGGAAAATTAATCCACAAACACCAGAGGTTTATGTCCAAAAAGGAGACAGAGGAGTCCTTTCTGGCTTTATTCGAATAAAGGGAGAGGCCATGGGGCATTCCCCTGGGATCTCTCAAATTTTTGGAGGATGCAGCCTCCTTTTTATCCCAATTTCCCTTCTCTCTTTCCCCATTGGCTGAGGTACTTGAGAGGTTCAGAGTTCCTGATACGCCTGATACCAAAGATTTCTCTCTAATGTACAACCCTCTCTTTTGATTTTTAATTCTTATGGAATTTAGTGATTTTTATTCTCCATTGTTTCTTTCATCTTTCAATGTCTAATTTCGTTTCTCAGCAAACCTGAAGTTTATTTGTAAAAGCAAATTACCTTTTTCGATTCATCAACCAGTAGAATCCTTCCCATTGATTCTTTTGCTTCCCAGGCTGGTTTTATCTACCAGCAGCRTCACAGCTTGTTTGGAAAGACAAATCCACTATTCCTSTCATAACYAAGGGATTTTTCAGAAATATGTCTGTCCCAGACAGGTGGGGTCCCGTGCCACCCTCAGGGTGCTGCTGTCACCTCTCTGGGGCTCCTCACTCTCTCCTGGGCGACCCCAATTCTGCACAGAAGGCTGATTTATTATTTTATGGTYTGTATTATACTAAAAGAAAATMATATATTAAAACTACGGGAGGATTCTACACTGGGATCCTGCCCTCGCTGCCTGCAGATGCGGAAGCTCGAAAGCAGCGGTGCTGCCACCTGCCACCCCCTCGCTGTCCCCGCGTGTCACCGCCTCTTACGTAARCGCGACATCGCTGCAGCTTCCCCGGGGCTGCTCGGGCAGAAACAAACAACCAAAAAAAAGTGACAAAAAAAACCAAAAAAACCCCCCACCAACCAAAAAAGGGCCCAGGGCCATGTGTGGGGCTGTCACAGGGGCGGGAGGTGAGGGACACTTGGGGACACGTCCCCCCGTCACCCTGCCCGGGTGGTTGCAGGGTTTGGGTGCCATCCTCAAGGTAAGTCCTGCCAGCTGGGGCTGGGGAGTGCCAGGGATTGGGGCTTTTCCAGGTGTTGGGGGGAAAAGGAGGAAACCATCGCTGGGTTTGTCCTCCGAGCCCCGGGGCTCTGCGGGGATGGGGCTGGCTCATGGCAGGAAAATCGCTGCTTTTTCAATTTTTAAAGTTTTTTAAATATTTGGAAATATTGAAAATCTTCTTCTATTTCAATTTTCTATTTTCTATTTTCTATTTTCTATTTTCTATTTTCTATTTTATATTTTCATATTTTCTATTTTCTATTTATTTTAATATTTTAATATTTTAATATTTTCTATTGTCTGTTTTCATATTTTATATTTATTTTATATATTTTAATATTTTCTATTTTATATCCATATATTTTATATTGTATATATTGTATATTTTTATATTTTATTCAATATTTAAATATTTTTCATATTTTTCTTATTTTTTCTTTCTTTTAAAATATTCTATTTTTGCCGCGCTTTTTCCTTTCCATATTTTGAAGTCTTTTTCTAACCTCTCTTTTTTCTTTTCTTCTTTCTCACTTCTTCCTTTTTTGTTCTTCTCTTTACTTTTTCCATCCTCCTTTTCTCTCTCTCCCCGCTCTTTTTATATCTCTCTGCATTCTCTGCTTTCCCCCACCTGTCTCTAAATTGGCACCCAGAGCCCTCTGTCCCTGCTGACACCTGGATGCACAAATATTCACTGTTCTGCCACGTCCAATATCTCCCTCCCTAATTCCTTTTCCCATCCTCAGATGGAAATGCTGATATTTGTAGATTTTTTTTGTATTATTCCACTTTATTTTCCTCATTGTCAAAGTCGGACACTTTTGCWGCCTCCTCTTTCCACTGTGCTTATTTGAGCAGCCAGCATTGTTTTGGGTTTTAAGGAAGTTGGAGATTAAATAATTACTCTGTTGATTAAAAAACTTGCAAAAATTACATTTTTTGACTAAAAAGTCTTAACTGGGRACCCACCCAAAGGTTGGAACCTCCAGTTCCACAGGTGACAAAAGGCCTTGGTTGTAGCAGAGGGAATAAAAGACTTAAATAAAAAAATATATGTTTTACTAATTTTTGACTATTCCAAAATAGAATTTGATTGTGCTCTGGCTTCTCACTGGCTGGATTTCTTGGGGGCAGCCAAGAATTTGTTGGGATAAAGGAAATACAGTTCCTACAAGTCCTATGTGTCAGTTATCCCATATTAGAACCCTGCTCATAATAATTATTGCAATAATTAATTATCAGGTGACTTCCATGCCAGCACAAGTGGAAGAACCTGCAGATATGAGGCAGAAAATATGAATTCCTCCAATTTCTGGCGTTTCTGGTTGCCAAATGCAGAAGGTTTCACTTCAAAACCACCGCTTTCAAAAATGAGGCGTCTTTAAGGTGCTTCAGAACTTCAGTTCTCTRATAAAGAGTCTAAACCATCAACTGTACCCAGAAAATATTCCAATCCAATTRGAAGTTCTTTACAGTGTGCCCTTAAAAGTTAAATTCAAATGATACTGGGGTAGGAAATCAAATGTGAAGAACTTTTGGTTTTGTTTTGTTTTATTTTGTTTGTGGGGTCAGGTGTTTGCTGTTGTTTTCTGTCCGTCTGATTTTTAAATGCCCACATTTTTCTTTCATTAAAAGGTGAGAGTTCTATAATGAGGCACCTTTAGCTCACAGAGGCTTCCAGAAAAACAGCAGATATTGGGAAAATTGTATAAATTCCAGATTTTTTTTTCCTGAGCACCTGTAAAACATCTTGGAAGCAACAACACCAGGTCCCATCACTYCTCTTGGAGTCCCTGCCCTGATTTTTCCTGAGGCAGAAACCTCTAGAACTTCTGCTGTTCACAAACTGTTTCTGTTTCTCACTCTAATTAATTAATTAATAATTGATCTTCCAGCTTGCCCTGGTTTCAGGGGTCTTTCACTGGATTTCTTTGAGGGGGGCTCTTACTGTGCTACCACATCCGTGTGGCCTCAGCAACTGGGCATGAAAGTGTCCTCTTAAATTTGGATTTTGGGGAGTTGGGGCCTTTTCCTGTCTCCTGAGGGTCCCTCAGACTTAAAAGATGGGGGGGTGAAATCCTTTGGGTGAATAACCTGCCCTGAGTCTGCTGAAATTGGTGCCAGGCCACAGCTCCCTCCTTTTCCAAAGCTGTGCAATAATTCAGGTAATTAAAATGAGTCAGGTGAGGTGTAAMTAATAACAGAAAATCATGTAAGGGGTGATTAATAGCAGAAAATCAGGTAAGGTGGAGTTAAGAGCAGATTTTGCCTTTGTGCTTTGAAAAGGAAAAGTATCTTTATTTTCTTGTGGAYTCAAGAAACTCCTCCTGCTTCCGCCTTGTGCATTTTTATTGCGATTCTTAATATTGCAATAACTGGAATATTGCAAAAATTGGGATAAGCAGGGGATGGGGGAGAGAATTCTTTAGATTTTGCTTTTTTCTGTCATGGCCTGGCTGTTTATTTCTGCTGTTGGAGTGCAAACCTGGAAGGAGTTGAGCAGCTCTAGTGGAAACACTCCAGATTTAGCTCGAGTGCACTTTCAGACAAAACCCAAATACTAATTTAGAGCCTTGACTTTATTTAGCCAGCATTTTGAGACTGATAAAGCCCTGATAAGGACCCTGCTGCCTTGGGCACAGAGGAACTAAGATTTGGGGTTGAAGTGAGCGGTTTCAGCTTTCGTGGGTTGCCAGCAGCTCTGTGTGTTACGGAAACTCAGCAGCACTGACTGTGCCTGAAAAATCTTCAGAAGTTTCATTTATTTCCTGTGATAGCAGAGTGAAAGGGAAACCTCAGAGAGAAAATCTTGATATTAGCAATTAATGAGTGAGAGATGTGATCAGGCTGGGCTGAGAGTGCCTTTGGCACGTGCAGGAGTGGAGGAGGCCTGGCAGCCTCCAGACCAGGCTGGTGGGGATGATTTYCTTCCTTTCAAAAAGAAAAAGAAAGTTTTTAGGGCACTTCAGGTCCTGTGACAGGATTTCTGCAAAAGAACTCAAGGATTGGAGTGTTCCTGCTGGGAAATCATAATAAAATCACAGAATTTCAGTCTGGTTTGGGTTGGAAGGGACCTCAAAGCCCATCCAGTGCCACCTCTGCCATGGCAGGGACACTTTCACCATCCCAGGTTGCTCCAAGCCCTGTCCAGCCTGGCCTTGGACACTTCCAGGGATCCAGGGGCAGCCACAGTTTGTAATTATAAGGAGACAATGGCAAAGGTGCCACGTGCAGAAATTTGTGCTCCTTGAAATGCTCCAGTCCCAATCTGCTGAATTTTCTGCACATCTCAGTGGGAATGGTCTAGAATAGATAGGGAAGCAYTGAAGGGAGTTTTATTTAGGTCCTGCAGAAACTCTTGTAAATGGGACCCTCTAGCCCTGAGTTCTGGAAGTGCTTGTGCTMGCTTYGGCACAGGAAAAGACTGGGAGAAAGAGAGGGAGAGCTGGACTTGGTTTCAGTTTCTCTGCTTAAAGCTAAATAATTTCTTAGGGCTGGAATCTGGCTGGGTTTACAAAATCCCATGGGATCTTATCCCATCTCTGGGGCTCAGGGATAAGGTCAGAGCCTGGTTCAGTTTGGCAAATCAGGAATAATTTGCAGCTGCTGCTGTGAGGAACCACACAAGGAGCAGGAGGATGGGGATCCTGGAAGTTTCATGGGCTGTACAAAATATTTTGGGTTGGGCATTGTGAAAGAGATTCATGGAAAATGAAAGAAGGAATTTGGAACATCAAATATAGGAGAAGGTTCTTTCCTGACTGATGTTTGCTGGATAGATTTGGAAAATGAGGGGGAGTCCTTGTTTTTATAAGGATTTGTTCTGCTTTTCCTCTGGAAATGTTGTCATGGACTTGGTGACAGTGGCACCTTTTCAGCTGCTGCAGAGCAGGGGGATTTTGTCATTTGCAAATTATAAGAAATGACCAAAAGGACAGAATTCCACTCTGCTTTTAAAATAGGGATTTCTTGTGCCCTCAAGACCTGCTGYCACCTCCAAAAGAGTAGAAACGTGGTCAATTATTTCCTGGTGGGTCTTGACTTCTGAATTGGAGTTCTTAGGAATTCCAAGACAGAATCCCCTGACTGGTTAAAGCCAATGGCAGTTCTTGCTTGAGCCAGCATTTCTGGCCTTGTCTCAGCAAAAAAAACTTTTAGGCTGTGCTTAATTTTAGATTTCAGTTTAGGCCTCCTGGATCTCAGGGCCTGCAGTGACGTTCTGTGGGGAGGAAGGGACTTACCTTGGGCTCGTGGCCGCCTCTCACTTCTTCCTCCTGCCYAGGCATCACCGTAACCTGTGGGGTAACCTTCAGATAATAATGAGCTTTATCTCTGCCCATTGATCTTCACTTTTTTAAAAAACCCTTTTGTGACAGCAGTTTTGGTCACATTCAGCATYAAGCAGATGGAATTTTCCATCCCTCTGGGTAGGCAGAGAGGGGAGGAGGGCGGAAGCCGGGCTGCACTCGTCGCACGTCGCTCGTGGGCATCCAACTGCTCCTCCAAGGAGCTCCTTCAGCTCTTGGGCTCCTTCTCTTCTCCTSCCATCGTGTGAGTGAAGATCCAGTGCCAGGAAAATCTTTCCTGCAGTGCCATCAAGGTAAATGCAGTCACACCCTGCAGGTTCCTTCTACAGCCCCAGAGCGGCTGCTGGAAATATCCCAGAATTGCCAGGTTCATCCCTGCCCTCTGTGAGGGGCACAAAGGCTTTGTGTGTTCTTTCCTTTCTCATGGATGATATTATAGATGATATTTTGAATGAMCCAGGTTCTGATATGGAGGGGCTGCTCCTGCAACCTGGTCCCTGTGATGGTGCTTGAGGGTGATCTCAGTGAGGGGCAGTGTCAGGAGTTCTTGGCCAGGTTGGGTTGGTTGGCATTAGTCAGCTCAGGGGAATTCCAGCCTCTTTCAGCAGCATTTGATGTAAATGAAAGAGCTCAGATATCTCAAAGAAATGGCCAGGGGAAAAAGAATAATTCCGTTATTCATGTTCTGTGTTCCTGGGGTGGGGTCCAACAAATGGGTGCTGAAGCTGAAGGGACAACTAAAGATGTTTGTAAAATGCTCCTTAGTGTCCAGCTTGTTTTTCTGACATAATTGGCTWRCAAGGAGAATTTTAGTTCTTTAAAAAAATAAGCAGAAATRATATGAAAGTACTGAGYTCTGAATTYTTTTGAGRMTTCATAGAATCACAGAATGATGGAATGGTTTGGGCTGGAAGGGACCTTAAATTCCACCTCATTCCACTCACTGCCATGGCAGGGACACCTRCCACTGTCCCAGGCTGCTCCAAGCCCTGRCCAGCCTGYCCTTGGGCACTGCCAGGGATCCAGGGGCAGCCCCAGCTGCTCTGGGCACCCTGTGCCAGGGCCTGCCCACCCTSCCAGGGAACAATTCCTGATTCCCAAMATCCCATCCAGCCCTGCCCTCTGGCASTGGGAGCCATTCCCTGCYTCCTGTCCCTCCATCCCTTGGAAATATTAGCTCTCCATCTTTCTTGGAGCTCCTTCAGGTCCTGGAAGGCCACTATTYGTTTACCTTCTCTTCTCCAGGCTGAACATTCCCAGTTCTCTCAGCTTTTCCTCCCAGAGCTGCTCCACCCCTCTGATCATCCTGGTWCCTTCTCTGGACTCACCCCAGCAGCTCCAGGTCCATCCCATCCTGAGGACTCCAGAGCTGATTTCACTTTTTGGCTGAAATACTCAAATCTCTGATTCCACTATTTCTAAACTGTCGCAGAGTCAATGCTATCCATCCAAACTATGAAATAAAACAGGGGAATAAAAAGGATTTCTTGAAAGCCCTTTCCCAGAAGAAAAAAACCCCCACATTTATGAATATCTTGCATTGAATCAGGGTAGGCCAGGTCAGATTTCTCGGGTGCAGAAGCAACTGAAAGGGAGCAAACACTGTGAAAACTTCATTATTTTTTGATTCTGTGATTATTCAGCAGCTCTCACTGAGGCATTTGCAGACCAAGAAATGCAAAACTCGGCCACTTGTAAATGTTCAGCAGCACCTCGGGGCTTTTCAGTGTTTTGCAGCCTTATGGTCTGTCAGACCCACAGTCAAATTTAGAGGTCAGATTGTTCCCAGTGAGGAATACCTGAGCTGCTTTTGAGGCTTCTTACCCCGGGCAGAGCAGCCTCAGAGCTGTGGGCTAGGACCACAGGGCCTGGGGAGTCAAGGAAGCTGCTGCTTTGGTAACTCATGGTGGGTTCCCAGCCTTTAAACTCTCTTACCTCAAGACCAAAAAGACAAAATTAATTCTACTGAGTTTACAACACATCACCTGTTGTGATTAGGCTGTGGAGATGGTTATTTAATAGCTTAGTGCTTTAAATTTATCACACCAGGAAGTTCATCATGTGCCTCTGACTTGGAATTTGTAGAGGAAAAGGTGATTTTGGGGATTTCAGCATCCATGGTTGTAATAGTAATAGTAATAATATTAATGAATASCAATTGTAATCTGATCCAGACAATCCTTCTGGGATCTTGAAATCTAAACTTCTAAGAAAGGAATGGCAAAGCTTGGGTGATTTTAGAAAAGCTGAAGGTGAAAATGCCTATTTTTGGAAATTAAATGCCCTGCAATCCATTGCCYGACCTGCAGCAATATTTAACACTTGGAGCCAACAATCATTTTTGTGTTTTCAAAATAGACATGCAGCGAACTGGGGCTTTGGCACACTGGGGTTGTTTCTGAGTCAGTTTTAGTTTGAGTTTGATTTTAAAGCTTTCAGTCCTCCAGCAGTGGCTCCCACAGGTCATTGGGTTCTGTTTTTTGCTCCTTTTGTGCCTCTTTTCATCACCAGACCACGTTATTTCCCACTGAGACATAAGAAGTGAGTAATAGGTGTTCCTCAACAGCTCCTGTTAACCACTGTGCTGTGTGAATGTCAAATACTCAGGAATATGAGTAATTAGAGTGGAACCCTTTTATCTTAAACAGGCTGGGAGCTTTAAAGAGCACCCTGAGATACCACCAAACCACAGGGTTAATTTTTTTCTTACTACTCAGGTGAAGAAGCAGCAGCAGCAGGGATAAAAAACTGCTTGCTGCTTGCAGTGTTTGTACAGTGTCTCTGGGAGAAGTTTTCAGAGAAGTTTACATCAGAAGTTTTCTGATGTAAATCAGCACCTGGGCCTCATCTTATCACTGTAAGTTCTCATATCAGTGAAAAATATCAGAGTTATCTCATTTTATCAGAGCAAATTCTCAATAACTCCTACGGGTTTGATATTGATGTGCTGGAGTGGCTTGAGATTAAGAGCTGAATTTTTGATTTAGTTTAGGATGAGATAATTTAAAAGATAAAAAATAGGCAGCTCTGAAGCTCCTTTATATTGATGAGAAGCAAGGGGAYCTTGGCTCAAACTGTGTGATTTAAGCTCCAAATTCCAGATTCTGAGCACAGTTTAACAAAGGGAAATTCCAGTAATGTTCCCATGGATTGGTGCTTATAGATCCGGGTGATGAAGCCAGTGGGATCAGGAAACTGGGATTGAYAATTTGATCCAAAGATTGTCTGTGGGGCAGTGAATTTCATAACAGAATTGGGTGTTTTATGAAAAACAATTGGAAGTTTCCTTCCTTTTGCTTGTTTAAAATCAACCATTTTCACTTCAGAGCCAAGAACAGAAATCTCCAACACAGAGAAGTCCTGCCAAGTCACTCTGTGCCTTTTTATATTACATTGATTGTCCTATTTAATTTAAATATATGTACACTTAGGCTTGGATTTTTATTTTTGATGTTTTAGTGATGAATGCTCCTCTCGGCTGTGCTTTTAAATGAGACTTCAAACACCAAATTTTTATTGATTGTTGRAGACATAATTTTTTTATATAAGGATAAACAAGTGTGAAGATTTAAGAAAAAATTTGCAATTTAGAGAAGCCATTGAGAGCCGTAGCAAAATTTAAAAATTGAGGAAACTGAGAATAATAAAATACAGATATGAWATTACAGGGATTGAATTTTGTATTTAATCCACGTCATCCTTTCTAATCCCACYGTAAAACCATGACTGTGTTTCAGTTATACATCAATAACCACTTGCTGCTGAATAAGGCTTGATCTTTGTCCCTTTTTTGCTGACTACATTATCCTGAGGCAAAGAACTCCAAATTTTAGTTGTGCTGTGTGAAGATTCCCTTTGTTTCTTTGAAATCCACTCCGTGATAATCCCCATTCATTTTCTTTACTCCTGACAAATAATGAGTTAAAATTTCTGTTTGGAGAAACTGTTCTGGTTGCCCTTCGCAGGATTTATTTTAATTTTACTGCATCCTTGAAACAAAAAGAGTAATCTGAGGGTCGAGGGCTTGCCTTGGGCTTGAAGCAAAGGGAGATTGAGCAGCTGATTTCGGGGCGGTTTGATTGTGTATCAGCTCAGGGCTCAGCACTGAATCAGTTCCGCTGAGATARTGAGTTTTTCCTGGAGGGTTTTGCATACTCTGCTGGAAAGTCCAACTCATCAGAGTCCCCTCTGATCTGTGGCTCAGGGGGGAGATAAGGGAAAGGAGGGGAGATAGTGCTGAGCCCTGCAAGGGCCATCTTTTAGTGGGAGGAAAAGTTTTTTACCAAAAATGAGGATCTTTTGAGCAGGGTAGTGGAGAGCAAATGCAAACCCCTGAGTACAGCACGTCCTCACCCTCACAGGGGTGCACATTAAACCAGGGCACTGCACATTTAGCCCTTCCCAGCTGATCAAAGGCATCATAGAAGTGATTAGGATGGGTTTTACTGCTTATCTTCATGCATTTAACAATCTTGATATAAAAACCGTGCCTTGCTTTCAGCCTGTCCAGAGGTAAAGCTCAAAGGCTGCTCTCTAGAGAAGCAGAGCTTCTGAGAAATGCCCTGTCTAAACAAAACCAGCAGATTTAGTGCAAAAAAAGAGGTGAAAACCAAAGAAACAGCATCATTTTACAAATATTTTGGTGCTTTCATTTTACAAATTTTTTGGTCCTGGGGATTTGGTCTGGGGATGCAGATAACACAGAGCTCGGCCTATATTCAGGCAAGATGCTGGTAAATCTCTTTTATACATCCAGCTGCAGAAACAACAGACACAAAACATCTTAGAAACTCTTGGTTGCATAATTCCCCTGACCAAACCGCTCTAATGTCACTGTAAATATCAATATTTCCACTGGGGCCTGTGGGGACAGGCCCGGTGTCACTTTGTGCTCTCTGCTGCTGAAGGCCGCYCTCGCCAGGAGCCCCGAGGCTCGTGTGGGCACAGGTGTGACTTTGTGGGCTGCAGATAAAAATAACAGGTAGGGCTGAGACTCTGTGGCCTAAACCTTGATGCTTTCACACACTGGCCCAGCACAGGCTTCATTCCTTGACCTTAAAAGGCCAGATCCTGCCTCTGATAAAAGCTTCTTCCCCTGCCTCCCACTTCACACCCGGCCTCCTTCCAGGCCTTCCCCACCTCCAAGGAAGTGGAAATGTTTGATTCTTCCCTTTACCCCTGGGTTCAACCCTCATGTCTCACTAATTCATGTCCATGTGCTTCAAGTGTTCTGAAGTGTTCTGAAGAGTTCTGAAGGAAATTCCCACCTTGACACCGTCATTTGGAMTGTGAGGGGTTGGATTCATGTGGGAAAAGTTCAACAAAATTGTATTTCAGGAAGGTTCATTGCTCAGGTTCTGTCTCACAAATGCTTGTTTTGGGTTCCTTTTCCCCCCATGCTTTCCAGACTGACTGAACAGGGAATATTGGGAACAGTAATCRGGAAATTTCCCATAGGATCCCCTTGTGATGGGCACCAGGAGCAAGMGAAGYATGGTGAGAGAACAACCTGCTCTGCCCACAGTGGGAGAGGAYTGTACTCAGTGAAAAAGGCGCCTGTACATCTTTGACTCATTCAACAAACAACTCACGTCACCTCCAAACCTGAAACATTCCTGCTAAGTGATTAAGCCCTGAAAAAACTGCATTTCTGCCTCTTGACACTGTGAAAAACCACAAATCCACTCGTTGAAAGTCTCCTTTTGATGCCTTTAGGTCAGCAGTAATTTTGATCACAAGCTGGAGGAATTACCCCAAACTTATTCATGCTYAAGGACATTCTTTGTTTTGGTTTGGCTTTGCTCATTCTGAGTTACCCTCGGAACCTTTGTGTACTCTTTGAGATCTCCAGGGCTTAGGGAGAAATTAAAATAAATGAATTCCAAATGTATTTAATTACAAAATCCCACTGATTTGTGCAGAGAGCACTTTGGTGGGACTTGTCCTGTTTAAATCAGAACAAAACTCTGGTCACACTGGGCAAGCTGGGAGAGGGAATAGATGTGGATTGGTCAGGTTTGCAGGTCTGAGTTGTGCAGAGATCACTGGCCAGTACTGAAAGTTTCTAAACTTACATAAATAAAGATTTAATCTACAAGCAGCGGAATAAAAGGCCTTGAACAGCATTTTAGGGTCAGTGCTCACCCTTCTGCTGTACAATATTTGTGTAACTCTGTGTCTGTATGATGGAGCTCATTTAATCCATTCTCACATTGTTTGATCCTCAAAACCCTCCAGAGATCTTTCCTGCTTCATTTGTTGTGTGCTTGGGATACCTTAAAAAGAGATTAGATTTTCTGAAATATCTTTAAATGGACATTGAGTGGATTTAGCTGGGCTATTGGGCAGGAATTGGGGTGGGCAGGCCCTGGCACAGGGTGCCCAGAGCAGCTGGGGCTGCCCCTGGATCCCTGGCAGTGCCCAAGGCCAGGCTGGGCAGGGCTTGGAGCAGCCTGGGACAGTGGGAGGTGTCCCTGCCATGGCAGGAGGTGGAATGGGATGAGCTTTGAGGTCCCCTTCCAGCCCAAACCATTCCATGATAGCAAAGCTGTTTTGTAACCCTGCTTCAGCTCCTACCCAAAATCCGTGACTGAGGTAAATCAGTTCTTCTCCCTGTGCCTTTCTTATCTCCCAAACAGAGCTAATGACTCTTATTTCCGCTGTAAGGCAGCTTGAGATGAGTAGGAGATCACTACTAATTTTTATCATCTTGATTGAAGTTACTTAGACAAAGTATGACAGTTCACTGATGAAATCTGTGGGTTTGCTCACTCGTGCACATTTTTGGATATTCTGGGTGAGATYTGATTGATTGATTGACTGATTGATTGGTGTGCTGACACATCAGAACCTGAATATTTTGAAAACATTACAGAGGGCTCCAAGGTGGCTCCAAGTTGACAGGAATAAGTGGGAGAAGCTGTCCTCWTTCATGTGTGTGTAGCAGAGTGTCTTGGTTTGAAAAGTCAGGTGTCTGCTAAGGAAGGCAGGACCCTCCCCTGAAATGGAAAATGCAAYCCCCCTCCCTCTGAATTATTATAATTTTGAAATTAAGGGGCTCTCAGGCAAAGATATGGGAATAGGAATAACAGTTCTTTATTAGAGAAGAAAATTTTTWAAAAGATACAAAATGCAGTAATACAAAACACCGCTGCCAGAGTCAGAATTGACCTGCCCCCCTGTGTGTCAGGGGGTGGCACAGCCCCATCCCATGGGGGCTCAGCCCTCCTGCAGTGCCAGCTGTGCTTCTGCTGCAGCAGGGATCCTGCACAAGGGGGAGTTTTCCTCTGCAGCTCAGGGCTGCTGCAGATGGGCCTGGGCTCCCTCTGGCAATGCAGGGCAGCAGAAAGCTGCTCCTCTGTGCAAATTGCAGCGGGGCAAAGGCTGCTGTGCTGTGCCAGGCTCAGATTGGATCCAGGTAGGAATGCTTGGCTCCTCCCCTGGGCGCAGCATCTCCCCATGGGATGCTGGAATTGGATCAGCCCTGCAGGGACACTCAGTGGCCATGGACAGCAGAGATCTCCTGCAGGGAGGGTTGGCTGTGGGAGAGATAAAGAAAGCTGCCCCATGAACAGAAGATAACTGTCYCTATAGGGCACGAAAAAACACAAGCACACACCYCTGTTCTCAAGGTGAAGAAAAAGGGAAGTTTATTTTCTGACTCCAACATTTATAGTTTTCCAAGAGTGACAGTGGATCGGAGGGTGACAGTGCCACCTCTCCAATGACACTGGACAGACCAACAGTTTATCAACTTTCTCCTCCTCCATAAAGGAATGTAAAACAATGAGTTATTTACAGAAAGTGTGTGAGAAAGTTCACTACAAGAATGTCAACATGAGAAGGCTTAGAAAAATCTTAATAAAACAGGGTGACAGATAACTGCCCCACCTCTGACAGATAGGAACAGATACACACCCCCATTTCCATCCTGAGACACAGAGACAAAAACCAACCTCATRCCAATATTAATTTACCCAATGGCACTAATTAACAGCACCATTAGAGGCAACTAACGAGCGTTCTCATTCCAACAGAACCCCAGCTGCCCTCCCCACCACCATGGAACACTTCTTGACCACTCAGAGCGAGCTGGTGCTGCAGCAGGGCCGGACCCAGCTGCTCCTGGGGAAGGCGGGCGGACACTCCCGGAGGAAGAGGGAATTCATGCCGGATGACAAGAAGGACACCATGTACTGGGAGAAGAGGCGCAAGAACAACGAGGCGGCCAAGCGCTCGCGGGAGAAGCGGCGCCTCAACGACGTGGCCATGGAGAGCCAGCTGGCAGCGCTGAGCCGCGAGAACGCCGTGCTCAGGACAGAGCTGCTCTCCCTCAAGCTGCGCTTTGGGCTCCTCAGCCCCGTGCCCAGCCCCTACCAGGGCCGCCCCCTRGGGCTCTWCCTCAGGGGGCACCGGGCGGCCTCACCCCTGCGGGGTGTGGAGCCCTTTGCTGGTGACTCCTGCTGCCCTGCCCAGAAGAGTTTTGTGCCCAAGGTGCTGGAACCAGCTGAGTTTCCTTGCAAAACCTTCAACCCCTCCACAAACACCCTTGGCTGCGACTCCAAACCCATTGCTGTGGACGCACGTGGCCTCCAGCAACCCAAAAGGTTTGAGGAATCCTTCAGCCCCAAAAGGTTTGAGGAATCCTTCAACCCCAAAAGGTCTGAAGAATCCTTCAACCCCAAAAGGTTTGATGCACCCTTCAGCCCCACAGGTTGCTCTCCATTCCTCAGCTACCCCTGCCGAGACAAACACCTCTTGCCCTGCCCTTGGCTGGGCAGCGCCTGCTTCTTGTGCCCATCGCCCGGCATGGCTGAGGCCAGGAAGGAGAGCAGCACTGTGGTGTCGGATGAAGATGACGAGCAGCAAGTGCCCAAAACTTCTCCTGTGCCCTCCTGCAGCCTGCCCTGCCCCTCAGAAGAGCAGCTGAAGGGCCGGAACTTTGCTGCCCTCCCGCACAAGCTCCGGATTAAAAGCAAAGCTCTGGGCACTCTGGAGGAGATTGGGCTGGACTCACACTGAGGCAGCACAGGAATGGCTGCTGTGGGGCRAGGGTGAGACATTCCAAGGAAAAAAAGGGTTTGGAAGGACAAGGTGAGAGGGAAATGTCTTTTTCTTCAAAGATGGACATAATTTTCCCTGCTCTGTGTAGATGCTGAGGGAGTTTCTGGGGCTGCATCACTACAGCACAACTGCAGCTGGCCAGGACCCTGTGGTCACCCCCTGGTCTCACTGGTGGCTCTGCTACCACAGCAAGCTCAAACTGGAGGTTTGAAGGGGCAGGAAGAGGCCAAGACAGGGGAGATGGTCACACAATGGGACACCACTACAGCTGGTGGGGTTATCAACTTCTGTAGTCACCTTTGCTTCATCATCACCTTCATCCTCACCAACGTGCCTGAAGTCAGAATTACCTGACACAGGAAACTGTTGATGGAACCAGTTTCAGACCCCTCAGCTCTCTGGAGAAAATAAAAAGGGGTTGTGACTCTGGGAGTGTGGATTTACACTGACATGAAATGAAAGCAGGACCTCCTGCACTTTATTCCAGTTTACCATAATTTATCTCCAGAGAGAACGAAGTCTTTCTCTGTAACCAGACATGCTGTGGTCCAGAAGAGTTCATTTATCTTTGCAACTGTTATTATGGAAGACTAAATATTATTTTTCTATAATTATTATTGAAATGCAAAAAATATTTTAGTTTTGCTTATTTCTTTTAAAAAGGCATTTTCAAACCTGATCTTTGTGTATTTGGGAACTCATTATCAAACACCTGCACATGGTGTTTGTATTCCTGCATCTGCTGGGACCCAGTCCCTGTCCATCCTGACTTCTGCCTTCTTTTCCTTTGGGAAAGCCTCAGGGAGAGCAGCCTCCTGCAGGAGTCTGGAGCCTGCTTGGAGCTYTTCCTCAGTTTTCAAACCAAAGAGAATTCTCAGGGATGCACTCCAGGTACAGCTGTGACTTCCTCTTCTCAGATCTTTCCTGCTTTGTCTTTTTTCCCAAGAAAAGGATGCAGTTCTGATGTTGCTGTGTCTGTTAGCCCCAAACATTTTTTGACATGTTGGACAAGACCAGCCCAATCTGATGACTCCATCAGATCAGAAGAAGATCTCAAAGTGTAAAAACAACTTCAAGTTGTTCTCCTCTGCCCCAACCACACATTTTCAGTCTGTGTCCCATGTCCCAAAAAAACCAAAGAGCTGCAAGGGCCCAGCTGGGAGCCAGAGCTGACAGTGGYGCTCAACATCCTGGCTCAGATCCCCTGGGAATCTCCACCTCATCGGTTCCAGCTCAAGGGATTCTCCTGTTTCTCTGTGTGTCTGTCCCTCTGTCCCCTCAGGTGAGACCCCACCTGCAGAGCTGCCCCAGCCCTAGGCCCACCACAGGGGAGGACCTGGAGCTGCTGCAGAAACTCCAGAGGGGGCATCAGGATGATCAGAGGGATGCAGCAGCTCTGCTGGGAGGAAAGCCTGGGAGAGCTGGGATTGTTCACCTGGAAAG
Source organism: Sporophila hypoxantha (assembly GCA_002167245.1). Classification (NCBI taxonomy): domain Eukaryota; kingdom Metazoa; phylum Chordata; class Aves; order Passeriformes; family Thraupidae; genus Sporophila; species Sporophila hypoxantha. The sequence goes on from NDFG01000022.1 coordinate 114,248, forward strand.
GAGAAGTTCTGCAATGACCTCACTGTGGCCTTCCAGGGRCTGAAGGAACCTGCAGGAAACATGGAAAGAGACCATTTACAYGGACAAGGGGGAATGGCTCCCACTGCCAGAGGGCAGGGCTGGATGGGATCTTGGGAATCAGGAATTGTTCCCTGGCAGGGTGGGCAGGCCCTGGCACAGGGTGCCCAGAGCAGCTGGGGCTGCCCCTGGATCCCTGGCAGTGCCCAAGGCCAGGTTGGACAGGGCTTGGAGTAACCTGAAGGTGTCCCTGCCATGGTAGGGGTGGCACTGGATGGGCTTTAAGGTCCCTTCCAATCCAAACCTTTCCACAATCCATGAAAACTTCACGCTCTGGAGAATAAGGACAATTGACAAGAGTGTTTTTCTAGGAATCATTTCATAACCAGTAAAGGAATGCAGCAATAATAGGACCATGCAAAAGGACAGCCCACACTGCCTGACAGAGAATGGAACAATCCCTCAGACTGGTTTGGAAAAGAGTGGGAGCTGCACAAGGGATCTGAACTMGGGAGGGACCAACATGTGCCCAATAAAACTCTGTTTGCAGGAGCTGCAAAAGGTGTCTTGGTTTGACTGTTGGGACTGGATCTGCATCTTTTCCCCCTCAGGAACAGCCAGCATGATAAATCCATCCTGTGAGAACAAGTGGGAACAAACAAGGAGCTGTGGGCACCCATTCCTCTGTCCATAAAGGTGTTTTCCCTCTGGCTGTGCCTCTGTTCCCACAGCAGGACCCCAGCTCCCAGCACAGACCCTCCAGCACTGGGGTGTGGGGCTCTGTCCCGGCTCATCACTGTTTATGGGGACACCCCACAAGGACCAGCCCCTGTTCTGGGCCAGGATCAGTGCAGAGAAATGGGCAGAGCTTCCTGACACAGCTGCCAGGGCACAAGGGGGGCTCTCCTGTACCCCTGGCATGAGGGGAAACCAGAGCTGCAGCCGCTGCTCAGGGTGAAAGGCGAGGCAGTGATGCTCTGCAGATTAAAGGAAACCACATGTGGTTCCATTTCCTGCCCCATTCCGGCTGTCCCCTCTTCCCCTCACAAGGGGCAGGGACAGCCCACGGCAAGGAGGAGGCACAGAAATGATTTTACTGAAAGAAATCACCTCCCTCCCATTCCTGCTGTTCCTGGTCCCTGCGGGATCAGGGTTTTTTCCCCACTGGGCTGGCTCTGTGTGCTTGCCAAGAATTTGGGATGCAGTGATGGGGTGGGATGGAGCTCAGTTTAATCTGTAAGGATGGATTTGAGGTTCACATGTTGCCTCCAGGACCTGCTGTCCCTCCTAACCCTGCTGCACCCCCTAATCCTGCTCTCCCTCCTAACCCTGCTGTCCATCCTAACCCTGCTGCACCTCTTAATCCTGCTGTCTCTCCTAATCCTGCTGTCCCTCCTAACCCTGCTGTCCATCCTAACCCTGCTGCACCTCTTAATCCTGCTGTCCCTCCAAATCCTGCTGTCCCTCCCACCCTTCCTGGCTGTGGCCAAGTGATTCAACCCCAAGAGATTTAACCCTGCAAGTGCCCAAAGGTGATGTTTMGTGGGGTGTTGAGAACGCTGAAGAAATGAGTAACATTTCCTGTTTGCTGTGTCCCTGCTCTCACAGAAACCAGGGGCCAAACCCGGTTTGGAGTRYGGGCTGGTGYCACTGGGAGCTGTTGYGTGTCTGRGGAGGGGAGTGGGAGGYTGSGYCAGCAGCAGGAAAAGCATCAGGAGATAGGGACAGAGTGTACAGTGAGCTAACCCTGGTCCCACACCTGCCTCACCTCACAGCTGCTCCCACACCTGCTCCCCTCTTTCCCCTGCTCCAGGTTTTCCTTTCCTCCCCTCCAGGGTCACTCACCTGGAGGAGATGCAGGTGGAGATGGTTCTTCCCCTCCTTCCACACCTTCACTGCTCCTTTGCTGCTTTGTCCTAGAAAATTTCCTGCTTGGGGAGTATTCGTTTTTCCATCCATATCCATCCATCATCCACCATCCATCCATCCATCCATCCATCCATCCATCATCATCCATCCCTCATCCATCCATCCATCCATCACATCCATCCATCCATTCCATCCATCATCCATCCATCCATCCATCCCTATCAAATCCATCCATCCATCCATCCATCCATCCATCCATCACCATCCATTCATCCATCCATCCATCCATCCATCCATCCATCCATCCATCCATCCATCATCCATCATCCATCCATCCTCCATCCATCCATCCATCCATCATCCACTCATCATCCATCCATCCATCCATCATCCCTATCAATCCATCCATCCATCCATCCCATCCATCCATCCATCCATCCATCCATCCATCCATCCATCCATCCATCCCTATCAATCCATACCATCCATCCATCCATCTCCCCATCCATCCATTCCATCCATCCATCCATCTCATCCATCCATCCATTCCATCCATCCAATCCATCCATCCATCCATCTCATCCATCCATCCATCCATTCCATCCATCATCCATCTCATCCATCCATCCATCCATCCATCCATCCATCCATCCATCCATCCATCCATCCATATCCATCCCTATCCATTATCCCACGTTCCACATCCAGTAACACCCTCAGGAAAGTTCCATTGTTGTACCAATTGTGAGGCTGGGCTGGAAGTGAGCTGAGCTATTCCTGCCTCGGCTTAGGCTTAGTTAATTCTTTAATTAGTCTTTGTTCCAAAGTCATTTCAAGCAGTTTTCAAGCTGATTAGTTAATGGGCTGTGCATTATAGAATAAAAATTCCTCTGTGTGTCCTAAGAGGGGGAGACAAGGGAGATATTTCCTCTTTGGAAAATTATTCCAGTATTTTTTATCTGTCTGCCAGGACAGGGAGGTTTTGCCTTTGAGCTGGCAGGAGGTACCTGAGAGGGACACTCTGCAGACACCTAAATATACTTCAAGGGACATGGAGAATGGGAGCAGGGGAAAATCGCTCAGTGCTTTCCACGCCTCAGAACGAGCTGGCACCCAGGGAAAGTGGGCAGAGGCTCTGCAAAAGCTGCAGGATGGATTTTTCTCGTGCAGCTCATGACAAAACCCTGCAGCAAGGGACCACYGGGGTCAAAAAACAAAGAGAGGATTTCAGGAAGGATGAATCTGCTGGGAGGAATTGGAGACTGAGCCGGGGGTGTGTGGTGGTGTTCTCAGGGGTCCCAGGATGAGGGAAGAGATGAGAATCTTGACTCCATGTTTCAGAAGGCTGATTTATTATTTTTTTATATATATTATATTAAAAGAAAATGATATACTAAAGCTATACTAAAAGAATAGAAGAAAGGATTTCATCAGAAGGCTTGAAAAGAAAGGAATGATAATAAAATCTTGTGACTGACCAGAGAGTCCGAGACAGCTGGACTGTGATTGTCCATTAATTAAAACAACCACATGAGACCAAWGAAAGATCCACCTGTTGCATTTCACAGCAGCAGATAATTATTGTTTACATTTAATTTCTGAGGCCTCTCAGCTTCTTAGGAGAAAAGATCCTAACYAAAGGATTTTTCGTAAAATGTGTCTGTGARAGGGGAGACTCTGGCTCAGGGGAGCTGGGGGTGGGTGGTGCTGCTGCTGCTCTCCCTGGGGTTCACTGAGCACCCCCAGCTTTGGGGACAAGCCTGGCTGGGGCCAAAGCCTCATCCAAATGCTTCCCCAGGGAATTTCCCTGTTGCCAGACACKTTGAACTCCAAAAAACCCAACAAATCCCACCCATTTCAGGCCCCGTGTGTCACACACTGCAGAGCTGGGCTGAGAGATGAGTACAGAGCTTTCCCTTCAGAGCATGAGTTAATGCTGACCTTTAGCTTAGGCTCAGGCCCCAAACTGAATCATTGCTGAGGCACAAAACGTCAGCAATGACTTCTGGAAAGAGGTGCTGCCCTCACAGTGCCCTGCTCACACACTGGGGAATCCCTGGGAGGGCAGTGCTAATTCTAAAATCAGTTTTTAATTTAATTTGGGTTCTATTTCTAGCATTTGTTTCCTGCACAGAGATCGTGTGGGGATTGGCTGAGTGCTGACCACAGGCAGCTTTTCTGCCCCTTATCTCCTGCTGGCCTTATCAGCTGCTCTCTGCCTGCTGGGCCAGCTCTTTTGGACCTGTCCCTTTCCTGCTGAGCCTTGTCCCCSCATATCTCCCTTGTCTTGAAGGAATTTAATAAACTAATTTGTTAACTAAATAAACAATTCATACTGTTTCTCTTACACTGAACAATTTGTTAACTAATGTTCAAAGTGTAAGACTCTTTATAAAATATATAATATATATTATATATTATATTATAGCATATAACATATAACATATAACATATATAATATATTGTATATTATATATATTACATAACATATGATATGATATATGATATATGATATATGATATATGATATATGATATATGATATATGATATATGATATATGATATATAATATATAATATATAATATATAATATATAATATATAATATATAATATAACTCTACAAAACAAAACTATTAATTTTCTTTTGTTAGTACACAGACATAAATATAAAGACTTTGATAAAATGTATTGTATGAATCTCTCCAACCATTCAATATCTAGACATAACAACATACAACAATTACAAGGAAATATAACCATACTCAAAGTCAAAAAAGATCATAGTTAAATATTCTATCATAGTTAAATATTCTACTTGATTAACTAAGCCTTACACCAATTTAAAGAAAACTTAAAAAAATAAACATATATGTACTAYTTGTCATCATAGTTATCATAGTATTTATACCTTATCTACTCCAGTGTATCCAGCAGAAGTTCAACAAAACAGTCAGACCAGTATTCATAATTCAAACAAGAGTGAGAAATGTGATATTTATTTATTTATTTATTTATTTATCTTTCAATCATAATTCAAACAAGAGGGGCAGATATTATATATATTCTCTTTCACACCCTCCCATTTGAAAATCCCCTCGTTTGTGCAAACTGGTCCCAGTTCCCTGCCTGGCTCAGTCACCCCAGGGCTGGTCAGGCACTGTCTGGGAAAACATGGAAAAATGTTGGGAAAAGCTGAGGTTTGGAGGGTATTTTAAAGGTGTTTGGAGGGGGTTTTAAGGGTAGTGGAGGATTTTTATGTGCCCACCCARATCCCTGTTGTTGGAAGGGACAGAACTCGAGGCTCAGCACCTCAGGAGCTGCTGGGTGCAGAGGAAATTGCACAGGACAATGTTTTGGTGCCTGATGGACTCCCAGGGCTGGAGATGTACATGGAATGCTCAGCCTGATTTATCCAACGGGGATTTTGTGATGATAAACCTCAAAATGTCTGTGAGGTTCATCTGTCCTTCCACAGCAGGGTCAGGCTGGGACAGAGCTGAGGTCACCCCCRGACCATCCCCTGGGGTGACCTCAGCCTCCCCTGTCCCCTCAACTGCAGCTCCATCCTTTGGCTTGCAAAAAAGGACAAAGTAGATTTTGCAATTTGGTGCAAAAAGCTGGGAGCTCCTGCCAAAATTCCTAATTCCCCCCCAAATCCTTGTCCATGTGCAGTCATTCACAGCAAGGTGTTGGGATGAAGGGATTATTTGGGCTATTTTGGGTGCAGGACACTCAGATTTATGGAGCTGCCTTCCAGCTTCAATCCTTTCTCTTATCACATCTTAAAAGTTCCTGTTGCAGAAAAGAAAGAGAAACAGAGATCTCTCCAGGAACCTTCTGAATGCTGCAACCAAGTCGCTCATCCCAGGCCAGGTTTGTGGTCTCAGTTCTCCTGAAGACCACAAGCTCTCATTTCTCACAGCTTTACTCAAACCTGGCAAGTGTTAAAACATCAGAGGGAGCAGGGGAGGTTTGGCAACTCCCTGACCTCAAAGCTGTTCAGAGAGCAGCACTCCAGGCTGAATTGAGCTGCCCTGGTTCTGATTTTGTTCTTTGCTTTTTGTTCTTTTCTTTATTTTGGGATTCATTCCTGCAACCAGCCCGGTTTTCAGCAGCTTTTCCAGCATGGGACAATTTATYGGGAAGTGGGAGAGGAGCTCGAAGGGATCCCCAYCRYGCCAAAGGAATTCTCAACRACCAGGAATTACCCTGGGAACTCCACGTGGGAGAAAATTCCCATTCCTGGCTTCTCCCTTCCCGATCCTGGCTCCATCTGGGCTCCACATCCACTCCTGGAASATTTATTTCCCTGAMTTRTGAAGCATCAAATGTAATAAAAATCATCACAGCTGGGAGGTGTTCGGGCTGGGTGGGGCAAAGGAACAGCTCAAAARTGCTCCCAGCTCAACCTTGGTGCCCAAACCTCTCACAAAGTGGCCCAAGTGTCTCCACCCAATTTCTCCTCAGGCCTGGTGCAGCCCTGGCTTGCTGGAGCAGGCACAGCCCCAGTGCCTTGCTCAGGAGTGGTTTTTTCCTGACTTTCCCCCTCTCTGTTTTGCAGGAGGCTGAGGCAGAGCTGTGCTGAACTCCCCAGACCTCACTCGGGGTTGTGTGATCTTTATTTCTGCTTTTTTTCTGCCCCAAATTCCCTCAATTATTGATGGCTTGGCCTTAAATGTGAACCAAGTCTACCTARAACCCCAAATGTCACTTTTCTGGGTAAAATCCCCTCGATCTCCCCAGAATTCTTGGTTTACTGTGTTTAAACCTGGGAATTGTCTGCTCTTCCTGCAGGTTTATCCCTCCCTTTGCACAGACCCAGAGCTCCGGGGCTGGCTCAGCCCTGGTGCATGCAGAGATCAACACCCCCCACACATCTGGTGCACAGCTGGAAGGGTCACAGAGGTCTGGGGGACAATATTGGATGCTTGAGGGGTGGATCTGGATGAACTTMAAGGTCCCTTCCAACTTTTTTCTATGTGCAAGTGCTGCTCAGGCCCAACAAAGCCKAYCTTTTGGGAAGTCCAGKTTTATTCTCTGCACCCTGGGAGAGAGGGAAGTGCTGCCCAGGCAGAGGGGAAGATTTTTCCTTACAGATGGAGCAGTGACAAGAGGTGTGAGGAGTTTGTTGGGTCTCTGAGCAGGAGAGACACCCCAGTGTTACCCACAGCCACCAAATGCTGCAGAGGAYGCTCTGCTGGTCAGGAATTTGAGCTCCAGGATTGTCCCTTCCCATGGTTGGGATGCCCTGAGCCTCTCCCTGCTCTGCCAWCTCTGTTTGGTTCCTGCGTCAGAAATTCTGAATATTTTCTGCTGACACAAAATCGCTGCTTCAGCTGCCAGAGGTTCCTCTMCTGGAAGAGATCAGAGGAAAAAAATTAAGGCTTTTATTGATCCCCCCAGATTTCCTCCGGAATGCAGCCACAGGATGTCAGAGCAGCCATCCAGATGTGGCCTCCTGGTCACCCCCAGCTCCAGATGTGCTGCCTCTGCTCTCTTTGCTCCCCAGCTGAAGGGCAGGAAAGTCCTTCCCAGGAAGTTTTCCTGCTCCTCAGCAATTACAGCTGCTCAGGGAATTCCTTTTTTCCTCCCTGGCAGGTGAGAGAGGCTTGATCTGATCCTGCTTTTCTTATTGTCAGCATTTCCCTCCCTCCACCCTGCTGAATGTCAAAGGCTTCAATTTAAAGTTGCACTTTTGGGTCTTATTTCTGTGACCAAAATGAAAGGAGAGGAATCTCTGCATTGGAATATACGTGAAAAAAAATTAGGGTTTTTTTTTCAGGATAAAATAACCTTTCTGGCAAATGTTTGGAGCTGGCTGACATGATTTTATTAATTCCCTAATGCCCTTGGAGCAAATGGAAATGCATCCATAGGAGACACAGCTGAGGTGCACCAGGACTCATCCCCAGTCTGACCTGGTCCCACAAATTAGACAAAATTAGAAACTTTTAATACAACCCAAGCAATTTTCCTACTTGTTTCTGCATTTCCCTGTGGCATAAACAACCTTCCTGAATTCCTCAGTGTTTGAGAGGGTAAAAAAAAGCTTGAAAATGAGGAGAAAAAGGACGAGCATAACACAAATCCAGAAGGGAATGGAAGTGCTGTTGCATTATTTATGCCATGCCTAGAAGGCACAGCAGCAGAATAATCCTTTTTGGTGAGCACCACTGTGAAATGTAAAATTTCAGCGTGGAAGAGAAGTGGGGGAGTTGTGTTTGAGCCCCAAAATTCTGCACAACTTCACAGGAACAGAAAAAGAGTCCTGGTGCCCACAGGTTTGTCACTCAATGATTCATTGTGGGAGCAGCACAACCACAGGGCTGGAGCTCCTGAGCCCCTCACTGTGGGAACAAGAACTCTCCCTGCCAAACTGGGCACAATTTGGGAGATTTCAGTTAAAAGGTGTTGTTTTCTCAGTGCTTGGAGGATGCTGGTGGTGCTCAGAGGATGTTGAGTGRGGCTGCCCTGGGGAGGGGCTGAGGTTGGACCTGTCACAGCACCTCAGTGACCACATCCCCACAGCTTGGATGTCACCTGGGAGATGGGATTTGCCTCTTGTAAACACTCTGGGAGTGGGTTTAATTTAGTACCATTTATTATCTATTATTATTTCATTTCTGAATCTCAATCCAAGCCCAGGTGCCCCTTGCAGGCCTTTACTGCCAAAGTTGAGAAGCTGAGCTGGATTTAGGGGGCAAATACTGATGCTCTGCCCTGCCTGGAGCAATGAAACCAAACACTCTAAGATTAAAATGATTTAATTTTTAATAAGCTTATTTACCCAAATCCAAATAAGCTTTTTTACCTGAAGAGCTGGGGATTGCTCCATTGGGTGGGACAGGGGAGTCTTTGGGGACATTTGGTGACAAGTGCTGAGGACTGAGCCTCTCACAGCAGCTTCCTCTCTCATTTTCAAGACACTTGGCCTTAAAGCAGCAGTTGAGAACTCTCAGTGAGTCAGGCACTTTCATCAGAAAAAACCCTATTTTTGTTCTCAATGCCTTTGAAGCAGAGGCTGCAACTTCAGCATTAAAAGGCAATTTGATCACTAAATCCTCTTATTCCAAATAAACAGGGAGCTGGATGCCCAGAGAGTGGCAGTGGGAGGATGAGGAGCAGCACAGAGGTTCCTCCCAGCCCGGGGGGGTTTGCACATCCCCTTCCACCCCTGCTCCTCCCTCGGGAAGCAGAGCTGGGATGGGAGAACTTGCACAATTCCCTTTGGCATCCCTGGTGTGAGAAATTATACTCACTTCCCAAAATGTAAAAGGTTTATTAAAACCTTATCAAAAATAAGGTTTCAATATCAAAAAAATAAGGTTTTAATATCAAAAAACAGGAGACTAAATAGAGAAAGTATTATAGAGGAGATCATTAAAAAATCCTCCAGGAGCAGAGGATTTTTCCCACCATGCACTCATCCACAGAATGGCTGTTTCAACTTTTAACCCTTTAGCCCCTCCCAAATTCTGTCCATCAACTCCTTCTTTGCTGTCCAGTGGTGGAATTCACTTCCTGACATCTTGATTGGAGCTCAGGTGCTGCCATAGTAACAATCCCACCCTCCCAAATGTCCCAAACCCAGGGCATCCCTGATAACAGCACAAGGGGGTGTAAAACACAACTATAAATCTATAAAACTTAATACATCTACAGGATATTTGCCTTTGAATTGTGAGAGTCAAGTATTGCATTACTCATGTCTCACACAGGGATCATCCACCTGGGGTTTTCTCCACCTTCCCCAAGTGTGGTGGTGTTCACAGGGGTCCCAGGATGAGGGAAGAGTGAGGATTCTGACTCCACTGTTTCAGAAGGCTGATTTATTCTTTTATGGTATATATATTCTATTAAAACTTACTAAAAGAATAAGAAGAAGATTTCATCAGAAGGCTGGCAGGCAAAGGAAATAAGAATGGATGATAACAAAAGCTTGTGACTCTGAGAGTCTGAACAGAATGGCTTGTGATTGGCCATTAATTAGGAAACAACACCATGAGACCAATCACAGATGCACCTGTTGCATTCCACAGCAGCATGATAACCATTGTTTGCATTGTTCTGCAGGCCTCTCAGCTTCTTCAGGGAGGAAAAATTCCTAAGAAGAGGATTTTGTTATAAAAGTGTGTCTTGACACCCAAGCACCTCTTGTCCTTCCCAGCTCAGCCGCTGGCCCTGCCTTGGCCCCTGGGACGTGCTGCCTTGCAGGAGGAGGCTCAAGCTGTGTCCAGTTCTCCTGACGTTGCTTGTGCAGGTTGGTGTAAGGAGTGTGCACAGGAACTTTCATTTCCCCTGGAACAGGGGGGAAAATTGGGGGCAGGGGCTCCCAGGTAGCCACCCCAGCTGGGGTGGAGCCTGACTGGAGACACCCTGTGACCGAGAGAGATTTTAACCCTGCAGGTGCCCAAAAGGTGATTTTTTTGGGGGTGTTAGGAAATCTGAAGAAATGAGCAACATTTCTGGAAAGGAGAGCTGTGGATTCACAGAGATCTTGGCTCTCCAGACCATGCCCTCAGCACCTTCAACGGGTGGAACACTGGGGAGGATGGGATGCCAGGGAGTTAAAATAATAGCCACAGAATCCCAGAATATCCTGTGTGGGGAAGGTACCCTCAGGGATGATCAGTGCAGCCCTGTCCCTGCCCAGCCACCCAACACCCCCGACCGCTGAGCACCCGCTGAGGGCTCTGTCAGTGAGGGGGTGGGAAACACAAAACCCTGTGGAGGAACCCCTGAGGGAGCTGAGGGTGCTCAGCCTGGAGAAAGGAGACTCAGGGTGCCCTCATCACTCTCTGCGCTTCCTCGAAGGTGCCTGTTCAGCTGGTGGCTGGGCTCTTTCTCCAGGACAGCACTGACACGAACCAGAGCACACACCTCAGGCTACACCAGGGGAAATTTAGGTTGGATACCAGGAGAAAGTTTTTCACAGGGAAAAGTGATAAAAGTTCTGGATGTTCTGCCCAGGAGGTGGTTGGAGTCCCATCCCTGGGTGTGTTTTAACAAAGCCCTGGATGTGGCACTGGGGCCAGTCAAGTTGAGCTGTTGGGGCTTGGGTTGGAACTGGATGAACTTGGAGGTGACTCTTCCAACCATGATTCTGTGAATTGTTTGTTGAATTCTGTGTCCAACGCTCCTGAGCTCTGGCAGCCTTGTGGCACCATTCCCTGGGGAGCCTGGGCAGTGCCCAGCAGCCTCGGGGGGCAGAACCTTGCCCTGAGCTCCATGCCAAGGCCTGGCCCAGCTCCAGCCCTTGCTGGGCTCCTGTCCCTGTCCCAGAGCAGAGCTCAGCCCCTGCCCCTGTGCCAGCTCCCCTTGGCACCAGACCTGGGGAGCTTCAGCTCCAGCCACATCTCCAGGAGAATTGGACCAGGAAGGACAAGAAATGAGGCTGATGTCCTCAGTGCCACAGGGAGATTTTGCTGCTGGAAAAGCCTGTGGCAGCACAGGGATGGGGTGTGGGGCCTGTGGATGGAGCAGCTCCTGGCACACAACAGCCACAGGGTCTCAATGGGGAAACTCYAGTGATTTTGGCAAGTGGGGAGCAGGGGGAGGAAAAAAGCTTGAAAATGAGGAGAAAAAGGAAGASCAAAACACAAATSCAGAAGGGAATGGAAGTGCTGTTGCATTATTTATGCCATGCCTTGAAGGAACAGGGGCAAAATAATCCTTTTTGGTGAGCACCACTYTGAAATGTAAAATTTCAGCATGGYAAAGAAGTGGAACACTTGTGTTTGAGCCCTAAAATTCTGCACAACTTCACAGGAACAGAAAAAGAGCCCCAGAGTCCATGAGTGAAAGGGAAGAGAGGGGAAAGGCTGCATTTAAAGGTTAACKCTTGTCCTGGGAGAGAGGAGGTGAGTGTCTGTGCTCTGAAATAGCATCTGCTGACGCCGGTGTCTCACAASTCTTTCTTAAAAGACCAATTATGTCCCTTTTTTTCCACTGCACTCTCTCACAGCCCTGTTGAGGAGGGAGCCTGATGTGCATCATTGTGAGATCTCCGGTCGTCACCACCTTCCCAGTGTGGTAACATTAATTCACACCTCCCACACACGCTGCCTTTCTCTAATACAGCAGCAACAACCTGGCACGGAGAGRGAGATTACAGCAGAAAAAGACTTTCCATTGAATTACCTCAATGTCTTGAGTGACCTCAAAAATCACACCATGCCTTTCTTCTCCCCACTCTCTCCRGTCRCTGTTGCATCAGGGGGTTTTGCATCCCACTAAAAACACACCCAGTGTTTCTGTGAGAGAGGAGTGAAGGGCTCTGAGCACTGAGTGCCCTGGGCCCTGCAGGCTCTGAGCCAGGAGGTGCTGCAGGGGGATGTGTTTGGGGTGTGTTTGCTTTTAATCACCAAAAAGGACTCAGGGTGACCTGGGAGCTGCCATCAGCTCTAAGCTGGAGCAATCTCTGTGGCACAAAGGTGCTGCTGTCCCTGCTGGGAACCTGAGCACCAGCCCCTGGCATCCAGCTGGGCTGTGCCTCTGTCCCCAAATTCCCATCTGCACATTGATGTGCAGGGACCCAGAGCACTGTTGGAACCCTGGTTACTGAGAATTTCAGACTTTCTGTGCTGACAGACTCTGACCCCCAAGAGAACACTGCATTGACCTGAGGCCATGGAGCAGGCTTCCAAAATGGAATGACAGAACTGGGATTGTGGGTGTGGAGTTTGAATAGAAGTGTGTGATATCACAGGGTGGGAAACTTAAGAGTTTAAGGGTTTAGAATACAGTAATATATATAAAGCAAGATGGAGGTTTTAGGGTGGAGGCTGGTCCTTCTTCACCTTCTTCCTTCTCCTCCTTCTTCTTCTTCACCTCCTTCTCCTTCACCTTGTTCTTCTTCTCCCCCTTCTTCTCTCCCTTCTTCTCCCCCTTCTCCTTCTCCTTTCTCCTCTCTCCTTTCCTTCTCTCTCTCCTTCTCCTTCTCCTTCCTTTCCTTCTCCTTCTCCTTCTCCTTCTCTTCTCCTTCTCCTTCTCTTCCTTCTCCTTCTCCTTCTCTTCTCCTTCTCCTTCTTCTCCTTCTCCTTCTCCTTCTCCTTCTCCTTTCCTTCCCTTCTCCTTCCTTCCTTCTCCTGGCTTTGGTTGGTTTTTGGTGTAATTGGATAAAAAACTCTGCATTGCAGGCATGGCGGTTGGTTATTGGGTTTAAAGTAAAAAACTTTAAGGCTGTTCATTTCTTAATTGCGACAGTTTATCCTTAAAAGGCTTGTAGAGAGAGAGGATGGGGCTCCATTTTTCACTTTGTTAGAGTGAAGTGCTGCAGAACTCAGGTGTTGTGAGACTGTCGACGAGATAAGAACTAAAAAACATCTGAGTCCCAACAAGAAATACCCTTTCAGGCATTTAATGCTGACCCTGGCAAAAAGAAGTTCAGACTCCACAGAGCACCAGGTGGGTGTTTCTGTGCAGGTTTTACCACAGGAGTGCTGGCACAGGGCACACAGGTCTGGGYGGGCTCTGACTCTGCTTTAATTCACAGTCCCCAAAAGCCCRGTGGCAATRACTGCTGRTGTAAAACCTCTTCCCAAATACCCKAAGGAGCCATCCTCCTCCCTGGGAAAGGCAAGATAACGAGCTGGTGGAGGTGTTGGATCACCTGCAGTGCTGGCAGTGCCCAGGCACCCTCAGGGGATGTGACAGAGTGGGCAGAGCAGCTGCTCCAAGGGCACTCCCAGCTCGTGGGGATGGAGAGGAGAAAGCAGAGATGAACTCCCTGCTCCTGCCTCCACCCCCACGGCGTGCTGGGGGTGCATCCACAGGGAAAGGAGCTGCAGCAGCAGCAGAAGAAGGAAAAAGGGATTTGCAGGGCTGCAGCTGTGCCAGCTGTGGTGTAAATGCAGCAGTGCAGCTGTGCCAGCTGTGCTGTGCCAGCAGCTGTGCCCGCTCAGGGCTGTGGTCACAGCAGGGATGACCAGGGCACAAYAAGAGCCCTGACCATGATAAACCTTTACAAGAAAAAGGAAGAGCCTGAAAAACCAAGGTGTGATGCCTGAGCTGATACCAGGGAGGCACAGTGACATCCCTGGTCCTACCCCATGGCTCCCCTGCAGATCACAGGGAATCAATTGCAGCTCTTTGCTCCCGTGGTTTTGTGACACAGTGTCACAGCTCAGCCACGGGGACAGCCCTGGGCAGGCAGCACCAGGGGCTGTGRGGGGCTGTGTCACTGTCATATTTTCTGGAAAAATCCCTTTGCCAGGATTTCTCTRCTGGGAAGRGGAGAAGCCTCAGAGAAAAATGAAAACAATAATTATCTGATCCGCTTCTCCTGTGTTTTGCTGCTTTGGAATGTGYTTTGGGCATTGTTTACCAACAGGTGATTGTTTTGTTMGTTTCKTGTGAATTMTTTTTACCTAATGACCAATCACTGTCCAGCTGTGTCGGGGCTCTGGAGAGAGTCACGAGTTTTTCATTATTATCTTTTAGCCTTCTGTCTGTATCCTTTCTSWATTTTTAGTATAGRTTAGTATYGCATTCTTTAATYTAATATAGYTCATAAAATAYTAAATTAGCCTTCRYAGAACATGGAGTCAGATTCCTTCCTTTCCTTCCAARGACAGGGGTCTCAGAAAATYCCACAGGGCTGGCAGTGSCTCTGGGGGATCCCAGGAGCTGCTCCRTCCTCCAGAGAGCTCAGACTGGGACTGGCTTTGTGAGGAGAGAGGAACTGCTTTTCTTTGGAAGTTTCAGGGGAAATGAAGTGACTGCTTGGAGTCTATTTGAGAACTAAACACTCTTTGCTAGTCAGAAATCCCTGGGAAAGTGTCCTGCCAGATGCCTCCAGCATCCCTGACCCTCCCTGCATCCCTCTGGCCTCTCTCCTGCATCCCTCCCTCATTCCTGCAGCCTCCCCTCTGCCCCCTGCCCTGTCCCTGTGACACCCCTGCCCCATCCCACGGCCCTGCCACGTTCCCTGCAGTGCCCAGGGCCTTTCCTGGCTCCTGGGGCAGCTCTGGGAATGCTTCCCATGCTCTGGGAGTGGTGTCCTGCTGCTGTGGTGCTGCCAGGGTCATCCCAGAGCCTGTGTGCTCCTGGGGCCATTGGAGCAGGGCAGGGACTGGGCAGCCCCATGCCAGTGTCCCTGCAGGGCTGGGGCAGCACAATTCCCTGGGGCAGGAACACATCCCTGGGCTTGGAATCCCCCATGGAATCCACTGGGACTGGGTGTGTCCCCAGGGGCCCTGTGACATCACCTGGGGCTGGGTGAGGTCATGGAAGCCCTGCCCTGGCAACCCCYGTGTTGGGGGTCCCTGGGGCCCCTCTGCCCTGCCCCAGAGGGGACTCAGGCCCTGCAGGGAGCAGCACCTGTGAGATCCTGCTGGGCACTGAGCATCAGCTGCCACCAAGTGGCCCTGCCTGAGCCACAGGTGTCACCCTGCTGGGGGGTTGGCATGGCTGAGCTGCCCTGGCTGAGCACAGGTGGGTGTCCCTTGGGCTCTTTGGCATCGTGGAGGTGGCATCAAACCCTGCAGAGAACACCAAACATTGCAGGTGTCACCAAACCTTGCAGGTGACACCAAGATATGTAGGTGACTCCAAGCCATGGAGGTGACTCCAAACCCTGCAGGGGACAGCAAACCCTGCAGGGGACACCAAGCCATTCAGATGTCACCAAACCCTGCAGAGAACACCAAACATTGCAGGTGTCACCAAACCTTGCAGGTGACACCAAGCCATGGAGGTGACTCCAAACCCTGCAGGGGACAGCAAACCTTGCAGGGGACACCAAGCCATGGAGGTGACAAGAAACCCTGAAGGTGGCACCAAGCCATTCAGATGTCACCAAACCCTGCAGGGGACACRAAAKTCTTCAGGTGACACCAAGCCATGGAGGTGACACCAAACCCTGCAGGGGACACCAAGCTATGCATGTGGCACCAAACCCTGCAGGGGACAGCAAACCCTGCAGGTGACACCAGGCCATGGAGGTGACAAGAAACCCTGAAGGTGGCACCAAACCCTGCAGGGGACACCAAACTCTTCAGGTGACACCAAGCCATGGAGGTGACTCCAAACCCTGCAGGGGACACCAAGCCATGGAGGTGACAAGAAACCCTGAAGGTGGCACCAAACCCTGCAGGTGTCACCAAACTCTTCAGGTGACACCAGGCCATGCAGGTGACACTGAACCCTGCAAGGGACACCAAACCRTGCAGGTGACACCAAAYCTTGCCASTAAATRCAGTGACTGCCACTGACAAAATGATGCACTTGCTGCTAAAACAATCAGTTCCCAAATTAAATTCCTGGCTGGGCATGGTTGCCCCAGGATGAGGCTCCCAGGGGAGAAATGTTAATGAGATGCAATTAGGTTAATTAACTATTCAGAGGAAGGACTGTGGGGGGTGGGCAGGAAGGATGAGCTCTTGCCTGCAGAGCTGTAAATCCCAGCTGGGGCTGGGTGYTCTAGACCCTGCTCTGGACAAGCAGCTCAGGTTGCCCCTGAGCAAAATTCCAAAATTCCATCCTGTCCCACCTTTCARYGAGAAAAGTTCTCTCCYTGAAAGGTGGGACYGGATGGAATTTGGCCCTGGGAAGTTATTGCATTTGTGGGGTGCTCCATGGCAGGAAGGAATAATGAATCTGACTCCATGTTTTCAGAAGGCTAATTTATTATTTTAAGATACTATATTATACTAAAGAATGCTATACCAAACTATACAAAAGAATACAGAAAGGATACAMACAGAAGGCTAAAAAGATAATGACAACTTGTGACTCTTTCCAGAGCCTCGACACAGCTTGGCCCCAACTGGTCAAAGAGTGAAAATAACTCACAACAGAACCCAATGAAACAATCACCTGTGGGTAAATCATCTCCAAACACATTCCACATGAGCACAACACAGGAGAAGCAAATAAGAGGAGAATTGTTTTCCTTTTCCCTGAGGCTTCTCAGCTTCCCAGGAGAAAAATGTTAGGTGAAGGGATTTTTCCAGAAAATGTGACAGTGACAGAGGAAGTTGTGCTTATCACCAGCCAGGGTCTGTGTACAAATCACAAATGGGACGGGACTGCTGGGAATGTGCCTTGAGCTGGTTTATTTTCCAGCATCAGTCTCATTCCATGGTTATGACAATGGGAAGATGCCAGCAGCTCACATCCCAGGCAGCAGATGAAGAACTTAATGTTACAACTCACTTTATAAGTTTTTTGACCAAAGCATTGACAGTATTTATATCTGTATAGTATATATTCTGTATTGACAGTGGTTCTATCCAATCCCCATAAGCACACGTACCTGTGGTTAAAACAATGCTTGCTTATTTCAAATACAATACCTGCTTGTGAGCCTTAAAACACAATGCACAGAGCTCCATTATTAAGTTCCAAACTTCCTAATATCTTGCTAGATAAACTTTTCTGTAGCTTAGAGAGTTATTCTGGACAAGCGTTAATCCACAGATCATTGTTCTATTTCTCCATGCTTTTCTACAGTTTAAATAATTTTTCTGCTGACCAATCTCATGGCTGCTGCTTAGCTCTAATCACAGTTCTGCTGTCTCTGAGGCCTGCCTTTTGCAGCTTTCCCAAAACCCTCTGATTTTGTGGATTCCCACAGTGCTGGGTTGGTGCTGAGAGCAGGAGGTGGCAGAGGGCTCTGAGTGTGTGACTCCCTGAAGGGGGGCAGCTGCTGAGGCCCTTCCAACTCCCCCAGTGCAAGGCAGCTTCTCATCTCTACTGTTGGCTTCACTCGTGGCTTTTTGGGAGTGAGAGACTCCCCAGGGGAGAGGGGAAGCAGGGGAAGGAAACTGAGGCACAGCAGGGACAGTCAGATGAAGATCCAGGGCTGCCAAGGCAGGAGCTTTTTTCTTTGTATAAAACCTTCCAGGATTTTGTGATTCTCATGATTTTCTCATTAAAATCTTTCGGATTTTGTGATTCTCATGATTTTCATAAAACCTTCCAGGATTTTGTGATTCTTGTGATTTCTCATGAAATCCTCCAGGATTTTATGATCTCATGATGTTGACTCAATAAAACCTTCCAG
Source organism: Sporophila hypoxantha (assembly GCA_002167245.1). Taxonomy (NCBI): domain Eukaryota; kingdom Metazoa; phylum Chordata; class Aves; order Passeriformes; family Thraupidae; genus Sporophila; species Sporophila hypoxantha. The sequence continues at coordinate 132,141 of NDFG01000022.1, forward strand.
GATTTTGTGATCTCTCACGATTTTCTCATAAAACCCTCCAGATTTATGATTCTCATTATCTCTCTAAAAACCTTCCAAGATTTTTATGATTCTCATGATTTTCTCATAAAACCTTCCAGGATTTTATGATTCTCATAAAACCTTCCAGGATTTGTGATTCTCATAAAACCTTCCAGGATTTTGTGATTCTTCTGATTTTCTCATAAAAACCTTCCAAGAATTTTATGATTTCTCATGATTTTCTCATAAAACCTTCCAGGATTTTGTGATTCTCATGATTTTCTCATAAAACCTTCCAGATTTTGTGATTCTCACGATTTTCTCATAAAATCTTCCAGGATTTTATGATTCTCATAAAACCTTCCAGGATTTTGTGATTCTCATGATTTTCTCATAAACCTTCCAGGATTTTGTGATTCTCATGATTTTCTCATAAAACCTTTCCAGGATTTTGTGATTCTCATGATTTTCTCATAAAACCTTCCAGGATTTTGTGATTCTCGTGATTTCTCAAAAACCTTCCAGGATTTTGTGATTCTCATGATTTTCTCATAAAACCTTCCAGATTTATGATTCTCATAAAACCTCCAGGATTTTGTGATTCATGATTTTCTCAATAAACCTTCCAGGATTTATGATTCTCATAAACCTTCCAGGATTTTGTGATTTCATGATTTTCTCATAAAACCTCCAGGATTTTGTGATTCTCATGATTTTCTCAAGAAACCTTCCAGGATTTTGATGTCTCATGATTTTACTCATAAAACCTTCCAGAATTTTATGATTCTCGTGATTTTCCATAAAAACTTCCAGGATTGTGATCTCATGATTTTCTCATTAAAACCTTCCAGGATTTTATGATTTCTCATAAAAACCTTCCAGGATTTTGTGATTCTCATGATTTCTCATAAAACCTTCCAGGATTTTATGATTCTCATAAAAACTCTCCAGGATTTTTGATTCTCGTGATTTTCTCATAAAATCTTCCAGGATTTTGTGATTCTCATGATTTCTCATAAAACCTTCCAGGATTTTATGATTCCATAAAAACTTCCAGGATTTTGTGATTCTCATGATTGTTCTCATAAAACCTTCCAGGATTTGTGATTCTCATGATTTCTCATGAAACCTTCCAGGATTTGTGCTTCTCATGATTTTCTCAT